>OZ010738.1:54672679-55272679 GCA_963932295.1 Tipula lateralis
CCGTTTCATTGAGAACGAACTGGCAAAATAGTCTCGCTATTTCGAACCGATGTTCAACTTATCCTCTCCATGAACCTCGCAGTTATTTCAGCTGTCACTATTCGATTTATCAATCATCTGTGTTGCAATATCGTAGGGTCGCAGAATGGACCTCTACACACCGGAACCAATATAAATGTGCCCGTTTTTCCACCAATAGCCTACCTTTGTAGGGCTTTGTAATTGAGCCAGCTTACACTCTTCAGTTTGGAAGGCTTGAATTAGTTTCCCATTGTAACTCGGTAACCAATGTAAGTTCAGCTGAATCATCTGGGAAAGTCTCCAGTTTTCTGGCGCTGTCTGAGCCAAATGCTTTTCTTCTCGACTTTCATCTGCAGAACCAAAGCTAACGCATCCGCAGGCTGCTTCTTTCTGCTCAGGTTATAATTCGCGACAGTTGTCGATGGCTCCTAGCAAATTATAGCGACCATGGCTGACATCTGAAATTTTGTGCTATGCAAACCACTCTAACTTTACAGTTTGTCTAACAGATTCTCTAAAATTTGTTAATTGTTCAAGCTGCTTTCTGTATCAAACAGTTAATCGTCATAACTCCTATTATATAGATAGAACCGTTGAAAATTGAACCGTTGTCGTAGTGAATGGCATCAGCATTGTTTAACTCCCGTTTGTACATACACTATATGTTGATAGCTTCTTGTATTAAATCCGATTAGAACCAGATTATTCGCAGTGCTCTGAACATTAAATCTATAGTTGATCAGTCTAGTTATGAGCTGTCATTTGCATATTAAAGGAGCGTCATTTGCATCTTTCAATTCAGCGAAGATAACCCTGTACTTGGCCATGAAATGACTTCAGTTTGCCGTAGTGAATGTTAGCAGTTCCACTACTGTTCATCAATGCGGTGGCTTAACCAACTTCAACAGTGAACTAGAGAGATCTCCGTTCCTAATATGCTGTTTCAACATGTTTCACTTCCTCCGCCTCCAAGAGAAAAGAGATAAGGCTATTTGGTTAACATGCCTTAGTGAAAACTACGCCCAAAAATGATTGGTTTGATCAGGAGTGTCGTCTTGCACTTGAGCAACGAAAAATAGCCCACAATGAAGCCCAGACTCGGGTTACAATAGCAAGAAGAAATAAAGCAGTTCTTGCTAGGAGAACAGCGAAACGCATTTATAGACGAAAGAATCGCGAAGGCTACGGTCTTAAGAATACAACAACTCAGCAATCAGCGAAATTCGCGCGATTTCTTTAAATAAATCACCGAATTGCACCATACTGGTCTCGGTCAACTGCAATTCGGGACCAGGATGGAATTTCTGTGTTAACATCGATGCGGTACTCGATACATTTTTCTAACCTACGTGTTAGTAATCGTGCTGCATCATGATTTGCAACACAAATTGCTTTTTAAAATCTGGATTTGCTAATATAGGAGGTGAGATTAATACTGATTTTAACAATAGAAAGGCTTACTTTGTTCCTTTTTTTAAGGTATCAGAAAGGGGAGATGATAGTGTAGTAAAATCCTTAACGAAACGTCTGTACCATCCCGCCATACCCAATAGTCTTCATAATGCTTTAGGTGAGGTTGGTACGGGATAATTCAGAATCGCTTCTACCTTTGCAGGATCCGTGCGAAGTCCTTCTTGAGAAATAACATTTCCCAAATATTGCATGCTTCAAGTCCATTAACCTAGACTGCGTCTGAGGCGCATTATGTAGCCCAAACGGCATTACAGTAAATTAAAAATGTCCTCTGGAGGATATAGAAAACGTCGTTTCTTCTAGAGGGATTTGCCAAAAGGCATCTGACAGTTCCACACTCTATAGAAAGAAATCTTGTTGAATTAAACCTGCCAAGAATTCGCGCTATATGCGGCAGGGGATAAGCATCAGGGTTACTTACCGAATTTAGCTTACGAGCATCTAAGCAAATTCTAATTTCCCATTTGGTTTACGAATGGGTTGCTCCATGGACTATTCGACGGATCAATAACTCCGAGGCGGCACATTAGATCAAGTTCAGCATCTAGATTTGTTGCATATATGGAGATAACGGATAATTCCGTTGTTTGATCGGTTTGGAGTCACCCGTATCTATATAATGCGTCAGCAGCGTCGTTCGGCCTAACTTGTGGTCGTCTGCCACCAAAAACCGCATCAAACATTTATTTTGATCCTCGGACATAATTGGTGTTGGCATTCCAGTATTTTGGAATCGAAGGTTGAAGTTAATACGGTTAGCTCATTCACAAAGGTTAACCTAAAATTAAAGTCGTTGTGAGTGAGGGTACAATTAGAGTAGGAATTACACAAGTTTTATTATTGTATGTAAAACGCACATTTACGTGGAAATTATGTGTTCACTGTTCATGCCAAATATATTGTGCAGCTAGCACCAGAATCTAACAGACCTTTACCCACCCTGTCGAATATTTTAACTTCAATGGAACGACGTCCATCAGAGCAATACTGAATAATTGAATTTACTTTACTTGCAAAATATGAGAATGAGTTGGGTTTATAGTGTAGAAAATATTGGAGTCATGCTATTAGAGGGATGAAACCGACTCCTAGGATTAATGTCTAAATTGAGTTTTCCGATTTTGTAGTAGGTGTGCATTTCACACATTTACTACTGATGGAACCGTCGTTTCCACACTTGTAGCAAAAAAGTTTAGTTTTGACTTCTTTACTAGTTTGGAATGTATGTCCCCGTTTCAAACAATTCCAACACTGTGGTTCTCTCATTTTCGCAACAGAAGGAGTTGAAGGATACTCTTCTAACTCAAACCGCCCATTTGCATTTACCACTTGTAGCGATAGACAAATATTGGTATTCCCTTAGTCGATTTGTTCGTCAATCATGAGTTGAAGCGACAAACTTTATATTCTAGTAGTCGTTTAAAAGATTTATTGTCACTTGTAACGACATTTATAGGCGCGTGAAAATTTCAGTCGACATATTCAGTAGAAATTATTAGTATTCTCCGATTAATTCAGTGATTGACGTTCGTTGCATCAGATCACTTCAATCGACTAGCAGAATACAAATTTATTGATGAAGTGACACGACAACTGTCACGGCGAATGAGGTGACACGACTAAGGGAATTGGGGTGTTAATGTAGCACCAGAATCATCTAATTCCGACTGCACTTTAACTATACACATTCTGTTCTTTTGGACTTCCAACTGATTGGTATATAATTGTGACTCAAGAAGTTTGTTATGAGAAGGAACTCTTCGGTTCATGTTATATTTCAAGTCCTCATTAGAATTTATGTGAGATATAGGAAGTTCCTCTAAAAAAAACTGTTGTAATATGTCGGATTATGGTCCTTAACTTAAAGTTTTCCATTACCGGTCCATTAAGACTGTCGAAGTATAACAACATATACGAAAGGTATGTTCGAAATGGTTCATCTTTACCCTGCAATCGGTCCTCTATCTCTCGAATCAAATAAAAGTCATGATCCTCAAAAAGGAATTCTTTCTTTAAAGCCGATATGAGTTGTACCAAATTTTTGCTGGGTCCTCAAAAAAATGAAACGCAGACCGGATTAAATCATTATCCGAAACATTTTCGGCGTAGGCAAGAATAGCGAGTACGCTGGTTCGGTTAAATTCTACGTGCTGATTTGAACTGAATGATACAACGACCTTTGAAGGAAGAGCTGCTTTTCGGTAGACGAAGAGGTCACTGTCGGCGACGATGGCTCCACGGCGTCTGGTTGCTCTTATTGCTTGCGATGGTATAAAGAGCTGGCTCGTGATCGAAACCGATGGAGACAGATTGTTGACACGGTACGGCTTTACAATGGAATGTGGAAGCCTTTAAAATGAACAAAAATATGGGATAGAGTCGCAGGTGAATTTCAATCAGCTTCACCCTCCCCATTACATCCATTATGACTACCAGAGCCTATCATGACTACCAAAGTGTCTTAATTTAAGTAATTAAATTTAATTAAATTCAACGCGATGGCTCAGGACCTGCTTACAGGACAATAAATGTTCAGCAACTTGGTAGTTTTGATTTGGTTTATCGGTCGACTCGACAGGTTATCGGAAAAAAAAGTGGGAACTGTCAGGAAAACAAAGTGGGCACTATTGGACAAAATGAATTGGATATATAATAAAAACCAACCTCCCAAATCATTACTAAGCGGAAAAACCATTTTATTTTGACAATACGATTACATATTACACTCAGAAATATTAAGCTTAACAAATACAGTCAGAAGCAAGCAGTTACAGCCATAATTAATACTTTTTGAATTTAGCATAAATTATTTCTAAAACGAAGACGACGAAGCTCAAACCCCATCCATAAAATATAAAGAAGCTGATATTCCAAAAATCTTCAAAATTCAAAATGTACAAATCATTCACGTTAACCGGTTTGGGTAAGCTCAGATTTGCACAAAACAGATCGTACTCCGTAACGGTCCTCCAATATGTTTCGAGCCCCGCTTCAAACATTTGGATTAATGTATGCTCGATTCTTTGTCTCAGCGGCAATTTGTACGAAATATAATATGAGTAGTGCATTGTGCCCAAATTCTCTTGCATTAATCCGAACAGATGATGTTGTCCACGTTGATTGTACGCAGATGGCAGAAAACTATGGGCCACAGACTCCTCCACAATAAATGCTTTGTGTTCATATGTGCCATCCTGAATAAATTCATAAATTGTTTTATTGCTGTACTTGGCGTTTTGATAGAGATATGTTCCATCGAACACCAGGGTGATAACATTAAGATTCGTTTGGTTGAGCTCCTCAATTGTCGTTGGTCCTTGATCGTATTGCGGCTTTATAAAATCGGTGATCATAAGCAGTTGATAGGTTTGATAAAATGCGAATGCAGCATAGGCAAGCGAAAATACAATGATTCGTTCGAAAGTGGTTGTGTGCGACTGCGATAGTGGTTGCATTAGTGGCAGTTTGATATAATCAAATAACATGTCCAAAATATCATGCTGCTTATCATACGCCACCTGGTAACAATACCAAATTATTGCCAACAACATCGTTGTGATGAATAACATTACGATTGACGATGGTTGGAACGATCTAAAGGTTTCAAAAAAGTTCCGTGGCTTTTCTAGTTTAGGCACCAAAATCATATATCGTTCAAATCTTCTTGACGATGATATTTGACTGCCGTCTATATAATTATCATCATCGCCGACATTTCGCTTGAATGATATCACCGACAAATCGATTGAATTCAAAAATATGCTCAAGAACATTTCACCATCGTTGTAAACGGTTTGATTTGCAAATTGGAATTTCGGTTTGATTGAATATGTTGTATTGAACTTGGAACATATTTCGTCTAGCATGCGGCCACCAATTCCACGCATTTTGCCATTGAAGAAAAACTGTTGCGGCACAGATGTGATATTATCAATTTCAATGGCACGATCGTGTAGATTTTGATGTTGTCCATAGAATAAGTCGTGTAGGGTCGTAAGATTAATTAAATTTATCGGGCTAGAGGTACCATAACTAAATTTTAACTTTACAGCCCGTCCCTGACCCTCGATCTCGCATATCATAATCATATATGATGTGTGTTCGCCCGGCAACGAATAGTAGTTACCGGAAAGACATTTAGGGTTGATTGGTTCTAGTAAAATTAGGATTAACTTACTATCAAAATAATCTGTCATTTCTGACACCCAGCTGGATCGGAATTGCCTATTGAATACAAATACAGTGTAGTCACCATAAAACCCATCATAATTATCCGGCGGGACATAATTCGACACTTGCAGCTTATATTTTGATGACAAATTTTTAAGCACATAACTACACCATTCACTGTCCACGTCCAAATCGATCACAAAATGCAGAAAATGTATGTCCTCCGACTGTTCGGTGGCAAACAGATTTAGAATTTCGTTCGCAATTTTATTAGAGTACTCATGCTTTATCAAGCGATTTGATTGGATAGAAATCGCCAGTACGGCAATTACTGGTATTAACAACTGAAGAACGTTCATCGTTGGGTGGAGTTGTTAGACTGAAATTCTTTTGTTTTGCGGATAGTTTAGTTCACGAATGTTAATTGTTTATCGCGCGGACATGATTTTTTAATTGGCTATGATTGTTTATTTGAACATTAATTGTTGGCAATAAAACTGTTTAACTATCATCGGTATCCATAATGTCTAGAATGGTTTAGGTTGGTGCGGTACATTTTGGAGTTTTGCACTTGATAAGGGGCGAGGGAGGTATATACTCATTAAATTGGTGACTATCAGGTTAATAGGGCAATAAAACTTCATTAACATGGAAAAACGAAATGAATTGGTTTATAAATCCACGGATTAATCTTAAACACAAGGAAGACCGGACTATGAGACTGTGCGGTGACATAAGTATAACGATGTATCAATCAAAACCTGATTCAATAATTGTTTGTACTAGTCAAGGGCAGTATAGAGATAGTTAAAACGATAACAACTTTATCGCCAAGCGACCACTGCTTGGTAAGTACAAATTTATTTGACCGCTTGGAATGGGACAAATACCTCCCTCTCCTCGTGCCTTACTCAGCAACAGTAGGAGCTGTCGAGGATTCACTCGACCCATCATTAGTCCAAAATTACATCGTTTACAGAAACGAATACTAGAAGAAATAACAACACTTACCGCTTATTTGTACACGGACACGAATCGGATACTGAAACATCAGAACTTTAACGGCAACCTAAAGACTAGCCCAAGTAGAGAAGGAAATAAAACGAATTCCGATAACAATTGCAAGTAAAAATATTAGGAGAGCACAGGAACGATGACACATGGGTATTTCAATGACAAAATGAACACCGACCTGACAACTGTCATGGGTAAAACTGCGTTGTGTTCTGTAACAACAATGAAAAAAGACCGTAGAGGCAGTAGGATCCCACATAAAAAACCAAATCTCAAATCAAGCCAGCAGCTGTGAAATGCTGTCAACTTAAGCAACCAATAAAATACGACAACGAACTCTTTTACGTAGAAATGGAACCTCTAGTAAAGAAGGTGGCAAGATCGAAGGACATACTAAGAAAGCAATCTCAAGGCTGTAGGAAAAGTCAAATTTACAAACATACCACCAATAAGGGATGATACTGGTCAAGTATTATAACAACCACGGAACAAGAACGAATTATAAACTGAACAACCTAATGAATGGAATTAACCGAAGAATCAGCACTACGTCGATTTCGAACATATTGATACGTTCACTAGGAACGTATATGGCCCACACTTTCTGAAATTTGCATCCCAAAAAAATTTATTGATCTCATACAAGAAATGTATCGGGATGCTGGAAACCGAGTTCTCATACTGAAACATACTATATACATACTCTCTCTGTTCCTAATCGTAAATTGGATAATGTTATTTGGACTAAACCGATGACATACAAACAGAAAATACCACAACTTTCAGATCTAGCTAACGAAGTGGGTCTAGCCATAAAGCCAGACATACCATATATATTCAACATGTTATATAAAGCCTGGAATACTTCTGCCCTCTCACGCCAAGATACGAATGTTAGACCAAGATACGAATGTTAAACTTGTGTGTGAAATCACTAGAAAGAAACTATCAGGAGTTCGTAAATAAGTGCCTTGGACGGCCATGGCCAGTAAGTAAAGAAACCAAAATTCTCAAGTTGTCCTTTTTCAACGAAAGAAAGCTTCGGGTTGATACCTCTTATAATGTATTTTGCCTTACGGCAAGTAAGAGTGGTTGACCACATCATCTTTAGGTTCGATATGGTAACGGTTTTGATTGTCTGTTTCATTATGTGAAGAGGTACAGGAGCAGGTGGTTCTGGCCTACGAAAAATAAGCGAGAACCAGTTTTAGCCAAACTGTCTGCAACTTCGTTGCCATCAACTCACATGACCGTGGGAGCTCACATGACCGTTACCTTATTATTACAACCTAAGAGGTTCAGCAAATTCTTACACAGTACCTAAAATGAAGGAGAGAATGAGCTCCATAGCCAGGAGCGGAGTTGAAGACATGGCTCCAGTTACAGCCCGACAAGCGATATTTTGCAAATAATTAAGTTTGCCAAATGAAGATTTTACTTTAACCACTGGCCACCAAACAATAGATGCAAAAGTTAGCATTGGTAGAACCAGTGACTTGTAGATAAAATAAAGCATTTTGGGGGATAATCCGAAAAGCATGGCACAGAAAGGGCGTAAGAATAGCCTTATAAAAATAGCAAAATCGGTATTTGACGGGTTCACATGTAAACCCTTATCCAGAAACCACTGTTCTATAATGAGAAGAGCGTGTTGAGTTAAATCTGATAGAAATTCAGGTGTTTGTCTGAAACTGTCAGAACCAAATCGTCAGAATCACTTTGAGCGGTAAAACCGGACTCACGAAGAATAACAAGAAGTTCGTCAAAGATCAGAAACAACAACAGTGGTGACAGTACTGCGGGAATCCTCTGGAAGCCGAGACCGAAGTGCTGGTATCCTCAACCTCCACAAATCACTATACGAGATTCAAGCATACGTTCAATCCATCTGAGGATGTTGGGTTCGATACTAATATTAGTACATGCATTCGTGATCAAGACGAAACTTGTTGTTGTTCGCTGAATCCTAGTTACGAGTTCATGTAAGACAGTTTCACAGGATTTGCCCATTCTGTAAGCATGTTGCATGTTACTGGGTGGAGCGGTAACTAAATGTTGGTCCCTAATGAACCTTTCAACAATCCTTTCTAAGAAAAGTTGATGACAGACATATAGGCCGAAATGAATTGGGGTCGATGTAATCCGACTTGCCAATTTTTGGAATAAAAATTACTTTACTTCTGCTCCAAGATTGTGGAACGAAACTAAAAGCGATACATGCCTGGAATAGTTGCAATAAATGTTCCTTAATGAGAGGATATCCATGCTGTATATCCACTCTGTGGTGTATATCCACTGGATATCCACTTTTTGTACAGCTAGATAGCTATCCCAATCAGACTGAAGATAAAATCTTTTGGCCTTGTTCTTCAGTTTTCTGGTTATCTTCCTTAACCGTTTTAAAGCAAGCACCAGAAACGTTTGTTCTGAGTTTTTTGATGTGAAATAAGCGGACACGAAATCTCAAACGCAGTTGAGATTGCCACATACGAATCTCTTCAGACATAGAGACCAAAATATAGAGACCAAAATAAAAATTCGAAATCGGAGATGAATTGGTCATAAGCTGAGAAAATCACCAAGTACAATAATATAACGTGGATGTCATTGGGCCAAAACTTCTGAATTAAAAGGAGAGTAGGAAGACTAGCGAACACTGCCAGCTGAAGCAAAATAACTAGAGATAAATCTCTACCCAATAGAGTAAGATGGCCCAGCCTGGTAGAGACCATATGCTGGTAAAATTGGAGGTGCAAGAAAAAAATAAATAATAGAAGGACAAAAATGATAGGCGTGATGAAAGAGGATTGTCACGTTGCTGTTGAAGAAGGTAGAACTTTGGTTTCGAAAACAAGAAATAATAAAGCTGTTCTTTTTATGAGGGCAGTGAAATGAGATGCTAAGCGTAAAACGAGTGATTGGTGCAAGATTAGGAACTAATGAAACTATTTGAACTTTAAGTGCCGGAGTAAGAAAGATTGGTCGAACGAAGTCCTCCTGTAGTGAGTAATAAAACGTTTAATTTTGGGGCAACAAATGCATAGGATTTTGAACAAAGGCCGGAACGACTATTGCTCTAACAACTGTGAACGAATATACGAGTCACGTATGCGTTAAGTACCCAAAAATGTTGGCTTGTTTAAATGTCAAAGTTGATATAGTGCAAAATAAAATAGCTTAACAATTTGGGCCGTTAAAAGGTAGTGCCACAAATTCTACCATAATCCGACCGAGATGATTATAATTTAACCATGCAGGAATGAGCACGAAAATATGCAGGTGACCAAAAGCGAGAGCTATGTCGAATGGAACTAATATCTCAACGTCTCAACGCAGTTTTAAAAGATGATGATCTTCATCCAGAGAGAGAACCAGTACTCTTACACTTTGAAAGCAACATTTGCTGAAACCTTCACGTCAATTAAATAGACTTCCTATAGGATGATGTAGCGATTTGCAATTATACTACCAGTCACAAAAGGGAGCTTACTAGGAAATAAGACGTAAGCGGGTAAAGATACCATCAGAGAGATATTGCAGGTCGAGAGAAGAACGGACGTAATCAGAGGTAACCAAGAGTTTCACAATATCAATGACATTGACGAGAAAGCCGGTAGGGAGTAGAATCTGACTCCTACCAAATGTTTCTTGACATTCATCCCATGTTGGCAAGAGATGGTGATGAATTGACGTTAAGTGGCGGAATGGCTAGTGTGATAATTATGGTTAAAGGAGTAATGTGGATATATGAGATGATTTTTGGTGTGGACATCATGAAGAATTCATATGACATGTCTCGCCGTTGACCAAAACTTAAAATTCTCTGGATGACATAAAAACACTAGTTTAGATCACAATATGCCCCAATAAGTATATAATGGTTTGTAACGTCTTAGTTGAGACGCGGTTATGGTAGTATGAATATTGTAATGCTATAGGCCACACAGTTTTTGGGTTCTGAAAGCCAACAAAGCATAACAGGAAGCATGTCCTTTCGCGTGCATTTAAACAAGGGGCTGCAGAGTTGACATGACATACTAACAAAAAATATTGGATTTGAAGAAAGGGTTTTAAAATTAGAGATGAACAGGTTTGAACGGATGGCGACTCTTTTGAAAATAAATGTGAAAATGTGAAATGGCAAGGAAATAAAAATAAAGGTGAATAGATTGTTAGGCAAATAGGTTAAGTGAATTAGCGTCGTTTAAAAGCGTTTTACAAAATTATCATTAATACTCGAACCGCATTTGGTTTGCATCCTTGCTAATAAAAATTCGTAATATCATTATGTTGTCATAATATGTATAACGAACGTGACGTCTAAATTTCGAGCAACTTACGTGATTAATTGCTGCAACAGGTTTGTGCGGCATTGTGCCACTCAAATGGTATCATTTCTTCTTTAGTACCTCAAAGTTTCGCCAGGTACCTGAAACGATAGCCAGTTTCTTTCCAAGGTCATTAATAATTAGAAAGGGTAGGTTAGGTAAGAGTGGCTGTCTTCAAGGACTGGTTGACCATAATCATACGACATAATTTTTCGTTTCTTATTCTTCCTAAACTGTGAGCTTTTGATGAAGCACAGAAAATGTGTCTCCAAGGAGTAGTCCAAGGATTAGGAGATTTCTATTCTGCTTCGCAAAAGACTGGAGATCAGATGCAAAGCAATTATGGTATAGTTTCTCCTTCCTGTACGTCTTGATAGTTACGACAGTAATCATATGAAGAGATTGTAATCGATCCGCCTTCGACGTATTTGAGACTGTGCAGTAGCAACTCTTCGAAGCTATACCAGCGAGCAATATCTAGGTTGGTTAAAAGTTGGCCAAATTTGTGTAGGTGATGGACATAAGTTACTATTGGTTCATCTATCGTTTACAAATAGTCTTGTTTCCTCCTGAAGCAATTCACTATGCTTGGTAAGAGTCGGCATATTGAGCTTTGGCGAACCGTTAATTAGTTTTTTTTCATTTCTTGACACACTGAGATATCAGGCAACTATAAAAGGGAGATGTTGAATGGCCCTACCATCACGGTTATAGATAAACATTTTAAATGGAAGCTTGACTGTTCGTTAACATACAAATATTCCTAACGGATATTAGTTCAGCTTGAAAAACTCTGCAGTATAGCTGACGAGACGGGAAGACTGGTTTTATAACACACATAAAAACCTGATGTTGTAACGAGTGTTGCGATATATTAAAATCGTTGTTAGGCGAAGGATACTCCTATTGTTATTACAATGTGCCCCAAGGAAATGGATTTGAGACTGATTGCTGTACTGTTCGTGAGCTGAAGAATGATCTGTAGAGATTGAGCAAATGTGCTATTAGGTGCACAAAGAGGCAGTTCTCTGAACCATAATCGTACATAGCATAGATTCGTCTTTATCCTATACAAAACAATCCTATACAAACCAATAGGTCGGATGACTGAAGTATAAAGCCAATGAACAATGAGCGATTTCAAGATTATGGGGGTTGATCTGGCAAAGCTTGTATTTTTAAGAGAATTGGATTAGCTCAGTTTTATGTGGATTTTCAATAAATCTAACTACTGGCTTAATTTGAGAGAGTGAGAATTCTCTCAAGTACAGGTATATTGAAGCAACACCTCATTCGCATTACCTACTACCTTAAAGCCTGGCCATCCAGCCCTGCTTAGCATTTAATATATTCGTGAGAGACTCATACGTCCAAAGACGCGTCTAGCGTTTAAGATTTGGAATGCGAAGAACAGTTTCCGTACTATCATTAGTAAGCAGAGCACATATTAGAGAGAGAGGCATTTTTTTTAAGGTTATTCGTCACTCAGGCTATATTGTCCCATTGTGACATCCCACTATATTATTTTACGTTCCGGCTATAGGTCTGATTTCCGTAGAAACCGTCTGCACATTGCATAGCTCCATGCCAGCCTATAGTACTGACATGAAACTGGCTCTTTATTCGCACCATCGATCACACCGCCCAAACGATCGATGGTGAAAATCCCTTTTCGCATCCTGGCCCTACACCAGAGCAGCCGTTAACATAGCACGATAACGAGAAATCAAAACGTATAATTATGATTGAAGGCTACACATCCGGGTATTGATGAAGGTCGCGGTTAATTATTTTATGTATATACACATATTCAATCAACATCATGACTTCGATACAGTGATGATATGCAAAAAAATCTAGAATACCATGACGAATGGATGCCATTTAAATCTATAAATCGTATCGTACGCATCTGTAACTACACAACATTAACAATCGCAAATCAATTAATCGAATTAATGAATCGCAAATGAATTACAAAAAAAATGATCAGTTCTTTCCACTCAACTGACGTTTTATGACATAATTAATATTAAGCCGATAGTGTTGCGCACGCAGGAGTGTCACGTTTATGACGTCTCGATCGATCCACAAACACACAAACACATACACATAAATAATATGTATATTACTAATGTAATGGACCCGCGTCGTAACATAAATAATAAATTTATCATTCAATTGACCCGCGCCCATTGAACCTAAAATATTTTCAACCGCGCGCGCTCATATGCGTGCGCTCGATCGATCGATATTATTATTGGTGGTTTGGTTTCGGCGGCAATTCTGTCAGTGCGATTACATAATATAATATCGTCTCTCTAATTTCGGATGGCCTTACATAACACAATTGAATATATAAACAAAAACAATTCAATTATGTGGGTGACAATGAAAATGTATTGTTAATTTAAAAGGGTTCCATTAATCGGTCGATCTTAACTATTTAGATAAACGACGAAAAAAAAAACAAAACAAAAAACGTTGTGTAGGCGTCTCGCGAGATTCTTGGTACATGTAGAGAAATTCTTCGTTAGGAGAAATTTATTGATCAATGAGTGTCATGATACGATATTGTGTGTAAATGGTCATGATAATTTATGGGATGAACGAAAGTGACTGAGGGTGGTCGGTTTAATCGAGGTCGTTTGCCAATGATGATAACTAGTACACATAGGAATAATAAATAGCGTCGACATAATAACATTGAACGTGTCAGGTGTAACAATATATAAATATAGTCAATTGAACATTAAATCAATCGTTTGTAAAGAGATGCCGCGCACGCCTGCCATTAGCATTCATTAGCACATAGTTAAGAGATAATTGAAAACAAATAAGTGATAAATTATTATGAATGGCGCGTTAAACGATAAATCAATTGCATACGTAATGACATTTGGGTTGGGTGGCACTATTTTATGACCATGTGGATGTTTGTATCTCTATATACAATAAGTTTTTTTACGGCTTTTACAGACCCTTGTTGGCCCGTAGCGTGTCAACAATCTGACTCCATCGGTTTCGATTGCGATGACCGACATTAATACATTGAAAAAACGGCGTAAAGAAAGCATAACTAAATTAATCAATTACATCAACAACATGCCTGCCACTACTAATGCAGAAGATATAAAAGTGCGTTTGACCAATGTAGAGCACTACCGAACCGAATTCAGCGATATTGAGAACCAAATAGTTACATTGGACAAGAAAGAAGAACTGGATACCTGTTGTACACATAGGGTTAATCGATGCAATTTTTGTTGTATTTACAATACAGGTATAATTATGTTTGTATATGAATGACCAATAAATAGTATTGTAGATACAACAAGGTTGGTTGTATTCAGTTTGAGATAAGGTGAACTTCGTAACATCAAGTAAATAAAATACTTTAAATTAAATAGTTGTAATAATATTTGAATAATAATAAAAACTTAGTAATTATATCTAAATAAATAAATTATACTAAATAAATCAACTTAAATTATATAATTGAAGTATAAAATAATAAAGTGTTTAATTGTTTGAAATATGGTTCTGCCGAGATTACACAACATAAATTGATGGCAGCGGTAATTTTTAAAGGGCGTATTGAGAATAATTATAGTATATATAATAATTAGTCTTACGCCAACGTGTTGAAAATTGCAGAACAAAACAAACAGTTATATTACTTATCGAACAATTTTAATAAAGAAGTGCAGCTATTAATACGGATTTTCATGTATTCAACTTGAAATTTAGTCATCTATACAGTTATTTTCATAATTCTGCAAAATGTAATAGAAAATTATCAAAACTTAATCTTATTGTTACATTTTCGATTGAATATCAACGTAATGTTATCAAATATAATTACGCATTGAACAACATAAATGAAATTAATCAAAATACGGCCGCAGTTAATACATTTTGCATATCTTCGCCAACCGTTCCTCGTGGTCATCATTATTATACCAGCTGGTTATAAAAACACCGATCAAATACAATTTCAACTATAGTTGTATCATTATTCGAAATTATTAAACTTGCAATTGCAACCAGAAATCATCATTGCGACAATCAATACTCATTCATCAGTACCATACACAAACATCATACGACAATTCATTCAATACCAACTATAATTTCGGTAAAAATGAACGTTATCAACGCTAAAATCAATGTTATCGAGTACAGTAAATGAAATTATCACCATTCATCCTAAAGTTATCAACAAACCATTCATCATTGTTCATCAAATTTTTCATCTTCTAAACATATTCTGTTTTGAATATTATAGCTTGGATAATTCAGTTATCATTATAAAACCAAATTAAAATTAAGTTAATGGCTGATGAATTTACTCTAGAATTGAGAAAACGAAAAATCATAAGAGACGATTCAAAACGGGAACCATCACCTTCAACCGCCGTAAGTACTAATATCATTCAACAACAAATAACTTAAGATCAACAATCGACCAAATCCAGTACTAGTTTTGAAATTCAAATTGAATCTGCAGAAACAGATAGTAAATTACCTTATATTAGCCAAACAAACAACCCAGCTTTATCTAAATCAGACGATAATTCAAAATCCATTTTACAAAATAGTTTAACTTTAAAAAATAAGCATATCAATCCAATAATGGCACTAAACGTTGATATGATGCTTAAAATTATTCCGGAGTTTGATGGTACCTCATTAAATTTACATAAATTTATTACTTGTTGTGATATAGTTGACAAACCTCTTGATAAAGCATCCGATAAAGAATTATTTTTAAATATTCTTAAATCGAAGCTTTCGGGTCGTGCATATGAATTAGTCAAATATCATGATTATATGAGTCTTGGGAAAAATTAAAAGAAGACCTGTTATTCAATTTTTCTGATACACGATCTATTGAATATCTTCAAGTGGAGTTAGTCAAAGCCAAACAATTAAAATCGGAAAGCGTAAGAAACTTTTCTAGTAGAGTAGAAAATATTTTGTCAAATTTGAATGATGTATGTATTGCACGGGAAGGCAAGGAAGACGCAAAATATATTCAACATTTGAATAGTACTACTGCCTAACGATCATTTCAAGATGGGTTGATCGAACCTGTGAAGATAATAGTAAAGGCATGTAGATATACTACTCTCAAAGAGGCCATTTCGAAAGCTGTTGAAGAAGAAAGCTCTTATCAAGAGCAAAACATTTCTCATTTACCCTCTATTTCACATAAAACTACCGTTAAATGCCAATTATGCCAAAAACTTGGTCATACTGCAACTACCTGTTTCACATTGGCACGCAAAACTCCAAACATAAATATTCCTTCGAACTCTCAATTTCGTTCACAAAATTCAATTCGACAAATCAATATTACATGCGCTTATTGCAAAAACTTAGGACACCATATTAGAGATTGTCGTAAAAAGAAATATGTTGATGAATACAGGCAAACAGCGCCAAAAGCTCGTACTTATTCAACTATTGAGCAAAAATCTAACATTCCATCTACATCCAAAATTTTTATTAGTTCAAATCAAAACACTAATTCGGAAAACTCGAACTCACTCGATCAAAAATCAACGAACGCGGATGGTCGAGTGAAGGTAAAGAATTTAATATAACTCCGTGTTCTAACTATAACGAAGTGAATTCTTATAAAAACCCTAAATTAAATTCTCATTTATTCAATCCTATGCATATACCCATTCAGAGCAGAATTTAAACTCTTCTATGAAAAGTGTTCCTAGTATACACACTTCGACAATCAAAGAATCATTAAAAAAAATTTTGTGTCGCTCAATACTGATTTTTTAAACACTACCAACGCGTACTTCCTAATTGACACAGGGGCAGACATAAGTGTAGTAAAAAAACAATTTATTAATCCCAACGTTCATTGCTATCCTCAAGAAAAATGTTTCATAAAAGGCATTGGAAACGAAACATTTGAAACTCTTGCCGTGTGTCCAGGTAATATAATCATCGATAAATTTTCTTTAGAACATTCATTTCATATTATTTCAGACAATATCCCCTTAAAATTCGCTGGAATTCTAGGTTGTGATTTTTTAAATTTATATAAATGCCTTATTGATTTTGAACAACGCTGTTTAAAATTAAATATAAATAACAATATTATATCGATTAAGTTATGTATGTCGAAATGATTATGAACAATTAATCCCTGCGCGGGTTGAAACAATATGTAGCATAACTCTTAATGTTGACAAAGATGGAGAATACTTCTGTCCATCTAGCGAAATTTATCCTGGGGTGTTTACAGCCAATACCATCCTTACTGTTAATAATAGTGCTTCCTACATAACCATTGTAAACAGTAACGAATATCCAGTGAATATTCGTAGTTGTAATATTGTTACCGAACCATTAGAGGATTACGATTTGTTGTATCCAAATTCATGGTCAAATAAATTAGAGGAACGGCTACAAATTCTTGAAAAAATAATAAACCTTGATGGATTAAATATGGAACAAAAAACGTCAATTTTAAATATATGTAGAAAATACAATGACATATTTCATTTACCAGGGGATAAATTAACTGTCTCAAATTTCGGTGCTCACGATATACCTTTAACAGAGAATACTAGACCAGTATATATTAAACCATATCGCTTACCGCAAGCAGCTAAGGCAGAAATCAATAATCAAATCCATAAAATGCTCGAAGATGGTATCGTAGAACGCAGCCGTAGGCCTTGGAACTAACCTTTACTAGTAGTTCCAAAAAAATCTGATAAAGAAATAAAACGCTGGAGAATAGTTGTCGATTTTAGAAAGCTGAACAGTGTCACTATAGGTGACGTATTTCCTCTACCTAATATAGTAGAAATTCTTGATCAACTAGGAAGTTCGAATTGCTTTACTCAATTCGAACATTATCAGTACACAAGAATGCCGTTTGGGCTAAAAGGAGCCCCAGCAACCTTTCAGCGCATTATGAATTCCGTTTTATCTGGTTTAAACGGAATTAAATGTTTCGTGTACTTAGATGACGTCGTTGTATATGGATATGACCTACAAGACCATAATAATAAATTAGTTGATGTTATGCAAACTTTTCGTAACTTCCACCTCAAACTTCAACCCAAAAAGTGTCAGTTTTTACGAAAGGAGATTGTGTATCTGGGCCATAAAATCACTGGTGAGGGTATAAAGCCCGATCCTCAAAAAATCTCTGCTGTTTCAAATTTTCCTAGACCAAAATCTCAAAACGAAATTAAGTCTTTTCTAGGTCTTTGTAGTTACTATAGACGATTCATTCCCAATTTCGCGCATATAGCTGAGCCTCTTACAAGATTGCTGCGAAAAAATGCTTCTTTCTCATGGGATGCATTCTGCGAAGAATCATTTGATAAACTTAAACAAAGTTTAACTACGTTTCCCATTCTGCAGCATCCTGATGAAACCAAAGAATTCACGGTTACAACCGACGCAAGCAATGTTGCTATTGCTGGTATTTTATCTCAAGATATTAATTATGCTGACCTGCCAATTGCATTTGCAAGTAGGGTTCTAAACAATGCAGAGCGCAACTATAGTACTATAGAAAAGGAGTTTCTTGCAATTGTGTGGACAGTCAAACGTTTTAGACCATATTTATATGGCCGACATTTTACTATCCGTACTGATCACCGACCACTCGCATGGCTCCATAAAATAAATAATCCTTCTTCTCGATTGGTGCGATGGCGACTTGAATTAGATGAATACGATTTTAACATAGTGTATAAACCAGGTAGTCAGAACACCAATGCCGATTCTTTAAGTCGCGTCAAATTATCTAACGCTGAACATTACACAGAATCAAGTTTACAAGTTATGACTAGAGCACAATCTAAACTGTTATCATCTAATATTGGTAACTCAGAAAGCAACATCAATTTCAATCAGTCTTCAGATACCAATTCTGATATTCCTAATTCATCTCAAAATCGAGATTCAGTTCTCTTGATTCAAATCCCAGTTCTAATAGATATACCAACGACACTCAACGTTCTCGGAGCCTCAATAAATCTTCAACAGGTACAATAAATCTTCAACAACATATTGAACCATCCAATCAAATCATATTTTTATCAGATGAAGTTGAAATCAACAAAATAATTGACGAGTTCCATAATAGTCCGCTGGGAGGACACCAAGGTATAATAAGAACTTTCAATAGAATAAAACGGTATTTCATTTTTCCTCGAATGTTAAGTAGAATTAAAAAAATATATTGCAAGCTGTGCAATATGCCAAAAAAACAAAGTATCTGTCATTAATAAATGTCCTATGAAAATTACTTCCAGCGCTAAGATGCCTTTCGAAAAGATTTTCCTCGATATCGTGGGACCATTAACTATAACATATAAAGATCCCAAGTATATTTTGACAATACAGTTCGATTTAACAAAATATTCACTCGCCGTAGCGTTGAGAGATCAAGAAACTGAGACTGTAGCAAAGCCATTTATTGAGAATTTTATATGTAAATTTGGAACACCGGAATCTCTGGTTACAGACCAGGGCTCTAACTTCATGAGTAACGTATTTTGTAATATTTGCAAAATATTAAAAATTAATAAATTAAGAACTACGGCTTACCATCCTCAATCGAATGGTATCACTGAAAAAAAACTATGTTCATATTGAACAAATAGATTTTGTTAAAAAAAATTGTTCACATTT
This sequence comes from Tipula lateralis, assembly GCA_963932295.1. Taxonomy (NCBI): domain Eukaryota; kingdom Metazoa; phylum Arthropoda; class Insecta; order Diptera; family Tipulidae; genus Tipula; species Tipula lateralis. Next base: position 54,692,368 of record OZ010738.1, read on the forward strand.
AATAAATATTGTTTATTGAAACAAATATTTTTTATTTGGTTTAAAAAATTTTAGGTTGTATTAAAAAATGAAATTTAATCTTGTTAATTGTTTGTATTAAATAATTGTTTTTAGTTTTTACCAAAATTTTTTTTTATATTAAACAAATTATTTGAGTTTCCAAAAAAATTGAAAAAATTTATTTAATAAACTGTTTTTTTATTATTGAACAAAATTATTTTAAATATAAATATTACGTTTGTTTAATACTGCAAACTCTTGTTATTATCAAAAGAATTTCTAGTATTAATAACATGTAAGAAATAATTGAAAAAATTTCTAATGCATAATGTCACTCATAACTAGAAGGACGAAAGCACGTGATAATCAGTGATAAATATACAAGTTTAAACATTTTTATTTTAATTATTTAAAACATTAATAAATATTAAAGTGAGTATTGATATATTTATTTTATTTTATCTTGAATGTTAATTGCATTTTGTATTTTATTATAAAATAATGACAGGTTACAAAATAACACCACAATATGTTGTGGCTGGAGCAAATGGTTAAAGTACAGTCAAAAATTCAAGAGGTATGGCTTAATTATAAAGACATTAACGGCTGCAAAATGGTAATACTACAAAAGTACTTTTAATAAAATATTTAAATTAATTTGTTTTTTCTTAATGTCAGATCGATATAGAGGTTTAACGCTGATGCTCCCTCAAGTGAAGTTCGTTCCCGTTTTTGGATTATGTGGATATATCTATGTAATAATTGTGTTGAGATGCCTGATTTCGCCCGCTAAATGATTGAGGCTTGTTGCCGAAAAAAACCAACCTGTATTTGTCGGTGCCCGCATTCGCTCACCTCAGTGATACATGAGACTATACCAAATAGAGCATATATAAATAAATATATATATATATATATATATATATATATATATATATATATATATATATATATATATATATATATATATATATATATATATATATATATATTTAACAAACGTTTTCTTGTATTAACTTAAATAAATATTAATATTACAAAATGTATTGTTATATTAACAAAAGTCGTATATCATTTTTAAATAAATTCTTGTATTATTAAAAAAAAGTTTTTTATTTCTAAAAATATATTTTTAAATATAAATAATTACCATTTTTAATATAAACAATTTTTTTATTCGGTAATTAATGACGTCATCAACAACTTCCAATTAAAAATTTTTTTTGGTATTATTAAAAGAAGTTTTTTTAATTTGAACTGAAGCTTATTTAAAAAAATTATTTTGTTAATATAATCAAATGTTCTCTTTACCCAAATTTATATTATTATTAAACACGGTTTTTCTTACTATTACCTAAATTTTTTTTTTCAGTGAAGTTTAGAAAGAACTCACCGTACTTTTGGGGAATATCTTCGTAATTTCTGTTCAGAAGATCCTAGACAATGGAATAATTGGTTACCTTTTGCTACTTTCTCTTTCAATTCCACTCCACATACAGCAACATCATTCATGCCTTTTGAATTGTTATATGGATTTAAACCAATCTTACCAACTTCTTTAATAAAACAAGTAGAACAATATTACAATTATTATGATTACTGTTCTGAATTAAAGTTTAGATTACAAAATTCATTGAAGTTAGCACGGGCTAAACTTCTGCAAAATAAATTCAAGTCTAAGGAATTGTATGATAAAACAAGTAATGTCGTTCAATATTTCCTTAACGATAAAGTTTTATTAAGAAATGAAAGTAAATCCAAAAATAAATTTGATCCACTTTGGACTGGTCCTTTTGTCGTTACTAAAATTAATTGAAATGAAACTACCACTATCAAAATTAACAACAAAAATAAAGTAATACATAATAATCGTCTAAAGTTATTTGTGGAATGAAATATTAGTGCTTACATATATTGAAATTATATAACGTCTAATTCATTTGAATCTGATCTTTAAATTTTTTTTTATAATTAAATATTATATAATTAAAAAATTTAACATATAAATGACTATTAAGTAAATTAAATTGCAAAAATTCAACCATTTGCTTAAATTTAAGAAATAAATGAATTAATTAAAAATTTAATAAATTTATGTTTAGTAAATATACTTGTAAATCCTTAGAATATAAATTATGTGCACGAATAACATTATACATTTTAAGGATCAATCAGTTCTTTCCTTTAGGGGAAAGGAATGTTGTACACATAGGGTTAATCGATGCAATTTTTGTTGTATTTACAATACAGGTATAATTATGTTTGTATATGAATGACTAATAAATAGTATTGTAGATACAACAAGGTTGGTCGTATTCAGTTCACCTTATCTCAAGGTGCACTTCGTAACATCAAGTAAATAAAATACTTTAAATTAAATAGTTGTAATAATATTTGAATAATAATAAAAACTTAGTAATTATATCTAAATAAATAAATTATACTAAATAAATCAACTTAAATTATATAATTGAAGTATAAAATAATAAAGTGTTTAATTGTTTGAAATATGGTTCTGCCGAGATTACACAACATAAATTGATGGCAGCGGTAATTTTTAAAGGGCGTATTGAGAATAATTATAGTATATATAATAATTAGTCTTACGCCAACGTGTTGAAAATTGCAGAACAAAACAAACAGTTATATTACTTATCGAACAATTTTAATAAAGAAGTGCAGCTATTAATACGGATTTTCATGTATTCAACTTGAAATTTAGTCATCTATACAGTTATTTTCATAATTCTGCAAAATGTAATAGAAAATTATCAAAACTTAATCTTATTGTTACATTTTCGATTGAATATCAACGTAATGTTATCAAATATAATTACGCATTGAACAACATAAATGAAATTAATCAAAATACGGCCGCAGTTAATACATTTTGCATATCTTCGCCAACCGTTCCTCATGGTCATCATTATTATACCAGCTGGTTATAAAAACACCGATCAAATACAATTTCAACTATAGTTGTATCATTATTCGAAATTATTAAACTTGCAATTGCAACCAGAAATCATCATTGCGACAATCAATACTCATTCATCAGTACCATACACAAACATCATACGACAATTCATTCAATACCAACTATAATTTCGGTAAAAATTAAAATTACATGAACGTTATCAACGCTAAAATCAATGTTATCGAGTACAGTAAATGAAATTATCTAAAGTTATCAACAAACCATTCATGATTGTTCATCAAATTTTTCATCTTCTAAACATATTCTGTTTTGAATATTATAGCTTGGATAATTCAGTTATCATTATAAAACCAAATTAAAATTAAGTTAATGGCTGATGAATTTACTCTAGAATTGAGAAAACGAAAAATCATAAGAGACGATTCAAAACGGGAACCATCACCTTCAACCGCCGTAAGTACTAATATCATTCAACAACAAATAACTTAAGATCAACAATCGACCAAATCCAGTACTAGTTTTGAAATTCAAATTGAATCTGCAGAAACAGATAGTAAATTACCTTATATTAGCCAAACAAACAACCCAGCTTTATCTAAATCAGACGATAATTCAAAATCCATTTTACAAAATAGTTTAACTTTAAAAAATAAGCATATCAATCCAATAATGGCACTAAACGTTGATATGATGCTTAAAATTATTCCGGAGTTTGATGGTACCTCATTAAATTTACATAAATTTATTACTTGTTGTGATATAGTTGACAAACCTCTTGATAAAGCATCCGATAAAGAATTATTTTTAAATATTCTTAAATCGAAGCTTTCGGGTCGTGCATATGAATTAGTCAAATATCATGATTATATGAGTCTTGGGAAAAATTAAAAGAAGACCTGTTATTCAATTTTTCTGATACACGATCTATTGAATATCTTCAAGTGGAGTTAGTCAAAGCCAAACAATTAAAATCGGAAAGCGTAAGAAACTTTTCTAGTAGAGTAGAAAATATTTTGTCAAATTTGAATGATGTATGTATTGCACGGGAAGGCAAGGAAGACGCAAAATATATTCAACATTTGAATAGTACTACTGCCTAACGATCATTTCAAGATGGGTTGATCGAACCTGTGAAGATAATAGTAAAGGCATGTAGATATACTACTCTCAAAGAGGCCATTTCGAAAGCTGTTGAAGAAGAAAGCTCTTATCAAGAGCAAAACATTTCTCATTTACCCTCTATTTCACATAAAACTACCGTTAAATGCCAATTATGCCAAAAACTTGGTCATACTGCAACTACCTGTTTCACATTGGCACGCAAAACTCCAAACATAAATATTCCTTCGAACTCTCAATTTCGTTCACAAAATTCAATTCGACAAATCAATATTACATGCGCTTATTGCAAAAACTTAGGACACCATATTAGAGATTGTCGTAAAAAGAAATATGTTGATGAATTCAGGCAAACAGCGCCAAAAGCTCGTACTTATTCAACTATTGAGCAAAAATCTAACATTCCATCTACATCCAAAATTTTTATTAGTTCAAATCAAAACACTAATTCGGAAAACTCGAACTCACTCGATCAAAAATCAACGAACGCGGATGGTCGAGTGAAGGTAAAGAATTTAATATAACTCCGTGTTCTAACTATAACGAAGTGAATTCTTATAAAAACCCTAAATTAAATTCTCATTTATTCAATCCTATGCATATACCCATTCAGAGCAGAATTTAAACTCTTCTATGAAAAGTGTTCCTAGTATACACACTTCGACAATCAAAGAATCATTAAAAAAAATTTTGTGTCGCTCAATACTGATTTTTTAAACACTACCAACGCGTACTTCCTAATTGACACAGGGGCAGACATAAGTGTAGTAAAAAAACAATTTATTAATCCCAACGTTCATTGCTATCCTCAAGAAAAATGTTTCATAAAAGGCATTGGAAACGAAACATTTGAAACTCTTGCCGTGTGTCCAGGTAATATAATCATCGATAAATTTTCTTTAGAACATTCATTTCATATTATTTCAGACAATATCCCCTTAAAATTCGCTGGAATTCTAGGTTGTGATTTTTTAAATTTATATAAATGCCTTATTGATTTTGAACAACGCTGTTTAAAATTAAATATAAATAACAATATTATATCGATTAAGTTATGTATGTCGAAATGATTATGAACAATTAATCCCTGCGCGGGTTGAAACAATATGTAGCATAACTCTTAATGTTGACAAAGATGGAGAATACTTCTGTCCATCTAGCGAAATTTATCCTGGGGTGTTTACAGCCAATACCATCCTTACTGTTAATAATAGTGCTTCCTACATAACCATTGTAAACAGTAACGAATATCCAGTGAATATTCGTAGTTGTAATATTGTTACCGAACCATTAGAGGATTACGATTTGTTGTATCCAAATTCATGGTCAAATAAATTAGAGGAACGGCTACAAATTCTTGAAAAAATAATAAACCTTGATGGATTAAATATGGAACAAAAAACGTCAATTTTAAATATATGTAGAAAATACAATGACATATTTCATTTACCAGGGGATAAATTAACTGTCTCAAATTTCGGTGCTCACGATATACCTTTAACAGAGAATACTAGACCAGTATATATTAAACCATATCGCTTACCGCAAGCAGCTAAGGCAGAAATCAATAATCAAATCCATAAAATGCTCGAAGATGGTATCGTAGAACGCAGCCGTAGGCCTTGGAACTAACCTTTACTAGTAGTTCCAAAAAAATCTGATAAAGAAATAAAACGCTGGAGAATAGTTGTCGATTTTAGAAAGCTGAACAGTGTCACTATAGGTGACGTATTTCCTCTACCTAATATAGTAGAAATTCTTGATCAACTAGGAAGTTCGAATTGCTTTACTCAATTCGAACATTATCAGTACACAAGAATGCCGTTTGGGCTAAAAGGAGCCCCAGCAACCTTTCAGCGCATTATGAATTCCGTTTTATCTGGTTTAAACGGAATTAAATGTTTCGTGTACTTAGATGACGTCGTTGTATATGGATATGACCTACAAGACCATAATAATAAATTAGTTGATGTTATGCAAACTTTTCGTAACTTCCACCTCAAACTTCAACCCAAAAAGTGTCAGTTTTTACGAAAGGAGATTGTGTATCTGGGCCATAAAATCACTGGTGAGGGTATAAAGCCCGATCCTCAAAAAATCTCTGCTGTTTCAAATTTTCCTAGACCAAAATCTCAAAACGAAATTAAGTCTTTTCTAGGTCTTTGTAGTTACTATAGACGATTCATTCCCAATTTCGCGCATATAGCTGAGCCTCTTACAAGATTGCTGCGAAAAAATGCTTCTTTCTCATGGGATGCATTCTGCGAAGAATCATTTGATAAACTTAAACAAAGTTTAACTACGTTTCCCATTCTGCAGCATCCTGATGAAACCAAAGAATTCACGGTTACAACCGACGCAAGCAATGTTGCTATTGCTGGTATTTTATCTCAAGATATTAATTCTGCTGACCTGCCAATTGCATTTGCAAGTAGGGTTCTAAACAATGCAGAGCGCAACTATAGTACTATAGAAAAGGAGTTTCTTGCAATTGTGTGGACAGTCAAACGTTTTAGACCATATTTATATGGCCGACATTTTACTATCCGTACTGATCACCGACCACTCGCATGGCTCCATAAAATAAATAATCCTTCTTCTCGATTGGTGCGATGGCGACTTGAATTAGATGAATACGATTTTAACATAGTGTATAAACCAGGTAGTCAGAACACCAATGCCGATTCTTTAAGTCGCGTCAAATTATCTAACGCTGAACATTACACAGAATCAAGTTTACAAGTTATGACTAGAGCACAATCTAAACTGTTATCATCTAATATTGGTAACTCAGAAAGCAACATCAATTTCAATCAGTCTTCAGATACCAATTCTGATATTCCTAATTCATCTCAAAATCGAGATTCAGTTCTCTTGATTCAAATCCCAGTTCTAATAGATATACCAACGACACTCAACGTTCTCGGAGCCTCAATAAATCTTCAACAGGTACAATAAATCTTCAACAACATATTGAACCATCCAATCAAATCATATTTTTATCAGATGAAGTTGAAATCAACAAAATAATTGACGAGTTCCATAATAGTCCGCTGGGAGGACACCAAGGTATAATAAGAACTTTCAATAGAATAAAACGGTATTTCATTTTTCCTCGAATGTTAAGTAGAATTAAAAAAATATATTGCAAGCTGTGCAATATGCCAAAAAAACAAAGTATCTGTCATTAATAAATGTCCTATGAAAATTACTTCCAGCGCTAAGATGCCTTTCGAAAAGATTTTCCTCGATATCGTGGGACCATTAACTATAACATATAAAGATCCCAAGTATATTTTGACAATACAGTTCGATTTAACAAAATATTCACTCGCCGTAGCGTTGAGAGACCAAGAAACTGAGACTGTAGCAAAGCCATTTATTGAGAATTTTATATGTAAATTTGGAACACCGGAATCTCTGGTTACAGACCAGGGCTCTAACTTCATGAGTAACGTATTTTGTAATATTTGCAAAATATTAAAAATTAATAAATTAAGAACTACGGCTTACCATCCTCAATCGAATGGTATCACTGAAAAAAAACTATGTTCATATTGAACAAATAGATTTTGTTAAAAAAAATTGTTCACATTTAATAAATATTGTTTATTGAAACAAATATTTTTTATTTGGTTTAAAAAATTTTAGGTTGTATTAAAAAATGAAATTTAATCTTGTTAATTGTTTGTATTAAATAATTGTTTTTAGTTTTTACCAAAATTTTTTTTTATATTAAACAAATTATTTGAGTTTCCAAAAAAATTGAAAAAATTTATTTAATAAACTGTTTTTTTATTATTGAACAAAATTATTTTAAATATAAATATTACGTTTGTTTAATACTGCAAACTCTTGTTATTATCAAAAGAATTTCTAGTATTAATAACATGTAAGAAATAATTGAAAAAATTTCTAATGCATAATGTCACTCATAACTAGAAGGACGAAAGCACGTGATAATCAGTGATAAATATACAAGTTTAAACATTTTTATTTTAATTATTTAAAACATTAATAAATATTAAAGTGAGTATTGATATATTTATTTTATTTTATCTTGAATGTTAATTGCATTTTGTATTTTATTATAAAATAATGACAGGTTACAAAATAACACCACAATATGTTGTGGCTGGAGCAAATGGTTAAAGTACAGTCAAAAATTCAAGAGGTATGGCTTAATTATAAAGACATTAACGGCTGCAAAATGGTAATACTACAAAAGTACTTTTAATAAAATATTTAAATTAATTTGTTTTTTCTTAATGTCAGATCGATATAGAGGTTTAACGCTGATGCTCCCTCAAGTGAAGTTCGTTCCCGTTTTTGGATTATGTGGATATATCTATGTAATAATTGTGTTGAGATGCCTGATTTCGCCCGCTAAATGATTGAGGCTTGTTGCCGAAAAAAACCAACCTGTATTTGTCGGTGCCCGCATTCGCTCACCTCAGTGATACATGAGACTATACCAAATAGAGCATATATAAATAAATATATATATATATATATATATATATATATATATATATATATATATATATATATATATATATATATATATATATTTAACAAACGTTTTCTTGTATTAACTTAAATAAATATTAATATTACAAAATGTATTGTTATATTAACAAAAGTCGTATATCATTTTTAAATAAATTCTTGTATTATTAAAAAAAAGTTTTTTATTTCTAAAAATATATTTTTAAATATAAATAATTACCATTTTTAATATAAACAATTTTTTTATTCGGTAATTAATGACGTCATCAACAACTTCCAATTAAAAATTTTTTTTGGTATTATTAAAAGAAGTTTTTTTAATTTGAACTGAAGCTTATTTAAAAAAATTATTTTGTTAATATAATCAAATGTTCTCTTTACCCAAATTTATATTATTATTAAACACGGTTTTTCTTACTATTACCTAAATTTTTTTTTTCAGTGAAGTTTAGAAAGAACTCACCGTACTTTTGGGGAATATCTTCGTAATTTCTGTTCAGAAGATCCTAGACAATGGAATAATTGGTTACCTTTTGCTACTTTCTCTTTCAATTCCACTCCACATACAGCAACATCATTCATGCCTTTTGAATTGTTATATGGATTTAAACCAATCTTACCAACTTCTTTAATAAAACAAGTAGAACAATATTACAATTATTATGATTACTGTTCTGAATTAAAGTTTAGATTACAAAATTCATGGAAGTTAGCACGGGCTAAACTTCTGCAAAATAAATTCAAGTCTAAGGAATTGTATGATAAAACAAGTAATGTCGTTCAATATTTCCTTAACGATAAAGTTTTATTAAGAAATGAAAGTAAATCCAAAAATAAATTTGATCCACTTTGGACTGGTCCTTTTGTCGTTACTAAAATTAATTGAAATGAAACTACCACTATCAAAATTAACAACAAAAATAAAGTAATACATAATAATCGTCTAAAGTTATTTGTGGAATGAAATATTAGTGCTTACATATATTGAAATTATATAACGTCTAATTCATTTGAATCTGATCTTTAAATTTTTTTTTATAATTAAATATTATATAATTAAAAAATTTAACATATAAATGACTATTAAGTAAATTAAATTGCAAAAATTCAACCATTTGCTTAAATTTAAGAAATAAATGAATTAATTAAAAATTTAATAAATTTATGTTTAGTAAATATACTTGTAAATCCTTAGAATATAAATTATGTGCACGAATAACATTATACATTTTAAGGATCAATCAGTTATTTCCTTTAGGGGAAAGGAATGTTGTACACATAGGGTTAATCGATGCAATTTTTGTTGTATTTACAATACAGGTATAATTATGTTTGTATATGAATGACTAATAAATAGTATTGTAGATACAACAAGGTTGGTCGTATTCAGTTCACCTTATCTCAAGGTGCACTTCGTAACATCAAGTAAATAAAATACTTTAAATTAAATAGTTGTAATAATATTTGAATAATAATAAAAACTTAGTAATTATATCTAAATAAATAAATTATACTAAATAAATCAACTTAAATTATATAATTGAAGTATAAAATAATAAAGTGTTTAATTGTTTGAAATATGGTTCTGCCGAGATTACACAACACACCGAATTTGAAGATACGTATTACACGGCAGTAGCAGGTTTAAATCAGTGTTGGGCGCGTAAATTACACCATGTAGTTTACACTGTTATTTACATGTAAATTACACAAGTTATTTTTTACATTACGTAATGTAAATATAAATAACGAATTTTTTATGACAAGGGCGCTATCTATTATATAATTTAATAATTAATAATTTAATTATTGTAAAAATTGACTGTGTAACGTTACAAATAAAACAAAAACAAATTAATATGTCAAAAATTTTTGATATCGTTTTGATAAAAAAAACGTAAGTATGTATTAGCATTGGTAATATCTGTATTTTAAATTTGAACACAGATGGCAGTTTAGATACATAAATGAACTTTGCTTAGAATTTGTAGATAACTAAAAGTCTAAAATAATTATGATTGACCGTCTAAATGAACGTTGATTGTTATTATTTTTCAGAGTTTGCACGTTGTTTTCATGTTTTATGTAAATTACACGTCTTTTACTGTAATTTACGTGATTTACATAAAAATGTCAAAAACTTTTTTTACATGTAAAGTGTCCATCACTGGCTTAAATCTTGTTTTGTATGAATGAGAATGGAACCACCAATTTCTCTGATTGATACCACCATGCAAGACGCTTCGATATTAAATGGACACATGGACGTAAAGTTACCAAAAATAGCAATGCTGAGCTTCAGGGGCGAATACACGGACTGGCAGTCATTTTATGATCTATTCTGTTCCACCATTCATGATAATCAACAATAAACACCATCTCAGAAGCTACAATATCTTAAAGGTACATTGAAGGGTGAAGCAGCTGGTCTGTTTTAACATTTTAGTACTACCAATGCAAACTACATACATAGAAGCATTAAAAAAAATTGAGGGATCGCTATGACCGAAAGAAACATACGATCTATGCCTTTATCAAAATGTTCATGTCGCAGCCTTCAGTGAACTCAGCCACCAGTACAACTTTTTGTCGTCTGTTGGATTCCTCTGACGAGGTTATCCGTGGTTTGAAGGCTCTTGGAGAAGAAACGGAGTCACGAGATCACTGGCCATGTCGTTTCGAACATCCAGCCATATCAATTGTGTCCTGCAGAACATCATCGCTTATTTGAATGTGTTAAATTTAAACAAATGTCAACAGATGAAAGAAGAAACATGTTGAGTGATAGTAGAAGATGTTTAAATTGCAAGTCCAAGTTTCGTTGTAAAGAATGCAACAAGAAACACCATACTCTTGTCCACGATCATGCGACATTGACAAATGAGCTTAACTCACATCAAAACGCTGCACCAAAACCGATAGAATCAGTCTCGTCCAGTTATGCCTGAAATGCCAGACATGGAATTACATTATTACCTACAGCTCTTGTACATGTAATTGACGCATTTAACAGAAAACAACTTTGCCGGATGCTGCTTGATTCAGGATCACAAAGGTCGTTTATTTCGGAGAATTGCGCTCAAACATTAATGTTAGAGAGAAGAAATGCAAAGCTCGCCATATCGGGTATTGGAGCCACCACCAATGGATACACCAAAGGAACAGTCGATTTCAAGTAAGGCTGCCATTTAAAACACCGCCAAGCCTATTGGGAAGCTCTTACAAAGCAGCAGTACAATGGATGCATTTAATGGAGAGGCGATTTGCACGAGATCCCATATTTTACAAAATGTATAAAGAATTTATGTCAGAATATATACAGTTGGGACATATGAAACAACTTATTGACAATCAAGCCGAGCTCAATTGTTAATACCTTCCCCACCGTGGAGTTATCAAAAGCTCTAGCAGCACTACCAAATTAAGGGTGGTCTTTGATGGTTCTTGTAAGACAGACACTGGCACATCTTTAAATAACTGTCTTGCGGTAGGACCTATTGTTCAGTCATCGCTATACCAAATATAGTCTCGTTTCAGAAAACATAAAGACGTGATCACAGCTAATGTCGAAAAAATGTACAGGCAGATACAAATATCAAAAGATGACACTAAGTTTCAACGAATTATATGGCGCAGTTCACTATGTGAAAAGTTCAACACCAACGAACTACAAACCGTAACCCACGGCACAGGAAGTGCATCATATTTGGCAACACGTTCTTTGAATGAAGCAGCGCAGAAATTCATTCAACTATGTATTTCAAAGCGTCCCGTCACATAACTCAGGATATTATGTATGTTGATGACCTAATGACTGGCGCAGACTCGGTAGATGATGCGGTGAAGCTGAAAAATGAAATACAGCAGATTTTATCCAATCATTATGGTCAGAAAATATAGGCTGGGATGATAATCCCAGTCGCCCCATTTAAACAAATTTCCATTCCTCGCTTGGAGTTGTGTGGCGCGTTACTATTAACCAAATTAATTTCAGCAGTTCAAACCGCTTTGCAAACCGAAATAGATGAAATATTTGCATGGACTGACTCTACAATTGTTTTAGATTGGTTATCGGTCCACCCTAACAAATGGAACACATTCGTTGGAAACAGGACAGGAGAAATACTTACGTTTTTGCGAAGATCAAATTGGCGACACGTCAACACCCAGGATAATCCAGCTGATTGTGCTTCTAGGAGAATTCATCCAGAAAACAAGATTTCAGTCTATGGTGGAATGGAGAACAAAATGGCTACAAGATTTCAGTCTATGGTGGAATGGATCAAAATGGCTGACCAATCGCAGTAACTGGCCAATACATACCAAAAGTCAATCATGAGTAACAGAAGAATTGCGATGTAGCTCATTAGCATCGAAATTTTTTGATTCAAACCTATGTTGAATGATATAATCAAATAGATCTTCCAGTATTGCTAAAGTTGTTCGAGTGTTGGCTTATATATTACGATTCATCAACCTCAAATTAAAGCGCATACCAAGCGAATTTCCATATTTAGTATCGTCCGAACTACAAAAATCTCGTTGTCTACTGCTCCGCTACTTGCAGTTGAAACAATTTGCGTCAGAAATCATCCATTTAGCATCCATAAAGAAGAATTGCCGGCTTCATGTAGAATACGATGTCTAAAACCATTCATCGATGAATCGGTATTACTAAGAGTTGGAGGAAGAATATCGAAACATATGATGTCAAACATTGAATAATTTTGTAACATTTATACGAAATTTTCCAATTTTCTTCTGACAGACCAAATAACGTTCAAGTTTATCCCACCAAGCACTCCACACTTTGGCGGTCTATGGAAAGCTGCAGTCAAAAGTGCGAAACATCACTTGAGAAGAGTTACCGATGAACATATTCTCACTATTGAAGAAATGCCAACGCTGCTGACTGAGATCGAAGCAATGCTGAACTCCAGACCACTATGTGTTCTTTCAAGTGATGATATAGATTATCTGACTCCTGCTAACTTTCTAATTGGAAGACCCACAACACAACATATTTGGAAACGATGGTCAATTGAATATTTGACAAATTTTCAGCAAAGAACCAAATGGACTATGAATCAGAATAACCTGAACAATGGTGATATTGTGCTGATTAAAGAAATCTACCCCCTGCGAAATGGTTAACCGGTAAAGTGTTGTAGTCACGCTTAAAACCAAATTTCTGCTAAGAACGGATCATGGCGCCTTGACATGGCTACTTCAGTTTCAAAATCCCGAAGGACAAGTAGCACGGTGGATTGAGTGCTTGGGGAGTTTTGTTTACGAAATCCAACATCGGAAGGGAAGCGCTCATGGAAATGCGGATGCATTGTCAAGACGGCCATGTCGAGTGGATTGTAAACATTGCGGTCGGGTAGAAAGCAAGGAAATCATCGTCGACATCAGACTAATGAATGGATAAAGGATGTTATCTCCAAAGAGCAACGGGATGATCCAGATTTGGCAGTGATTATCAAATTCATGGAGGAAGAACGTCGTCCCACATGGTCCGATATTGCGGATAAAGGCCCAACTATCAAGGCTTATTGGGCCCAATGGGATAGTTTAACTATGGAAGACGGCTGCCTAAAGCGAACATGGGGGAGCTCCGATGGCAAGACGTAGCAATCGTTGGTAGTAGTACCGAGGATCAGGATGGCGGAAATATTGGAGGAATACCATGGAGGAAGAAGCGGAGGCCACCTAGGAATTAACAAAACGTTAGCCAAGGTACGTGAAAGATTCTACTGGGCAGGATGTAGACAGGCAGTGGCTGAATGGTGTCAAAAGTGTGACCAATGTATGGCAGTGAAAGGACCGGCAAAGAAGAGCCGTGGAGCGATGCAACAGTATAATGTGGGAGCACCAGAAAATCAAATTGTCCAGTGATAAAACAAAGACTCGGTATGATGTACGAGCAAACAATAAAGGATTTGACGAGGGTCAATTGGTATGGCTTCACAACCCACAACGTAAGAAAGGGTTATCGCAGAAATTACAACCTAGATGGGAGGGACCGTACAAGGTCATAACAAGAATAAATGATGTGATCTATAGGATACAAAGAGGAGTACGAGGAAAACCCAAGGTTGTACACCTGGAGCGACTGTCGTTTTACAGAGGTAGAGGTCTGGATCCTGTTCGGGACGAACAGGTTTGGGCGGAGGGTAGTGTGACGAATCACAGATGTCACCAGTGATAACTAAAGAGTTATAAATTATAGCAGTAGGGGTTACCCTATAACCAAATGTTTACAAATACGAACAAAATAAAAATAAATAATGAAATAGGCGGAGCGAACAAAATACGACGAAAAGAACATTCGCGAAGTGAAGAGATGCAAAATGATGGAATGTTCTACAAGTATTTGCGTCGTATAAATACGTGTAGACATTTGAGCTACAAAACAGTTCAATTTTGAATTTCGAAGTGTTAATATCGGGAAGTGATAAAAAGTGAAAGTGAAGTGTTGAAGTAATTGTCATAATTATTGTGTAAAATTAGTGTTGTGAAAATTATTTGTGAAATAATTGTGGAATTTATTGGAAAATAAATTTATTGTAAAAATTAATCTTTGCGAGTTTATATTCACAATCCAGTGATCGAACCGGATAAATTATTAGAATAACCACTCGGCGAAATCGTAACAATATGCAGAGCAGGAGCACATAGAAAGTGCTTAAAAATTCATTGAGTTATTATCAATATGATAGCAGCATCATGTCTGCGGTGGGAATAAAAAAAATAAATGTACTGTAAATACCCGAACCAAGTTTATCCGCCGACAAATCGATTTAAGGTTATCATTGTTTTTCAACCGTACGTACCAAGAGAGATTGACTACTCTACCTCACGATTGAGCATGTATATTACTCGGCATCAATCAGATTTTAACATACTGATCCACCCGATAATGATAGGATGGGTTATAGTAGTCCATATGCCATTTCAGTTAACCTGCAGATTGGCACTGCACATTTTCTGATCCCATGATTAAAGAATGATGCGGCAGGTGTGGTATAGCTCTTACAGTGCCAAGTCAAACTACTTTTGAAGGTCATTCAGAATATTCCCTCTGACCAAATATGTGTTAAAAAGAAAAAAAAAAGTCTAATAACCAAAAAGTTAGGCAGACCACGACCACTTAAAACATTCATGAAACATAACCTTATTTCGTTATATAACAATCGAAAAAGGTTTCACCAAAACCGCCAAGCAACCATTGCTGAGATAGTACAAATTTGGGTAACCGCTTGGGAAAATCATAGAAGGAAAGAGTGCCAAACGTAATAAAATGGATCCTCCCAAGTGGGTAGGCCAGTCAACCTTATTAAGCAGACCTGGAAATCGACTATAGGATTCAACGGATCAATCATTTATTACAAATATCGATACCATTGGGTATCGATACGTGTTTGTAATCGAAAGTTGCAGCAATTTCCGCCTGAAACACAGTAGCGTATCTACCAAGAAGGATAGATAATTTAACCTCAGGAATACAGCACACTTATCCATCAGTAAAGATTATGATATCGTCACATGTGAAAACATGCTTTGACACCATATGGTCCGAAAAAATGTGGGCATATATGTGTCGCCCAACCTTCTTTCAAATTTGGCCAAATACACAGAAGGACCAAATGGATTGTCTTTGCCTCGTAGGTGAGCGACTGTTTGCGCTGCAGAGCTAAATCCTTAGATCAAGCGTCAACAGATTCACAGCCATCTCAAGCACTACTTTGGGTTACATTATAGTCCATCTTTGTCAAAACCTTTGCCACCAGGTTCTAATCTCTGGGTAGTTGGTGCGAATAACCCTGGATTTATAAATCTCTGAAGTTCCAATCTTCCGTTATATCGGATTTTATCTCTTTGTTGAGAAGTTTTATTGTCCGCTATGGTGTCTCAGATCTTTAAGGCTTATTTAGATAACAGTTATTTTCGTAGATTAGTGCCTCTTTGAAGTTCGTCAGCTGGAGATAGAAGTGACTGGTTCAGTGATTCTTCAGTTCCTAAATTCTCTAATTTTAGGTTTATCGCTGGTTAGAGAGAAGTCGATGTAGCGATGGTCATAGAGAGTAATGTCATCAAGGACCATCCATCAATGGGATTTTTCCACTTAGCCTCTGTGAGGCAAATTAATATTTAATACTTCCTGCCTTGAGAATGTCAAAACGGTACGTCTATGGCCCACATTCAAAATGACTATCAAACGATGATAGGTATTCCAGCCCCAGCATAATTTGTGTGAGTTTGCTTCGCAACTGAAAATGATTATGATATAATAACGGTATGCGTACTTAATAGCTCTGATAAACTCTTAAGTAGAAGGATGAATTTCCAAATCATATGGGAAGTAAGCAGAGATCACTAGAACCTCACGTCTAACACCCTGTTCGTCTACTTCAACGACGACTTCTGTAAGGTGGTTGCAATAGATTTCATTTAGGATTCTGTAATTCATAGAGCATGAGGTCCCTGGATTAAGTCCTATAGTTCTGTTTCCGTAAATCTCTCTGATGTCAATTAAACCGAATTAACACCAATTCACCAACGGAACAGGGACACCAAAAGTGATATACAGAAGCTTAATAATAACAACACTACCAATAGAAACGTGAATTACTTGTAAAAGACCCAATGTAAAGAGACTATAACAATCCCCAAGAAAGGCAACCTTAGAGAATCATCTCCGTCTCTAAAAGTAATAGCCATTACTCGTCTTGCGTGGATATCACCTACTGTCAACCATCATATAAGAAAACATTAGGCTGAAAGAAGCTGTCACAGATCCCTTCAAATCACTTCGCATCACCATCGAACAATAAAACCAATAGGGCAACCACTTTCAACGTAGTCGATTCCATCAATAGATATGCACAATCTAGAAGGCACTCTGCGTTATAAAAAACGTTCCGACTTGGATCCGGGAAATATAGTTCAATAGAAGGGGAAACGTAAGGGAAGTTAGATGATCAAGTTAGCTCCCAAAATTGCAGAATAATTTCACCTCGGGATTTTGCATGTTATAACCCGGCATTAGCCAGATTGGGATATTATTATGGTTTGCGTACTCTATTGTTTTCATAAACGCTTGCATAGGTGGATGATGCTTCAAATCATATGAGAAGTAAGCAGAGACCACTAAAACCTCACGTCTAATATCCTGTTCGTTTCCTTCAACGACGACTGCTGCAAGGTTGTTGCAACAGATTTCATTTATGTCTGCAATACATGATATTACTAACAAAAATACAGGCTCTGCATGTCCAGCAGGTATCAATAAATAGACTAGGGCCGGAAGTGCCATTTATCCTCGATTCTTGGTAACCATGCAAACCAATGAAATGAAGTTGGGATGTGAAGTTGGAGGACAATTATTATAGGACCTAATCTTCCTCAGCTCTTTTTGTACCACATTTATTGTGACCCTTCTTGGGGCACTAGTCCATGCTGTCATTTCACTTACGAGTATTCATGCACTCACACCAAATATCTGTTTCAAGTAATAATCTGACCGCATCGTCTACAAATTCTAATTTAAATCCTATAAATCTTGATTCGGCCTTGCAATTTTTTTGCAAACACATTTCAAAATTCACATTCATTTCTCATTGAATTTCACTCAAAAACACAAAATAAATTAAGATCAAAAAAAGATTTGAAAAGATACACGCATTGTAAATAAATAAATAAATAAATAAAAAAAATAAAAAAAAATTCAAATTGAATTATTTCATTAGTTATGATTACGATTGATTCTAAAAATAGGCACGCATCCAGATCGTTTATGTATTTTGTATTGGATTTTCGTCTTGATGAAAATATAAATTATTAATTTTTGTTTGGTTTGTACAAGAATTTCATTTTTAATTAAATAATTTAAATTTATTATTCTTACCATGTACCAAAACCTCTTTGAAATTCTCGTTCTTACGAGTATTATGTTTTCTTTCCCCACATAATGCAAGATGATCTTCTATATTGACATATAACACACTGCGACTATTTATATACGAGTATACGATCAAGTAAATATATCATTTGTTTTCCTGCTCAAACCATCGATTGGCCTTAATTTATGCAAACAATGACATATACAATAATCACGATCGCACCTTTCTCATCATGAAGATCCTTGATCGATAGATAACCTTTTCTAACCTTAAAAATTATAAAATATTGTTGCACGATTGTTAAAAATTAATGATCTCATAACAGCTGTCGGGAGCAATAAAACGTGTTATGTTTATGATCGTCGATCGTTAAGTATATACTCGTACATCGTCATAATTAATAAAATGTATCGGGGAAGTGCGCTAAACTCGCTTACCTGAAAGTGAAACTGAAACAAAAAGTTGCAATACAATTTAATGTTGTGCAGGTGAGAATTGAGATATGGCAGATTGTGTTGTTTTAATTAAATTGCATCATTATTGATATATAGAGTTAGTTGTGTGAAGAAGATGAGCATATAGCACCGGACGGTTATGCAATTGAATAAAATTTGAAATGTAAACCCTTTGTACTAATTTAGTTTGATTATGGTTGAGCAATTCATGGAACTGACGAATCAGGTCGTAGTCAGGTGTGAATCTGTCTTGGTGAATCAAGTCGGCAGTAATCGTCAGTTTTCACAAGTGCTGCTTGTGTTACATACTCGTTGTAAGGACGGTCAACTGACCAGCAACGTAAAGTGGTGAGCCAGGCAAAAACATATATCCAAACAACAGGACGTATTAGCTTTTGTAGGCTGTGGTCGGTAAAACGGTATGTTAAGCATGTGGTGTAAAAACAATAGAACAGTGAAGAGGCTCCTCGGGCCTGACCCTAGAACCTTCGAATATTCTGAAAGGACTCGAAAATCAAAACCGACAAATAGATTATCTTTTATCAAAAGAAATTACTGAATGGTAACTATTGTCACCTTGCGTTAGATGAGCCATCTGTATCGAGACTGATAGTACTTAGTTTTAAACCCATCTTCGCTTTGAATAAACAGTAAATGTGGCCAAAAAGTTCTGAGGAGGGTCAGGTAAAAATTGTCTTATACCATTCCAACTTGATTAGATTGTTTGGAGTACAGTTTATGCAGATAAATTTGCAGCACTCACCGGCAATGCTCTCTCTCTCTCTCTCTTTCATAGAATGATGCATGGAAAACTGCAATACATTAATATTTAAAGATGTCTACTTCATTCAGGTACCGTAGACAAACAGAGATATTAAGCATTTTATGATTTTATAAAAATTTAGTCAACAATTCCATGTGATCCCAAATAATGGCTCGCTCTAGGGTCTTTATTTAAGGAGATATTAAGGATTTTATAATTTGATAAACATTTGATCGAAAGATCGATATGATTTCAAATTATTGCTTAAATCGCTCTACGGCCTTTTTTTAAGGAGATATTAAGGATTTTATGAACATTTGATTCCAAATTATTGCTAAACTCGCTCTAGGGCCTCTATTTTAAGAGATATTAAGGATTTTATGATTTTATTAAAATTATTATTTTATTAAAAGAATTATTGCTAAAATCGCTCTAGGGTCTTTATTTAAAGAAATATGAAGGATTTTATGATTTAATAAAAATGTTGGTCAACATTTCGATATGATTCCAAATTGTCCTCTGTGGTCGGGGGGAACGCTTAGAATTTCCACCACAGTATCCACTGCTTGTCGTAAGAGGCGACTAAAATGGTTGGATTGTTGGGCTTCACCCACAGCCGTAAAACTTTTTATTTTATTTGTTTTCTTTTTTTCTTTATAATTTTTATTCGTTATTTACGTTCAATTTATTATTTCGTCCGCGTTAATTTATTTTAATTTTGTAGTTTTGCTTTAATCATTTCAATTTTTATTTTTTGTTGGGACGGTTTAACGCATTTTTGCGCACAAAAATGTTTCTTATTACAATGAGTAGTAAAATTAAAAAATCCCCGAAAAATGCCTCTTGGGATCGCGGGGCGAGGCATAATCCTCGTAAAGATAATATTGATAGCCTTACCATCCATTTTGCCAATGTCCGTGAACTCGTGACTAATAAAAACTGCGCACATCAACATCTCGAATCACGCAGGCCCGACATATTAGTGCTAACGGAAACAAAAGTATCTCATAACATCTACGAGAACGAATTCTACTTCAAGCGCTACCACTTCGAACAAGCATTCGAGTTGCAACGTGGAGTGTGTTTATTCATTAAAGAGCATACCGTACGCTCGACATCAGAAGTACGAAATTTTTTCAAAGACCGCTCAAACTATTGTACTTAAAATATCCCTTCCTAATAAAATCCTTTTTTTAATTAGTTTATATAGATCCCCCAACCAAACGGATTTAGAAACCGCATGAACTTCTTCGAAGTTTTGTCAGACAAATGTGATAACATTCGCAATCAACATCCCTACTGCGAATTAATTATGGTTGGTGACTTTAATGCCCAAGAATGGTTGAATCACCAAAATACGAACTGTGCCGGGCGCCAGACGGAGTGGCTTGCTGTTTCGCATGACCTTACCCAGATTGTTAGTGATCCCACATTTGAATGTCAAAATTCTACAAGCAGTCATATTCTGGATCTTTGTCTTACAATAATTCCGCATTCCATGGAAGCGCGTGTCGAGGCTGGAATTGGAAATTCTGACCACAACCTGATAACAGTAAAAATTTCTGTCGCAACACCACCAGAATTTAGACAGCAGCCAAGGCGTCTATGGCATTTTAACGAGGCTGACAATGATGGGTTACGGTCATTTTTTCAACATTTCCCGTGGCAGAGCCATTGTTTTTATAACAATCAAATAGACGACGCCGTTTCCAATTTCACCGAAACCGTTCTACATGGAATGAGTAAATATATCCCATCATCCTTTTCCAATCCTAATCCTAATTTAAAAATTTTTTCAAAAGAAGCCGCCAACGCCGCCAGACAAAATAAATCTGCTCACAAGAAATATAAGCGCAACGAAATTTCGTTTGACGAATATAAGGCCACACGTAACATCTGTAAAAAAATCTGTGCGAAGGAAGCGAAAAGAGCTGACAACAAGAAAGCCGCTAAGGCTTCCGAGTTGAAAATCTCCGATCGCAACTTTTACCAGATGGTCGCATCGGTTGCTAATATTTCTAAAACATCTATTTCAGCAATGAAATCTGCAGACAGTGCTTTGGTGGTGGATCCATATTTGCAGGCCGACTTACTGGCAAACGTCTTCACTTCGAACTCGACCTTAGTTGTCCCCGATGGAGTTACACCTCCGTCAATTCCGTATTGTGGTACCAAAATGGATCCTGTCAACATCTCGGAGGAAATTGTCTTCAGGAATCTGAAGACAATGGACATAAATAAGGCCACCGGACCTGACGGAATTCCTGTTCGAATATTGAATGAGTTTGCCAGTGACTTGGCTCCAATATTAAGTAAAATTTTTCTCCTTTCTTATAAGCAAGGTAAATACCCGAACGCCTGGAAGAGTGCGATGGTGCAACCGGTCCTTAAACGTGGTTGTGATAAAACTGACCCCTCAAACTACCGGCCAATATCAATTGTGTCAGCCGTGGCTAAAGTTTTTGAGAAATGCATTAACCAACAACTGGTGAATTATCTTGAGATTAATAAAATAATTTCAGATAAACAATATGGCTTCCGTGAAAGCCGCTCCACAACCGATCTTTTGACGTATGTTACAAACAAATGGAATCTCGCCCTTGAGCACCATGGAAAAGCCTTTGCAATCACTTTGAATATATCCAAGGCTTTTGACAAGGTTTGGCATGAGAATCTCATTTGTAAACTTGTGGCATACGGCTTAGATTCGATGACCATCAAGTGGATAAAAAGCTTTCTCAAAGACCGAAAGATCAACGTTGTGCTAAATGGGAGATCATCAACGACACACTCCCCAAATGCCGGAGTCCCTCAGGGATCAGTTTTGTCACCAACTTTGTTTTTGTTATACATTAATGACTTGTTGGATAGCACTGTGAACCCTATCCACAGTTTTGAAGATGATGCAACATTGCACTCTTCTATTTCATTCGATGTCGAGCCTACTCCTTCAGAGTTAAACGGTAAACGGCTGGAAGTTGTCACTTCGCTTAATTCCGATTTAAGTACAATATTTGAGTGGGGAATTAAAAATCAGGTCAAATTTAACGAGAAAAAAACACAAATATGCACGTTCTCACGTAAAAGAAGTCGCAACGAATACCCTTTTGTGGTAAAAGGCCACGTTCTCGTGGGTTGTGACTCAATTCGTCTGCTTGGTGTTCAAATTAGTAACAATTTAAAATGGAATGAACACATTATCGCATTGGCCAAATCAGCTTCACGTAAACTCGGGTTCCTCAATAGATGCAGCCGGTTTTTTAAATCGCATCAGGTTCTCCAGATATATAAAACCTTTATTAGACCGTGTATAGAATATTGCTGTCAAGTTTGGGGTGGAGCATATGGCACTGCTCTCCAGTTGCTGGATAGAGTTCAGCAGCGTGCCATACGAATAATACGAAACTCCAGACTTACGAAAGATCTATAGACAGCCTACAGCACCGCAGAGATGTTGCAGAACTCTGCGTGTTATAGATTAATAAATGGTAAACGTTCTGCAGAATTAACGGAGAAAATACCACCATTAGTTACGCCAGGACGGGTAACACGAGGAACGGTCAATGCGCATAGGTTTACGGTGGAGCTGCCGAAACCTCGAACTGAAGGTACAAAGCGCGAATTCATTCATCGAACATCCAGGAAGTGGAATTCGTTATCCGGTTTTCAGTTTCCGTTGGATTATAGAATGCACAAGTTTAAGGCAGCTATCAACCTTTACTTGAAGGACTGCGCGTTGGGTGCAGGAGCTCTGACAGTTACAAGGAGCTAGGACTGTCTAAAAGTCCACCCTGCACCCAATTAAAGCTTAATATAAAAAAAAAAAAAAAATTAATGCTAAAATCCCTCTAGGGCCGTTATTTAAGGAGATATTGGTCAAAATTTCGATATAATCCTTAGTTATTGCTAAAATTGTTCAAGGGCCTTTATTTACGGATTTTAGATATAATGATTTTACAAAATTTATGAATTCTTCGTTGATGTTATCTAGGAATGCGCTTAAGTTATATTATCTAAGTATGATCTGAAGCGTTGAACTCTCAATTTGCCTTAGTTAGCTTTTGCCTCTCCCTTGGTCTAATCTTGTCCAGTTTTTCCACATCGGTTAGCACAATGATTCTGTTTGCGGTTATTGAGTGCGGAATCTTCTTAGGTTTCACTTAATTTTATAAAACAAACTTATTAATGATACAATTCAACAATCACGGTGTTAGACTTTTTGGCAACCAGTGGCATTTGAGAAATTTGTGTAAATAGTAAAGGGTGGTTTTTAAAAGGTGAGTGGGAAACACTGTGTATTTGACACCTCATTTAACAGCTGATAGTTGCTTTTTGTTTAGTTTGGTTTGACATTTAATTTTTTATAAAAATTATGATTTGTCAAACTTATCGTGCAATTCGTCCATTTTATGGCGTCCATAATCGTCCTTCAGTTTGGCCCAAATCAGTCAATTCGTCACCGTTCTCAGCAACTAACGTTTCTTTGTTTTATTATGATTTAAACTCGGGTAAATGTATAAAAAACACTATTTACTATATAGTGAAGTGTATACTATATAGTATAGTACTACATATACTAAATGTTGCGTATACATTCAAAGTCAAACATCGATTGATCTTTGAAGCAGAAAATATATTTTATAGACGCACTAATTTTAATAAAAAAATGCCCTCGTTCAACATTTTTAGCTCATCTAATAAATTGTTCACCACCTTGAAGAAATTAAAATTTAATTTGAAGAATTTCAATTTTCCGATAAAAAAGATAATGATCATGGTGTGAAAATTTCACACGTGGCCGAACAGTATGGGAGGTAATTGAGATGTCAAAAACTGTATAGATATATATAAAAGTAAAAAAGTTCGAAAGATTCTCCCAATTATATATATGTATAGCGGGTCCAGAGAGCCCATTCTGCTAATCATCATTTTCTATTCACAAACCATAGTTTCCGGCATTTTATTTGTAAATAATTTATTTATTTACATTAAGAAAAAATGTACACATATATAAACAACACAAAAAGTAAATGCGAAGAAGTCAGCATTGTATCTTTCTCATTTCTCGCTCTCGGCGAACCAACAACAACATTATCTTATAACTTCTTAAGTATTTTTTTAAGAAAAAACGAAAACTTAAATTTATTGCCTCTCGATCACAAAACAACAACTTTACATGCATAATATACGATACAATTATTAAGAAGGCGCGCGCGATATACATATAAGAAGGAATCGGGCAAATAAGAACGATTAAGAAGACGCACAGAAAACCAAAACGTATAAACAAATATTTTTCTTCTCCTTCAGAATCGTACAGTCGAAACAAAAAAATTAAGAAATTGTTTAGTTTGAACTAAGAGATCGCGCACTTAAGACGTGTTTAAAAAATCGACGAAATAAAAAATATTGTCGCGATCTTATATTTTCGTTTGTTTTTGATTTTATGTGATTGTGATTTTGTTTTTTTTTTTTTGGGAAATTGGGGGCCCAGTTTAATAACGGCCATATTCGCACCTCAAAAACCATAATGTATTCGCGTAAAAATGTTATCTTCATTATTCTAGTGTTTGGTGCAACGATCCGGCACAGTGAATCGAATAGTGAACAGCCACGAACACGGGTTGTACATCATTCATCGACAAGTTTCCAAAATCGTGATCGTCGCATGAACGACAGTGATAGAGCTAATAATAATAATAATAGTTATAATGTGAATCGTGCTAGTTCTAGCAGCAGCCCGAGTAGTGCGAATAGTAATAGTGACGATGATAGTGACATATTGCAACGGATACATGATAAACTTAATGTGTTACAAATAATCGAAGATCAACAGTTGAAACGTTTGGAGGCGATCGAGTATAAGTAAGTTTATATATATATAGTCTAGGCGGGAGTGCGCGAAACTTAATCAAATGTTAAACAAAACTATTCTTAGATAAAATAAGAAGAAGGCACTTGCGATTTCAAGGCAGATAATTTATCTACTGACAAAAAAATATACGAGTACGAATACGATTCATTTTTTTTATTACTTTACACATATAAATTGGTTCTAAATTTGTGGATTCTGTCATGTATCTGGTGGTGTTTTTATTGTTGTTATTTTGCTTAGATAATTACTATATGTACACATGAGTAACATTAAATTGTATCGTCCATCTGATGATTTATGGGCCAGATGTAAAATTAATTATTTTCTAACACAAAAAAACAATCTTAGTACTTTGTGATTGTTATTAGAAAATTTTTATTCGACTTTAAGCATTGTTACGATTTTTTTTGGATAAAAGCGCGGGATACAAAGATAAAGTTATACTGAAAAAATGAGACTCCAAGTTTCAGTAATATAATGCAATGTGTATTCCAAAGATTTTAAAAACCACTCATCGAAATGTGGCAGTACGACCCATTTAACTCGTATGTGGATAATGGAAGCCAGTTATCCGATTTGACCATACAATTTCGGAAGTAGATTATAACTACACGCTATAACTTAATATAAATTAGCAATGGTCGAAACGCCTATTCGTTTGGATGGTATTTATATTGTAAACTTTATCGTTTTGCTAACGATTCGAAAGATAAGATTGCAGCCGCACTTATCGGGACGAACTCATTATTTAATTTCCCAACTTTTTATTATTCTAATGCAATTTTACTGTACAAGTCACCTCAGAATGGTACCAATCTTTTACGAGTTGAGTTGTGCTAGGGAAATTAGCCTCAACATTTTTTGGAATAGCGACTCCACGGTTATTTTAATCAATAATTTCACGGATTTAACCCATTTTCCAAATAAGTTATATTAACTGTGCACCTTACATAGTAAACTTTCAAAATTACTCGGGCTAGACGTTTGATCAGCCTTAATCTGCAATACATAATTACTATACAGAAACTGATTTAACAAATTTCTTACGTCCGTTGGTCACATAGGTATAAATTATTCTTTACCTAATAGAAAATAAATTTATTACTAAATTTGTTCGTTGGTTTGACTACGTATTAGTTGCTGTCCAATACACCAACAGCTAGTATTCACTTTTGAACCGCTTGTAGTTCGGTTCTTGTAAAGCAACTATTATAACAATAATCTTCGAATATTTAAGAATTTCAACCCAATACTCTATTGATATTGATTTGAACTATCCACAGTTTGGCTAAATCTAAACTGACCAATGCACCATGAGTTGGATTAGGACTCTTAATGGCTATGTAAAATTTCAAAACTACACCAACTGATATAAATTTCTGGAATGGGTTTACCTTATAATCGAGAGAAAATGCTTTTTAATCTATTCTAAACATTTTTTCAAAACTCATCGCTCTTGCCAACACAAAGTCCAATTTGCTTTCGAACTACATTGTTCCTATTATACTCTTAACAATGTTTGTAATCGGTGTTGAACTGTGTAACTATTGCACAATATATTCGATTACACTTCTGTCCAACGTAAACTTTAAATTACAACTAAGTGTATGGGAAAGGAAAGAACTTATAAGCTTCAAGCATATATGTACAGTTGAAAATATCAGGCGCACGCCCTGCCTGCGTCTAAGCAAACAAGATATCAAAAAAAAAAAGGAATAAGGATATTATAGTTAATTAGAAAATCTTATGCTGTATTTTAATGTATCCCTATCATCCAACACTACACCATTTAACGCGAGGGTTTATTTATATTCGTGATGAATCAATAGAATTTTTGTATACGATGATCTCATCTAATACACTGTTAATTCGTTAATTAGGGAAACTATTCAAACAAATAATTAGTTTAGTTCAGTTATATTTAGCTTACCTGAACATTACGCATCCTATCATTATGACCATTTTTAAAGTAAAACTTCTTTACGCATACTTGACTTGTGGAGTAAGCTGGTGAATGCGTTAAGAAAAAAAATGACCAGGCGAGGCGAACGATCTACTATTGCCATGAATAATAACAAAACAATGATCGTAAAACGAAATCATTTTCCTTTAGTACCCTATAACTACATCTGGCTCTATCACGGGTGTCCAGTATATTGAAGGACTGTACATAGTGCCAAAAGACGATGATAATAGATTTTATTATTGTCGAAAAAATTAAACATCAATACATTGTTAGCAATAAGTAGAACGATTCTTGATTTCATGAATGAAAGAAAAGTTTTTATGGTTACTTTCAATTGTCAAAGTCTCAGAAAACATGTCTCAGACTTGAGCGAGCCCGTAATTGATTCAAGCAATATTTTGTTTCTATCCGAAACCTGCGGTCAAATGACGATGAAAATGTTGGAATCCTGAATTTTAAACCGGTGTGAAGTTTTTAACGTTAATGAAAAAGTGTAGCTACACAAAATAACAACATATTTTTTTTAGCTACACAAATTAATATATAAAATCAGGAATTAAATGCAAATTCCTGATATTGTGCATGAAATCAGCGTATACGATGACTAGGTCACGTTCTGCTGTGCTAATCCGAACCAATACAGCGATCTTTCAAGAGAAAACCTTTCGGTAGGCGAAGAAGTCGCTGTCGGCGACCATTCTTCCACGCTTGCAACAGTATGAAGAGCTGGCTCTTCGTGACCAATGGAGTCAATTTATAGACACAGTACATGGCCAATAATGCTCTGTAAAATCTGTAAAAAAAATATAGAGAAAACACTGAGATTTGAGAAAAATCTTCTAAGGTAGATGTAGTTCTTAGAGATTTTTATATAATTTGGATTAAGTTGGTTTTCAGTTGATTAATTTTATTCGAAAACATATGTAGTGTTTTTAAATGAACGCTAGTCGAGTTCATTTAAAAACACTACATATGTTTTTAAATAAACTCATATTAATTTTGAATTATAGTTACCTTGCACACAGTACAATATTATGTGGCTTACAAGTATTTTAGATTTTTAACAAAGAGGTTATGTAGCTACATTTTTTCATTGAAGTTAAAAACTTCACACCGGTAATTTTAATTGTATTGCAAAATTTCAGCGTAATTATGTTAGATCAGCAGGACAGTTTATCAGAAACCAAATGATGTCTTGAATATAGTGACTTCGAAAATGGGCCATTTTATTACGACATATTCGTGAAATCGATATTGGTCAGTCATCAATTGGTGATATATGTTCTGCTCACTGTATTTTGGATGATGGAACAAACGTCATAATGGCAGTTGCTTATACATTTCGCCCAATAACGCGGGTATTACATAATATCATAAAGTTTTTATATAAAAGACATGATTTACTGAAGAATTTAGAGCCAAAATGAGCTTACCAGAATACATGCAACAACAATCGATGCAGTTTTCGCTAGATATCTTTCTAATTTTCATTCGAAAACATATTTTTCTTATTTCTCATATCATTGTCTCGGTCAACCACAGTAAATACTGATGTATCTGATAATGATACATATATATATATATATATATATATATATATATATATATATATATATATATATATATATATATATATATATATATATATATATATATGTATATATATATATATATATATATATATATATATATACAGGGTGGCTGAGACCAAGTGTTACCAAATGAAAACCGCTGTAATTTTATTCCATTCTTGCGGAATTTTATTCCATTCTCGAACAAAAGCTGACTTCAATGCATCAACACTTTCGTATTTTTTAGTGGACACCTTACTCTCCAAAATTACCTTACTCACCATATGGAGAAATCTATGGGATTCAAGTCTGGTGAATATGGTGGCCATTCTTTCGATGAAATCAGCTGCGGAACGCAAATTTGTAAAATTTGCTGTGTCGCTAGAGCTTTGTGTGACGGTGCCGAGTCCTGTTGGAATGTCCAACGGTTCGTACCAAAGTGCTTACGTGCCCAAGGTAGCAAAGCATCGTTTAGGATCTTTTGGCGGTACATCTCTTGGTTTACCTTGACTCCATGTTCGATGAAAACCAGAGGAGTGCGTCCATCTGCAGTAACTGCAGCCCAAACCATAACATAAGCTGGTGATTGCTTGCGCATGGCAACTCTTGTGTCCAAATTATCGTTGGACTTGTGCTCTAACCAAACACGATCATTTTGTTTATTCACATACTGTTGAATGGTGAAAATTTTCTCATCAGAAAAGACAATTTTTGGAATCTCATCACGTTCGGCCAAGGCCTTCAATGCTCGTGTTCTTGAAAGCCTAACTTTTTTTTATGCCTCAGTAATCTGTCAAAAAATTGACGCGCGAAAAATGACAACTACACAAATGACAGCAGAGTGAAGTTAATAACATTTGATCTCAGCCACCCTGTATAAATATATATATATATATATATATATATATATATATATATATATATATATATATATATATATATATATATATATATATATATATATATTATATATATATATATATATATATATATATATATATATATATATATATATATATATATATATGTGTGTGTGTGTGTGTATATATTTACGTATAGACATACATATGGTATAGATGGAGGTAAAGAAGTTTTACTTCAGTCGTGTGATCTAAATCAAACTCACTTTTTTAATTTCTGAATGTTCATACAATATACAAATGTAGATTTCTTATATAACATACTACCAATAATAATCAGATAACTTAATCTTTAGCAGATTAATTCCTATTGCGTTAATTAACCTATCCTAAATCGTATCTTCAACACACTAGACAATCAATATGTAAATGTTACTAAACTATACCGATATATAGTTATATTACTGTCAACACAATCAACGTATAACTGTAGTGATCGTATTTAACAACAATCTTCAATAACTTCAATCGTAAAAGCCATACCTAAATTTTCATATACAACTTCAAACATGAAAGCATTACATTCAAAACAATCGGAATGTACAACGATATGAAAGGTTCTGCTGTATATCTTCATACACGCACAAAGCAAACTATGAAAAATATATAGAAAATCGTGTTATACGAAACAAAACGAAATCTATGTCATATGCAATTGTTTTTAACGGGACATTCTAAACCTCACTGTGTGTGTATTTGCGTTACAATAATCAAAATACCAGTATAATCAAAATGGTGAGTAAAATATGTACAAAAGAGAATCAAATCAAATAAAATTATGAAATCGTACTTACCTAAATGTAGATCTATATACATTTATTTAATCCTTTTACTTAATCCACTTATTACTATTAAAGCCTAATTTCCATTATGAAAAAAATTTTGTCAGTATTTTTTACTGAAAAAACCAAAGTGAGAAAAAAATCAAAAATACCATTAGAGTGACAGAGATCGTTTTTTAGTTTTTTCTTTTTTTTATAGTGGAGATATTTTGATGCGTGTAAAATAACCAATAAATTTCAATTTTTTTTTTGTTTTTGAAAAAAAAGACAAAATATACTTTGAATTTACAACAATAAATTTAAGAAAAATAAACTTAGCATAATTATTCATTATTTCAATTATTTTCACAATGAATTAAGTTGAATGAC
This sequence comes from Tipula lateralis, assembly GCA_963932295.1. Classification (NCBI taxonomy): domain Eukaryota; kingdom Metazoa; phylum Arthropoda; class Insecta; order Diptera; family Tipulidae; genus Tipula; species Tipula lateralis. The sequence goes on from OZ010738.1 coordinate 54,723,540, forward strand.
ACCAAAACGAAATGTTAAAATTATGAATTGACCATAAAAAATTATCTATATACAGTTTTCCTATAAAATATTTCTCCAGTACTGAATAAAAATACTTCTCTTGATATATTTTGTCAGTACTGCTATAATTATTTTCTCAGTAACCATAAAAATTTATTCAGTACTGAATAAATTTTTTATACTGGAAATGTTTTTATTTCTCTCGCACTTTAAGAAAAATTATATTTTTATCCCGCCTTGACTATTTTGTCAATATATTTTCATAATGGAAATCAGGCTTAATACAGAGCAGAGCACTCGGTTTTTCAATATCATATTTAGGAAATTTTTAAATTAATTATTAATTAATGTTTTAAATTAATTTATTATAAGTTATTATCACCTTATTAATTATTTATTTCACACAAATCACTATGACTTCATGAAGGGTAATGGCCGATTAAAAAATCTATTTGCTTAATATTGGAGAAAGAAGACATGCGTGCCACGATCGGGAAATACTAAAACTGATAATAGTACAATGGTTAAAATGAATGTTGGTTATGGTTTTCAATAGACGTCGAGATGTATTTAAACGTTAATAGATACGTGAATGGATGTAAGTTAATGAAATGGACTTTATTGGATAGATAATTTTATGACATTAATGTTTAAATGTGATTTCGGTTTAATGTTTAAATCTAGAACATCAATTTTCGCAGCAGCATTTGCGGGCGTATTTCACAATAACTCTCGAATCTTCATTGTCAGGTGTTCAATTGTCTCGTCGAAACTATTCTTTCGCTTAATGCTCCAATTAGTTTTGCTGTGTGGCATGTGGCTCCGTCCTGTTGAACCACATGTCAGCTAAATTAATGCCAGCTAATGGAGTTATGAAAAAATTTATAATTATGTCTCCCAGCCGATAAAGCATGCGATCGATATCATCAATATCAATTTTTGTTTCAGCCCATTCGCCGAATTGGCATACAATGGTCATTCCTGCTAAAGTTGAGTCTTGAAAGCTTTTAAGCCAAGATCCTAGCGTAAAATCTTCCATAAAGTGGAAGGATACAACCCCAGTTTTCTGTTCAGCAGGGATGCACAAAATTATTAAGAGTAAACATTTTCCGAAAACAATCTATTGTTATTCCTATAAAATATGATTATGCAAGAATGATTATGTACTTCATAAACTTGAAGAAGTGCACAATAAGTTTGACCTACCGAATCATTATTTTGATAAAAATAATTTGTAAGCGTTGGTCTGATGTAAGTCTTTTCATAATTAAATGTCAAACGAAACTAAACAAAAAGCAACTATCAGCTGTTAAATGGGTTGCCAAATGATGGTATGTGACGTAATTAAAATTAATTGAACAGTTAAATTAACCTATTCGGAACGGTTTAAAATATAGGGCGAATTCAAAAAAACTAAAGAACGATTTTTCTGCCATCTATAGGTAAATAATTTAAGTGAGACGTGAAATTCAAGAATAATGTCACTGATTGGTTGAAATTATTTCATGAATTATCGACTATCCAGAACCAGAGTGGTCTTTCGGCGTTCTAGCTCAAAGAGACCTTTTAGAGTCAACATCATAAAATCAACAGTGTCTCTTTCATTTAAACAACATCCTATCTCTTTCTCGCCATGTACGTTCCGTACAGAAAATAAAGTTAAAGCAACTTGATGAAAAATTGAGAAGAAAAAACCTGTAATTTTCAACCCATGAAATTGCTTTAAAACAATTTTAGACTGAAAAACGAAGGAAAGAACGCAACACTGATGTTAAAGCTGAACAGTTTTGTTCCATTCATTTCTGGAACCACTTTTACATTTTTTATGTAAATTATGTAAAAACAGCGTAAACTACATAAAACGTAAACTACATGTAAAAAACCCAAACAACAACATTCGCAGTGCCATCTGTTTTAAAATGTCAAAAATCAACCAATGCTCGCTTTGCACGTTATAAGTTGAAGAGCGATTTTTTTTCCACGGTTTCGGGTCCACGTTATTAGTTGAAAAGCAATTTTGTTTAGTAATTTTAATCTAAATCAATAATTATTGTGACATCAGTATGTAATCGGAAAATGATGCATAGTTATTTATTTCACAAATTCTATTCTTAAAATAGTAAGAGGATTTTTTAACAGATGGAGCTTTCGTTACAGTTCATTTAATCAGAGATGGCGCGTCAGTTCTTACATAAAATCATATTTTACGCTTTTTACATATCAAATGTAAAAAATAACCTTATGTAAATTACACGATTTTTACATGTAAAAAACCGTGTAAATTACATCATGTAATTTACACGCCTAACAATGGCTGAAAGTATATAGATTCAGTAGATTTAGAATACAGATACGATAAACGAGTTATTAGTTTGACATCATACATTGAGTGAGATCAATAAAAACTATAAAACCAAGGACGAACCTTGGTCTACGAAATTTAAGCTCTTGTAAGTTATAAAATATTCAGAAATGTTGAAAAACAGTTAAATAATCATATACAGCCAAATCAACGAAATACCAAAGCATTGTGACATTTAAAAATTTAACATATTTACCTGAATTGATATCACATCAATTCAAGATCAAAAAAGTTGCATTTCTCGTTTTGTATAGACGTGATTTAGCCGACATATCAAAGATTAAATTATAAATTTATCATCGAGCCGATTTTCTCTTATATATACCCACAACAAAATGATCTGTGTTCGAATTTTCAATTTCAAGGCAAAACAAAAAAAATTACCGTCAATCATATGATGACATGCAGACAGATGACATCGTCAACAAACGTTTTAGTTTTATATTTTTGTTGTTCATGGTTCATTTAGAAAATATAATTGAATTTATAATCGATTTATCAATTGCGATTCAGTGCGATCAGTAAAATAAAATATAAATTATTGGTTGAAATGTGCGCGCATGCATCATATCTAGATTGTATGTATGGCAAGCATTGTTCCAAATATATATACACATATATAGGCTATAAGGTCACGAGGGTTAAATGTGCATGCGAAGGTTAAATATTTTATAGATCAGCAATTGGTTTGATTTTAATCTGATTTGTCCTATTCCGGTGCCAGTCATAGTGGGGACGTATACGTCTACAAGTTCCGATTACTTACACCGTGCCTTCAGTAGTATGACCTGGTGCCTTTTGCTCTAATTGATGCAGCTTTTTAGCCACTGCGTCTCACGTCGTACTAGGAGGTACTACATCCTATACGGAGTGTTTCTTATTATATGAAAAAGGCTCGTCTCACAGCTATGTATGCCACACAATGACTGATTTCACAAATAGCTTCTTTTTTATCTATAATCTGTTTTGGGGCTCAAGGCAATCCCTACTTGTTCGCGGTTCGCTTATTTACGTACTTACTTTTACGCCATTACAGCCAATTCGAGGACGTACGGCTATAGGTGCATTGCATGGGTCGACCCATGAGATCTGCACTCCAACAGGAAGTCTTAGTTGTATTCATTCACACCAGAGATCGTAATCTCATGGTGAAAAATTCCTTTTGCATCCTGCTCCTATCGGAGCTTTAACCACTGCAGTTTTAACCACTGCGCCACCTGGGCGGTACAAATAGCTTAAATAGTATCAAAACGGTAAATAAATCAGTGCATGAGTTTTATAGTCTCTCAAGGAATCATAAATGTACCGTTCATGTATGTCAATTGCTAATCAATTATTTAAAAATTCTGGACCTATGCCATTTCATACCTGTCTGTAATGACAAGTGTTTCCACCTCATGTATTGTTAAGAATTTGTTAGGTTAAGAAATAATGAATTGAAATATATACTTAGGAACCTATATGACCGTTACCTTGTTGTTACAACCAAGGAGGTTCAAAAATTGCTTACAATCCCCTACCAGTTAAGAGCTGGTTAGAGAATTGTTCAAGGAGTTAAGAACAGTGTAACTATCCGTACAAAATATAATCTCTTTGTCGTCGGCAACGAAATTAAACGCTGAAATTACGCAGTGAGTAATGAATAGTACAGGAGGTCCTCAAACTGTTTGAGATTCAAAGATCATGCGATGGACGTAGTAACCAGAGCCAGCATTCTGTTCAGAGACAGAACCATATAAAAATTTACAAGTGGCGAGAAGTCTGGCGAGAATCATATATCCCTGCATGAATAAAACACCTCAAATGATCTGTGGAAATTAAAAACAGGCAGAAGTCTATCAATGACCATGATCTCCAGTTGGATTCGAACCAGCTTTTCTTCTTACCACTACAGCATGTATCGCGTACTATAACTACTACTTCACCATTGAATCGCATACGACGTTTAATAATAGGCAAATATGTTACAATATTGTATTATGTCTGAACCATGAGGTTACTGATGTATAGATGGTACCCGTTTGGGTCTCGGCCTCTCCGTTTAAAGTTCATCCTATAAATTCCCAAATGGATTCATGTCCGGACTGTAAGCTGGACTTCAACGTCTCGAGTCCAACTTCGCCCATGAATTGCCGACAGGTTCAAGGTGTGTGACTTCGGGCACTGGCATGCATCATTATGTAAGGGTACACTACATACCCTGCGATAGGCACCCGACAGAATACCCTCGATATATCGTTCAGAGATTATACCATCTATATGGCCTCCATCAGATACGATATCTGAAGGTAAAACCAAGATCGGTAGATACGGCCTCTCCTATCAGTGCTATTGAGACATATTCAGTACTCGTCAGGGAATAGAATTCTATTGCTCAATACTCTTATTGATGTGTTCGCGAGCGCTCTTTAATCATTGAACTTCTAGCAGATCATCTTGGAGCGAGATTAGCTTTTTTGAGTAACAGCTACGTCTCAAACTTATCATAGCTCTTGTTGCACATTAACACCAATGCAATGGCGATTTTACAGTTAAGTCCCTCTCAGAGGTACATCGATATCAGATTCCTGAAATCTGCTGCATACTCTTGAGTCAGCAAGGTGGTTCATGTTCAACTTCTTGCAATAATGCAACAGTTTGTCAATATCAATTTGCAAATTTTGGTCAATTTGCAAATATTGGTCAGCATGGTACTATTATTTTTTTTATGGGTAAGACGAACCTTGATATTCTCTACCACACGATTATCGTGAGTAGTGAGAGATCCAAGATACCTAAATATCATCACTCCTTACAAACGTGTGGCTACCACTACTGAAATCAATGGCGTCTTGGTCACAAAAACCAAAGATTTGGTTTTGGACTCATTGATTTTGAGACCAACGGAATCTTAACACTATTCCAGGGGTCAAGTATCACACACACGTCATATTGTCTTGAGGTGTTTCGGGGACGGCGCGTCTCCTTGTCGAACATCAGAAGTAATTGCAAAACTTCTCGATAGCCTATTCTCAACTTTGACACAGCATTATGACTGCGTTACTGTCATTTTACACAGATGTACGTATTTGTTTGATATTCCTAAATATTCAAGCGCATACCATAGTTTCATCTCTCGATTGATCAAGTCATAGGCTTGCTTGAAATCTAGGAATACCTGCAGTGTACATCGCGAGATGTTTCGTAATACTTGCAGAGAATGATCCGTAGCGAGAAAACTTGATCAGTGACTGATCGATTTGGACGGAATCCTCCATTGGAAGTCACCGATAATTTCCTCTGCCAAAGAATTAATTCTTCCCATAAAATAACGTATGACAGTAACTTGTATGCTGTGCAAAGGAGAGATATTCCTTCACATGAGAATCGCGTTGTGTATTCCCCTGTCCTCCTTGATTTCTACGAAAATTTCCATCGCAGTTTTGCAGTGACCAGATAATGGTCACTCCCTACTAATTTTGTTGATGATCGATAAGATCACACGTCTTGGGAACCCCGAGCCCGCTCAACACATGGTTAATTTGGCTTTGGGATGTTTGACGTGGATGCGTCCATGTTTACAAATGAATGTTTTTATGATCATAAGCGATGACAAAGAACATCATTCTTTCCCTATTTGCGGTCGCAGTTTCATGTCGAGAGTACGGACCTATATTATTACATATGTCGGTCTAGCATTAAAGTCACTAATCTAACATTGTTCTCAGGTATATAACCCATCAGATTATCCAAATTATTGTAAAATGAGTCTTTATCTTGGGGTTGGCTTACATCAGTGGGCGCATGTACACAGACAATTGACAGGTTGGCTAGTCTCATGTGCAAGCGAAGCTAACACATTCAATTGTCGACTGCCTGAAAGTCCAATACAGCCTTTTTTCCCTGTGGTCCAGTGACAAATCCAACTCCAAGATCTCAGAGGTTATTTCCATAGCCTTGGGACACATGGTCGTCACTTTTACGCCATCTAGTCTCTTAGAGCACTATAAAAGTTTCAGCCGATACTCTTTCATACATGTGATAAGGCCGTCAAACGTGCCAGATTTTTTTAATCACTGCACGTTGCACGTGCCATGTACTTAAGTAGAAAGTCATAGTTGTTTTGGCGGTATCCGATATTTTCTGTTTGTTCACATTTTTTAACATTTGTTGTTTTGTTGGCGAATGCGGGTCGTACTTCAGCCCAGCGATCCAACCAGATTTAGTCGTCTCGATAAGCTCTGGACACTGGTGGTATTCTATGGGTCTTATGTTTCGTTCGACATTTTTACGAATGTGGGATGCCCTCACCCACGATAAACCGTTTTGTAAAAATATATCTTTTTGTACGTCCGGTTGCTCTGAAGTGTAGAGATTGCGCTATATTTGGATTAAGTATAAGTAACATTCTCCATCCCCCGTTCTTGCATGCAGCACTTAAATAGGCTCCTCGAGTAGTCGCAGCATTACATACCAGAAAGTAATAATACAAAAGAGAGCATCTTGAATGAATAAATCAAACATGAGTATGTACCGCCACCCACGTATACACATATCGCTTATTATGCAATACCAACAACAAAAAACCAACCACCGCAACATAAACATGATTTTATATGTTTTTGTTTATGTGATCGGATTAAGTTGTCGCATTATGTACATATTTTTCGGTTGATATGTTTTTAAATAGATGCGAGCATTACGAGACACCGAGACGACAATCATAAAACGCGACACAATATGTATGTAAGTACATATGCGCATTCAATAAAAGGTGGGAATGTCACCATATATAAACTCTCCTCAAGCCATATGCAAATTTGACCGTTTCATTGTATATAGCGAGATTATGCGTCAACTGAACATTAATAAATTTCTAAGAATGGAACCGATTAATCCGCCATGGTATTAGATTTTACATAAATTATATATTGTATGTATAAGACACAAACAAATTGTTTAGCGTTGAAGTCAATGACTTGGAACAATAATAAAAAACCATCAAGATGGTCTTTATTATCGGGGATTTTTTAATTCATCGAATAATTTTGAAATTGAATGCGCGGAGTCTGTGACCCCAATGTCGTAATTCTTAACCATACATACAAATTTTTATTGCTCGGAGTAAGCAAAAGAAGCATCTCTAATTATTTTGGTTATATCATACACGAAGATTTTATGACTTCCATGCGATTTCCAAATATCCGCCTTCGAAACGCAAAACACACATCGCGTATATAAGACATAAAACATAATACATAGTTTGGAGGGTGTGTCCGGTTGCTGTACAATTTTTTCACGAGGTAATTTTTTCGTTTTTGGTAATTATCTTTATGGGTTTTGTTCTTAATGTTCCCGTCTTAATTGATTTATTCAATTTTGGAATTTTAAAGTTTCCTATCGACCGCGAGTATTCATTCCCCCTTTCGTTTTATATTTTGATACGCTTAAGACGTTTAAATTTGTGTTATCACCTTAATGGATAATTGATTTATTTTTGAAGTGGTAATAAAATGAAGAGGATTGATGAGTTTATTATCGCGGTTAAATTTATTATTTCGGCACGAGGCAAGATTTGTATAGGCACGTGCGGATACTTAACTTGTCGCAACTCTGAATACGAGGTGTTAGCTTCGCGATTATATTGTTCGTGGGTGAGGTCATCCATGTTTCGTAAATATTTCGAACGAAATATAAGAGCCTCTCCCACTCAAGTACCCCGACACGAGATTGAGAATCGGCACGTGGAACATACAGTTAATTAGAAACCTGTATGAAAGAGTATCGGATGGAACTTATAGCGCCTCAAGAAACTCGATTATCTAAAAGTGGAGACCACGTGTCCCAAGGCTATACATTACTACACAGTAGAGAAGACCTCGGAGATCTTAGAATTAGATTTCATTGGGCCAGAGATAAAAAATACTGTATTAGACTTTCAGGCAATCGAATGAGTAAGCTTCGCTTGCACATGAGATTAGCACCCCCTGTCAGTTGTCTGTGTACATGCGCTCTCTGATGTAAGCCAACCCCAAGATTCTCATTTTACAATAATTTGGATAATCTGATGGGCCCTATAACTGAGCACAATGTTAGATTGGTGATAGATAACTTTAATGCTAGAGCTGGCAGAAATCAGACCGACATATGTAATAATATAGGTCCCTACTTCCGACACGAAATTCCGACCGAAAATTATGGGAAAGAATGATGTACTTTGCGATCGCTTATGATCTCCAAGTGGCAAGTACATACTTTACTCATAAAATTATCCATTTGAAAACATGGACACATCCGCGTAAAACATCCCGAAGCCAAATTGACCATGTGTTGATTTCACAAGGGTCGACAGCAAAATTTGTAGGCAGTGACCATTATCTGGCCACTGCAAAGATACGATGGAAATTTTCGTACATGTCAGGAAGAACGGGGGAATATACAACACGATTGAAGGTCTGATAAATCAAGAAACGCAGAAAAAAGTACAAAGTGTCACGTCTTACTATAGCCTTGAGTGAAAGCTAAACTTGACTTACAATCGTAAAGCCAAATAACGCTACTCTGGTAAGAATTTCCTGCTAAATGGATTGATAAGTGCACCGTTTATGTGGTTTTATCATAGAAATTATCTTAAGATATGGTCAGGACCTGAGGAAGTCACAAGAACCCTGAAGGGACTAGAAAAAAATCATTCACCTAGAGTTCATTGCATAAATCATGAAACCTTGATTCTAAGTGGGATAGCTTTTTGGTACTGTATCTTCTGCCTAGTTCGAAAAAGACCTCGTTATGTCCAATTTACAGAAAACGATGTTCTCTTGAAATGTGACTCATAAAATCTCTACAGCATGTTGATCACACCAATTGTAGTATAGATATGTGACAGGTGGCGCTTGATGGATAGTTGGCTTCTAATCAAGATAGGAAACATGCGTGTTTAGGAAATATGTGGTCCTAAACGCGACGTTGATAGCGATCTTAACTAATGACATGGATCAAAGCTATATATAAGGCCTATAATGTTTGTTTGGACAAAAATTATCTCTGCTATGATGTTATCCTAGTGTAAAGATGCCTATAGGCGACACGTGGTACATCCATATTTTGAAGATGGAAGTGTTTTGGCGACAGCTTTGTCTCACTTTTTTCTTGTACGTATTTTTATGTCTTTTCGTTTATTTGTTTATGTCTCTAACGCTTTTACAGTTTCCGTTTAACGCCCTACCCTACTTCGAAACCAAATCGAGAACGTATACGGTTATAGCTCGAATTTACTTAGGTCATATGAAAGTTGAGTCTGTCCACGAATTACTGACATGAAAGATGGATCACTCCATGAGTTCTGCACTCCAATAGCCAAATATACTTAGGTGATTGTGGTTTCGCTTTCTCATATATAAAAAAATAGGATTATATACATGAAAGATGTAGTGAAATAATCTCCAGTTGAAGTAAGGAACTTATGAGTGTACCAATATGCTCGCAAGCTTTATTGGCTCTAATGGAGTTTTGCAATGTGCGTAGATCTAATTAAATGAAACCAAAAATGTACATGCCCGATTTGACTAGTTACGGTGTTAGAAAACAGATGGACATCAAATGGTATCCAATGGTGTCGTTAGATGGACTGAAAATTACACATATGATTACTCCATACACCCCTATCAGAGAACATTTATGCTGAGGCTTACGTAAATCAGACTTTATTGGATTTGGTGGTTATAATGTTAAAGTTGTTCAACTCAAATTAATATTTACTTTTATGTTCTCGTCAATAATCACGATATTATTCGATTCGTTGATAGTAATCTTTAGAAATTGAATGAATCGTTTGTGTTCAAATTGAGAGAAAGTGCGATCTATACTGCTAATTCTAATATTTCAAGCGTGCATCACGGTCACATTTAAAATGTAACGATTATGTAAGCATTTTTGAAAAGAATTTTTGTGAAAGGCATCTTAAGTTGAAATATATAAGACATCAAATAAATTAATGGCATGTGGTGTGGGAGTGTATCGATAGTAGAACTAAAGCACGTACTGGTTATATAGAGGCCACCTCCCGCTAGAATTTTTGTATTAAACTAAATCCAACTTTGTGATGTCATCAGACGCATTATGTAACCATTCTGGTATAACGTTAAGAAATATTAATTAATTTATTTATTCAAAAATAAAATATGCGTAATCGGCATATGTCCAAAATGATATCTCTCTATATGGCCTACAAATAATGTATTTTTGTTCACATGACATGTACAGCTATATATACATATGTATAAGTCAATGCCCTCCGAAAACGAATTCCATTTCAAATTATGTTGTATAACATAACCACATGATTAATCCACATCTGAAGCATATCTTCTCCGATTTACTTACCCTTCCAAATTGTAATTGGATATACTTCTGTTTGTCTGTCTGTCTTTATCTTTTCAATTTGTTTTGGGGCTTAGGTCTCTCCCAACTCTTTCGTTGTTCGCTTATTTACGTCCTACTTTACGCCATTACAGTAAAATCGAGGACGTACGGCTATAGGTTCGATTTACGTCAGCACATTGTATAGCTTCATGCCAATCTAAAGTATTGATATGGTCCATGAATTCTCCACTGCAACAGGGGAGTGAAAGATTTGTGTTCATTCACACCACCGATCGTCTCAGATGTTGAAAATCTTTTTTGCTTTTTTGCGAACCCGGAATCTCCCACTCTAATTGAAGCAGCTTTAACCACTGCACCATTTGGTCGGTGTTGGATATAATACAACGCAGAGTTTGAAGATATTATAGAGAAAAGAAGTCTGAAAGAAGCCTTGATTAACTTTTCAATATTCTTTGGCCTAATGTTTTTCATAACTGTTTTTGTTTCGTATTTGATGGAGTGGTAGATCAGTCAATTTAGTTAGACCTTTCATCAATGGCAAGAATCACCCTATGCTAGAAAACAATGTAAATGTATTAAAGGCGGGCAGATTTATAGAGGACATAGATATCCAAATTTGAAAGCAGTCCAGAGTATTGAAATCAGCTATAAAATATTGAAACTATAATTTTATCTAACATTGAGTCCTTTTCGCACTTAAAAAGATTGGGCTCGAAAGGTTGATTGAAGCCTTATGGTCCGTTACGTTAAACTACTGTTAAACAGTCCAAAACCATCTTCAAATATTGTATATATGACATATGTCTACCTGGGCCAATATTATATTGAATAAAAACCGCCAATTCAATGCACTCAGAGTCAAACGGACCAAAGGAGCAATGTCATTGATCTCTGAAAAAATCCAGAATGAACCTAAATCATTTTAGAGGTAACACCGTTTATTTCATGGCCTCATTTATTCGATCCAAACCGAATCTAACAATAATTGCCGAAGAGGAGTTTTGCTGCAAAAACATATTGCTGTCTGAAACTCTCGCTGAGACCTTTTCACGTTTCTTGCTATTAAACATATATTGGTTTTCGAATAGATCCAAACGCTACGTTGTGTTATGTGGATCTGGCGGATAATCTATTCCAGACAGATTGCATATAATTTGAACTTCTAGATCTTTTTTCAATTGAAATCTGTTGGCTTCGTATGGATTCTGTTGTACGCCTTTTGAAAGTCTATATAAATGTGCAGGATTGTCCTTCTTGTGATATTTTCCGAACACCAAAATCAGAATTACAGTTTGTAGATCGATCAAGACGATGGTTGCACTATTAACTGTCTGCAAAATTTGTTTTTCCGCCGACCAGAGCAATAGCATTTCCCATTTTTGGCATTATCTCAAATAATCTGGTTCACTAGACCTCAGGTGAACCTGGTTATTCTTTTGTAGCTGAATTGTCGCGGATAGGACTGTATCTAAGTTGATTCTCTTGTGTACGCAGCGAAATATATTTTATTCAGCAGTTCAATGTCGTTTAGATACCTAATAGAAGTTAAATGTCGTCACTCCTAGAGCGGGGTAAGGTTCTACAGTATGACAAGTCTAACTTCAGACTGCCTGGTTGATTTAAGGCAATTACGTTCTCCAAAACAAGTTCCGTTGATCCAGTATTGGATTCAATCGCCTTTAGAGCAGCCTGGCTGTTATAGAAAGAATGCAGATACGACTATCTTTATTCTCTTCTGTGGAGAGTGCTATCCCGAAGTGATTTCCCGATAACGTGCTCCGACACCATAGTGTTCAATTCTTTATTTCAATTCTCATCCAATTGCATTACTCCATTCTGAAACTTTCAGTCAACCACCATGAAATTTGTTGAAAATAGTCACTATATGTGCTAGATAGTCCAAAGCTATATCTCAGTGCCTTCTCGATAAGGGTCAAGGTTGTTAATTGCACAATATAAAGAACACTAGTTATAATCGTTTATATTCCGGGTGTCTTTATGACAGGCTTATGTATAGATATTTTGTGTTGGCAACCGCACTTACTTATATAAAGAATAACCCAGTTTGGGAAAGATGTAGGGAGTAACATTTTTTTTACATGCCTGAAATGCGGCTCTTCCTTCAAAGATCACTGTATCATTCCGTTTTGATCAGCACACAGAACGTGACCGAGCCAGCGTACTCACGGTCCTTTGATTTCATGCACGATATCAGGAATTTGCATTAAATTCCTGATCTCGTGATTGATCTCGTTTTGTGGCATATATCACCCGCAACGGGTCTGATCAACACTCTGTATCTTATCCAAATCTGCAAGACGAACGTTCATATCCTCTCCCACACTATTATCGTTAGAAGTGAGAAATCCTAAGATAATTGAATCTCATCACTCCTTCACACGTGTGGTTACCACTACTGAAATCAATTACGTCTTGATCTCGAAAACCAGAGACCAGATATTTGGTTTTGAACTCGTTGATTTTGAGACCAACGGAAGCTGAACATTGTTCCAGTGGATCAAGTATCTCTTTCACTCCGTTGCCATTTACGCCCATCACAACGATATCACCTGCATATATGCGCAAAAAGATGATTAGATTGTCAGAACAAGATATTATTTTGAGCATCTCCTTGTTGAATACCAGAAGTAATTGCACAACTTCTCGATAGCCTGTTCTCAACTTTGACACAGAATTGTTACTGTGCTACTGTAATTTTACACAGTTGTACGTTTTTGTGAACGATTGATCGATATCTTGCTTGAAATCTAGGAATACCTGGTGTACATTGCGAGTTGTTTCGAACGACTGGGAAAGAATCATCTGTAGCGAGCAAACTTGATCAGTGACTGACTGATTTTGACGGACTCCTCCTTGTTAGTCATTGATACTTTCCTCTGCCAGATGAGTATTTCTTCCCAAAATATTGTATGACAGTATGCTGTTCAAAGAAGAGCTATATATACAGCGATAATTCTTCTAGAATATTGGGCACAACGCGGCCACTTTCTTTTGTTTCTCCATAACTTAATGTCGCCATACCAATCGAACAAGGGCAAAAAGGCAGTTTCACAAAGTTTGCGCATTCCGAACATTAATAGCTTTAAATTAATATAATCAACTCCTGGGGATCGATTTTGTTTTAATCTCTGCATGGCCATGGTGAATTCCTCATAGGATGGATCCTCAATTAACATCTTGGCGGTGGTAATAATACCATATGTAATGTAAGTGCGCTAACAGCCATTAACTTGACCATTAAAGTCACCAAAAATAATGTTAAGTCATGTGTAGAACAATTTTGCTCAAAGCCTAGAAAGTGTTGTATTTTGTAGTACTATTGGGATGCTGGCTCTCTATAGGCAATTTTTTTTTCAGCTCTAATAAACTATACTACTTCCAGTTTGTGGTATAACGCAGATGAGATTTTGAAAATATCTCTAAAGTGAAGAAACTAATTTAAACCATAACTATAAACAATCGCGTATGGTAACCCCAATAGACATCGGGAAAACTTCAACTCGTAAATTTAATGTTATAGTTATCTTAATGCTTGTCTTTTGTTTTATCAAATTAAGTCATATGTGGTTTAGAAACATTCAAATGTTTATATGTAAGTGAAATATAAAACTCGCTTGTCGTGATTTATTTATCTTTACCATATTCGTCTACCAGATGTCTCGTTTAAAATTCAAATCTTATATGTTATTTATCGTCCAAAGAACCATTCCGAAAAATAAAGTTGGATTAACCAAAACCCAAAAAAAGAAAAGGATTACATAACAATGACATAGTATTACTTAGAGAAATAAATCAAATGGCGCGCAACGATCTAAACGAACATTTGTCATTTAGTTAAAATATTTATTTTATTGTCAAACCCCGAAATTAATGCATTGTGAGATCAACTATATGTAAACAAAAAATTGTTTATATATTCCCGTCCCGTATATGTTATAACAAGAGATCGGAACCACTTATGTTAATAACCGAACACGATGTCATAATATTTTGCATTTTAATGGGCTATTATATACATCAAAATAAACAAATGACTCGAGGGGATTGCGTCGTCTCTGTATAATAGATCGAGTGAACGCGTGGAACGATATACGATCATATAATACACGTACATATATGATCGATGTCACTCACATTTTATATGTTTAACGTGTGTGCGGTGATCAAATTTCATTTTTTATGACGTGTTGATAATGTGTCTGTTGTACGAGAGATTTTGTCAGGTTTTATGATTTCGAGGTAACGTATATCAGATTGATGTCTTGATGATCATTTAAATATGCCATATGAATTAATGATTAGCCATCACCTTGTACATTATTATATATAAAATGATCTCATGGCTGAAATCATTGATCGATTAGTATGGTAATTTTAGGCCTTGTAACGAACTTTTCAAAAACCTGTCTTCATATCGAGCCAATAGTGTATAGAATCATTTCTTCACTATGGGCTCGATATAAAAACTTACCAGGATTCAGTGATGAGTGAATCTCATCTCTGCCTCCAACGTGTATGTTTTTTACTTTTTGGCTGAAGTAGTCCTGTTTCCTATACTCTTTCACACCGCTCCTACTGCGGGATTCAAATCTAATTGGTTGGTTTTGGTCCAATGGAACGAACTGCACTCCATACTCATTCATACATGTGATAGGGCCGCATAACATGCTCGATTTTCTTAGTGACAAAACTGATGTTGAAAATATAGGTATAGGCAGCCATTGAAATGCAAGTAATGTTGCTTTAGTGGGTCACTTTCTGAAACAACGGATAACACTCGTTGTTATCGTAGTTCTCGTTGAAACGCATTCGTCACGAAAAACCCTACTGCACAAAAAACCAAGATAGCAAATTCTGTGGGTGTTGACTGACCATAAAAGTATTGCAACCAGAACCATTTCATACCAAGAACAAGTTGAAGGTATTTTATCTAGGCTATCCAAAACAGATACATTACCATATGGAAGGAAGTCAATGAGATATTTAACTCCATCTTTCTTTTACCTTAAAACTTAAAAAAGGTTGTTAGATGTACAGTTGCAGGGCAGAGCACAGTGCATGTAAAATGCGTGTGGCATTCCAGAGCAACTCAAACAAATCGCAAATTAGCTCACGCAATTAATATAAAATCTATATTTCGAGTTAAGTTCTTGTAATTCACTAGTACTGTCGCGTCACAACCGAAAGTATATATGTTACGGTTAAAGTCCGAAATCGGTGAATGTCCGAATTTACCAAAATGTGAACCGAAGTGTACCGAAATCCATTAATAGATTCTATATAACCCGTTCCTACGTGCGGCACGCAGTGCGACATGTTTGCTTATCCCGGCTCCTAGGTCCCTCGAAGTTGAAATCTAAGGCCCCTCGGAGAGTTAGCCTTTACAATTCAATGAAATCATTCAAGGGTCTGCTACGAAATCATTTATTAATACAAAAAATTAAAGAGTAAATGTGAATATAGTCTAAATTTAGAGATAAACGTAGATTGAACATACATTTACCAAAGGGATAGGTAAATTCGGACATTTACCGGTAAATTCGGACATTTCGCGCATTTCGGGCTTTAACCGTAACATACATATATACAAATTGCACAGTATGAAAATCAAGTACGGTAGCATATGCCTGATGAGATGGATTTGATCTTTTCGATCACGCAGTCATTCAATGACGTCATCATCAGATCGAAACCGGCCTAGTGGACTACAAAATATAAGAAACAACTCAAATTTACAAATACATTCAAACATTTACAACGCTTCCTACATTCATTGGTGACCCCAACGGCCCTGTTTAGCGAACAATACGTCAATACCTTCTGACACAACCTTCCAATACCTTCCTCCTGCCTAACTTTACACGGCAAAATTAACTTCCCACAATGAAATGGCCTTCTCTCTCAATACGTGGTGGTTCGTTTCGCGCTCATTGCATTACGCATTGCGGCATAGATCATCATAATCAAAAACGAGGGGAGAATTCACTTTCGGGGGAGTAATCACAAAAGTCACTCAGCTCACAAGAATACTTGTTGGTTTAGTATTCCTTGATAATGATCCTGCCAGAGGATGATCTTTCCTGTGAACCGCTAATATGCTTTAAAACACAATTGCTTACTGTGGACAAAGAGTTTCAATAATTAGAATGGGAGGAGGCAGAGTGAGAGGGGTGATCTTTTACCTCTTCTCTGGAACAAAGTAATCAATAAATGAATGCAATAACTGGAGGAAGTTGGACTTTGAAGGTGACGCAAAATATATCCGCTTAGTTAACATTTATCCAATAAGTCTAGACCCCGACCCGTTATAAATGGATTTTTCATTCAGATGAAATAAAAAATTCTCTCAATTACTAAATGCAAAATTTGTGGTATTACAATGGGTCAGCACTATAAGTATAGCCTCACAACGGTTTCAAAATCATCTCCAGGATTGCTTAAAAAAAGGATGGTTTCTGAAAACTCCATAGGAAAAATCTTAACCATCTCTAAATCAGCAGCCTGCCTAAAGGTAGTTTCAGTCTTAACTGCGGAACTTTTGACTGCCGTCAGGAAATTGCTTCATTTGCCCGGTACTATGTAATATTTACTCATGAGCTGGCTGCCGAGGGCACTAAGAGAGCATTGCGAGTCTCCTTCAGACGCTTTGTGCCATGAGTTGTGTCTCTCCCCATGAGAGAGTTACATTTTGCAACGCTTTCTAGCCGTTCCAAATTTTAAGATGGGGATCCTATGGTTGATTGTTCTTGACAATGTTAACGAAGTCTATCTCCATCCCTCCTTGCGAGTGGTAGTTTTTTATCATCTGCGACTCCGCCTTAATATGTTTGTAAATTTTGATTCCCACGAGTTATAGCGTTATAGATTCTTCATTCTACACTCCAATATGCGATTAGGGTCTAATCTCCTTATTATACGTGCAACTCGATTCGAATTGAACGTAATTAATGGTAACCTTACCGGAACCGACTCTGGCTTTTGGAGTTACGTCGTTTTGGATCTCCGTCGTGATGTGGCGTTTGTGACGTTTACTTTGTATCGGGTGTTCCTAGCTACTTACCTAGCCAGTAGGAAATGGATTACATAGTTTCATCTTTCTTTTGTTTGTTCAGTTTTAGACAATAACCATGGAAGCATGCGCCAAATCTGCTTACATACTTACCAATGCGACCGTAGCAATGAAAGGTACCGTATAGCAACGACGGTTTTCCAATTAAGGGGTTATGCAAAGCCAAAATCGTGGAAAAATTATTTTTATGTAGCCGTCAGTCTGACCTTTTTCCAAATATACATGGGATAACTCAACATGGATCATCGAAGGATTCAAGACCGTGCATGATTCGATGCTAACGATCATTAGCGATCGCATTTTTTACAGTCAATTCAAAATGTTGGCGTAACCTGAAATCAATGTTTTAAAATCAGCATCATGATCGATATGCTAAGATCACATAGCTGTGGCAAATAAATAATCATTTTGACGAAATTTATTTGATCTTTAGACAAAAAATAAATAGAATAAACACATGTTAATGTGTGTGTACAGTTGTTTAACATTTAATGCGCGAAAATTTATCTGTTGCGTGCGTGTAATAAAAAATGTGTTCTGGTTATCAGTCAACTTTAATGTATTTTTGACATCACCAACCCACAAGACTATTTACTTTGATATCGATCCACACCTGTTTCGCAGAAAGAATTTACTTAAACTAGTTTGTTTGATCGACCTGTCTTACCTCATTGGCTAGTGGCAGCAGCACAATACAATTAAGAATTGTAATGGAACGAATTTACAATCAAATACGCGTATATATAAGATAAGTTTGCGAAGCACAATTTTTAACATATAACAAAGCAAAACCAAACCATGATCGTCTTATTCTGAAATACAAAGAATATATAGAAATATAAAACCGGTTAGGTGCGAATGATAAGATGTCATTCCGTATAATAAAAAATTTAAGATAGATTGAACCGATTCTCGCTGATGTAGCATCTATCCCAAAGAAAAAAACCCGCTGACATTGTAAGATACCAGTATAGAGTTTAATGAATTCGCGTTTCTAGAATCTACATATGTATATATACAGTTACGATGATTATCATACCACGAATAGTATATATGAGTATCAACGGTTAATGGTTTTACATTTTCTTGAATTTTTCAGATTATCACGAACGGAGATCGCAAACCATGAACGAAGTGAGGAATTAAAATCAAATATTCGCGACATAGTTAAACGAATTGAAAATTTGGATTGGGTAACGGCCAAGCTCGAAACACAAATTGATCATATCCGAGAAGAAACCGATACATTAAAACAATTGCAGCAATCTAATGCGCGTGGCGGAAATGCACAACAAACCAATGGATCAACGAATATCGACCAAAAGTTAGATGCCCTAGCTGTTCTATTGACATCGACCCGAGCATCTGTACATCGAATCGAACGACAATCGCAGATGACATTTGATAATGTGACCACATTGCTTGCATCAAATAAGTAAGTTTACAATTATTTATCGATCGTCTGGTATGTACAATAAGCAATTTCTTTTATTCCAGGGAAATAAATCAGCTGCAAAAGAGCTTGCCCAGTAAACAATTCTTAAACAATGCCCTATTAGGTTTGAAAAATCAACCAGTTTACGCCGTCATGCCAAATACCAATAATCAACGAAATGGCCTAATCGCAGCCGACACAAACAACACAGTACTATCAAGTTGTTTAACGGCACCAAAACGATCGGGCATCTATAAAATACAAATCGAGACCACAATGATTGGCCCATTTTATGTTAACTGCGAAATGGAAAATTATGGCGGTGGTTGGACTGTAATACAAACACGTCTCGATGGTTCGGTTAATTTCTATCGCAATTGGGTTGAATACAAACATGGTTTTGGTAATTTGGGTGGCGAATTTTGGATTGGATTGGATAAATTACATGAAATAACATCGTCACGATTGCACGAATTGCTTATTGTGCTGGAAGATTTGGAGGGTGAAACAAAATATGCGCGATACACATCGTTTGCGATCGGCGCGGAAAAGGAAAGTTATGCATTGATATTGCTCGGTACGTATGCTGGAAATGCGGGCGATTCATTAAAATATCATGCTGGGCAGAAATTTTCAACATTCGATTTGGACAATGATGCTTGGCTCGAGGGTAATTGTGCTCAAGCACATGTTGGTGCATGGTGGTATAATGCTTGTGATAATAGGTTTGTATCTTGACTAAATACTACAATTTGTATAGTGCCATCTATCATTAGGATTTTGAAACAATTTTTTATTTATTTGCCAGCAATTTAAATGGTCGGTACTTAAGCGGTGAGGTTCCCGATGAAATGGCTTATCACGGGGTTTATTGGAATGAGTTCCGTGGTCGAAACTATTCCCTTGCTAGAACACGAATGATGATCAGACCAATTGTATGAGATAATAATTAATGATGCGATAACAATAAAATCACAACATTTGATATTTATTTATTTTTGGGTGCCATTTTTGTGCACTTCTACTTGCGCAATTTTATTTTCCATTTCAACATCTTTTTTTGTACAATGAAAATAAAAATTGTCAAAACAATTGTCATAAATTTTGTTTTATTTTGGTCAGAAGAGTTATTAATGTTGGAAGAGATATTTCCCACCGACCGTACGTCCTCGATTTGGCTATAATCAACGCCTTCGCGAAAGGGTTGGATGAGCCTTAAGCCACCCAAAAAAGAAATAAACAAAAAATTAAGAATCAAAACAGTGACGGTTTGATTGGAACCCCTAAAAGTTGTTTTTCAAAACACATTGCCCCTAAATGTATGTAAATAATATACATTTGTTATAATTTCTACCATTTGACTAAATGGTTTGAATCTTAAATGTTAAAAATTTGAGTAACGTGGGTTAATTTATAATTATTCGACGATCAAGTTGAGTTATTAATGCTCCAAATGTGACAGTGTAAACGCAGACATATTGCATAAATTCTGGTAAATAGAAATTAATAAGACCTTCCATTGTGCGATCTTCATGTCACATATCATATTTATGATCTTCAAGATCAAGATACTGCATATAGTGCGATGCTTATTGAAAACATCAACGTCATTGTTACCTTCCCTTCGATGATCAAGAATTTAGAGTGTTTGCCTATACGAAATAATAAATAACATTGATTCGAATTGCCTGATCGATATAAGTTGCGTGATCGTATGGATGACCATGAAGTTGATCGTATTGCTTGGGATGCATACTCGCCTAAAATGTCTAAAGACGAGATACAAAACTTGTGTAAAATGGCTTCGTTATGTTCTATTTCCAAACATGATGATCGCCCGTCTAAGAGCAGAAAAACTTGAGAAAAGTAATTTCGTGTTCAATTGGGATACAAGAACCAATCCTTAAGTGTAATGACTTGAGTTTTTGTGCTGACACAGTGGTCTAGTCGCCGATTTAACGTTACTAATTTTAATGTTTCAGACATGGGTAAAATACTGTAATTGGTTGACGGCGATCGCGTAAAATTATAAATTAAAATAATAGGGCGAACATAATCGTTATGTACGAGTACAACTAATTCCATTTGAGGTGTGAAAATGATTATAATATTTTAGATTTCCCTGCGATTCGAAAGAAAGTACATCACAATGGAATTTAGTGTTGTGGTTTTGTTGGTGATTGGTTTAAATGTGTGTGAATCCAAATTTGGACTATGGGAAGCGTTCAAAAATAAAGGAAAATTTATTGATAGTATTGATATTGTCTATCATTGTCCGTTCATGCAACGAGATATCTCAATACAGAATATGTCGGATAGTTTTTCAAGGTTTGATTCACGATTACCGGTTAAATTGTTAATACATGGCTGGCAGGGTGGACTTAATGATGTGGCTCTAGAACCAATTAAAAATGCTTATTTGGATAAGGGTGGAGTCAATTTGTTCTCCGCGGATTGGAGCATGGCAGCAATGCAAAACTACTACTTATCGAGATTTTTTGTATCGAAGGCGGCAAAACAAATTGGGCAGCTTTTTGCAACTTTTTTAATTCAAATGAATATTTCATTCGATCAAGTACACATTTTGGGCCATAGCTTGGGTGCCCACATCGCCGGCAAAGTTGGCCAATACTTCAACAGTCAAATAAATCGAATCACTGGACTTGATCCAGCCGGATCGTTGTTTAGACGAAAATCAAGGGATGCTATTAGTAGTAACGATGCTCGATTTGTCGATTCGATACATACGGATACCGGAGTTTTGGGCGAAGTAAGGCCACGCGCTCATGTTGATTTCTACCCAAATCAAGGAATCCACCCTCAACCAGGATGTGGTTCATTGGATGATTGTACGTGTATTTAATTATGTTATTGTAAATAAACTAATTATTGTGTGTTGTTATATAGCATCATGCAGCCATAATCGGGCATCCATTTACTATGCCGAAACAATTATGAGGCCGAATAATTTTCTAGCCAGACCATGTGATTGTCATTCGCTTTCGACACGAATAAAAATATTTCGGCCGCACCATAATTTGAATAAGCCACGACGACAGGTTTACATGGGAGAACATTGTCCGTACAGTGCTCGAGGTATGTATTGTCTCGAAACAAATAGTTATCCGCCGTATGGACGTGGAAATTAATGTTAAATAAAATAATATCTTTGTACTTCGTATGTCTTTGTTCTTTTACAGTCTGATAAGTCAGTTAATGACGAGATAACCACTGGAAACAGGATAATTTGACTTTGTTGCTGACATGCCTTTATGACTGATGTTCATTGCACTAGATCCAAATACTACTATATGATCCTAAATATTTCTCTACGACCTTACACCCTAATCGGGCCAACGCTTTATTCCACATCACCACTCACTTTTACCTTTATAGCGAAAACAGTGTTCAAGATTGCACCAGCACTTAGTAACACAGTTTGAATTGTTTATAGCTTTCCACCATATATTGTCTGAAGGAATGGAGTTATACCCCAAAAGTTAGTTTCTTCCTGTAATTGTAAACGGAGTCTATGCGCTTCATTGTAGGCACTCCTCATCAAACCAATCATTTTTGGGCGTAGTATTCACTATACCGAGAATGTGCTGGGCAGCATGTGCTGGGCAATATGGTGACCAAATAATGGCCTACGAATTTTGTTGACGACCAAAAAGATCTCACGTCTTGGACAACCCGAGCTCGCTCTTTGGAAATCAACACATGGTCAATTTGAATTCGGGATGTTTGACGTAGATGTCGCCAGGTTTCCAAAGGGATGTTTTTTTGAGGAAAGAATGTAGTTGCCAATTTGAGATCATAAGGGAGAGTTCCAGCCGATACATGTGATCAAGCCGTCAAACGCGCCATAGGTTTTCTAAATTACTGCTATTTCATGTGCCGATCCTCAATCTCGTTTCCGGGTACTTAAGTGGGGAGTTCAGACCGCCCAGGTGGCGCAGTGGTTAAAGCTGCGGCAGTTGGAGCGGGAGGTACCGGGTTCGAATCCGAATCGAGGCAGGATGCAAAATGGGTTTTTCACCTTCGATCGTTTGGGCGGTGCGATCGGTGTTGAAAAATAAACATAATCTGGATCCTCTGTCGTGTTTAGAATCCTTGGGCCGACCCATCTTCCATGTCAGTACTATAGGACTGACATGGAGCTATGCAATGCGCAGATGGCTCTACGGAAAGACTCGGACCTATAGCCGTATAGAGTGGTATCACAACGGATCAAATTTGGTCCAAGTGTGCGATAGCAGCCACATCAACTTAACTTTTTTTTTTAAGTGGGGAGTTACTGTTGTTTTGGCGATATACGATTCATTTTGTTTGTTGACATTTTTTACATTTGTTGTTTTTTGGATGCAGTTCGTCAGCCCAGCGATCCAACCGGATTTAGTCGCCTCCTAACGACCAGCTCTAAATAGTGTGGTGATATTCTAAGGGTCTTATATTCTCCCATCCACGCGGCTTTCATTGAGCACAAGTATACAGGAGTCAAAAGTGTCTTCAGCAATATCATAGTCAACGGTTTGACCTTGTAATCGTTACGATTTAAACTCATACATTTTACGAGATCGTATACTGGCGGCGATCGCGTAAAATTATAAATTACGGTAATAGGGCGAATATAATCATTATATGGAACTAATTCCATATGAAGGTGTGAAAACGATTACAACATTTTAGAGTTTCTTGAAATTCAAAGGAGAGTGCATCAAAATGCAAATCAGTGTTGTGATTTTGTTTGTGATTGGTTTAAATGTGTGTGAATCCATGTTCGGATGGTGGTTCCGAAACAAAAATAATGAGATGATCAATACTATCGATATTGTCTATCATAGTCCAGTTATCAAAGAGGATATCTCAATACAAAATATGTCGAATAGTTTTCCAACGTTTGATCCACGATTACCGTTTAAATTGTTGATCCATGGCTGGAGAGGTAGTGCAAATGGTGGGGCTCTAGAAGTCATCAAAACTGCTTATTTGGATAAGGGTGGTGTTAATTTGTTCTCCGCGGATTGGAGCATGGGTGCAATGCAAAAATACCACTTATCGAGATCGTTTGTATCGGTGGCGGGAAAACAAATTGGACAACGATTGGACTATTTTTTCGTTCGAATGAATATTTCACTCGATCAAGTACACATTTTGGGCTTTAGTTTGGGGGCTCATGTCGCCGGTAATGTTGGAAAATATTTTAAAAGACGAATAAATCGAATCACTGGGCTTGATCCAGCCGGGCCGTTGTTTAAAAGGACATCAAGGGACGCTATTAGTAGGGATGCTCGATTTGTCGATTCGATACATACGGATGTCGGAATTTTGGGCGAAATGAGTCCGCGGGCTCATATTGATTTCTATCCAAATCGGGGATGCCCACCTCAACCAGGATGTTTGTTGTCGGATGCAATAAAAGTTTGTACGTATATTACAGATATTTAATCATGTGTCGTAAAAAAACTAATAAGTGTATTGTTCGTTATACAGCTACATGTAGTCATATCCGGGCACCGATTTATTATGCCGAAACCATTATGCTGCCGAATAATTTTCTAGCCGTAAAATGTGATCGTCATTCACTTTCGATGTCAATACAGAAATGTAGACTGCAAAATAATTTGAATAGGCCGACACGAACTCTTTACATGGGAGAAAATTGTCCGAATAATGCTCGAGGAATTTATTATCTCGAAACAAATAGTTATCCGCCTTATGGGCAAGGGTAAGAAAATACAAAAAATAAAAAGTCTCAAGTGTTAACAATATTTTATAGGTATATATAAATATAAGCAAGGGAGTTGGTATACGAGTTTGTTGCGAAGATGATTTAATACAGTGATGCCTAGTATTGACTCTACGATCTCACTGATATTTGTGCTGTCAAAATGATGTTTTATCTTAAAATGTTTCAAAGACAAATCCAACATCCCGAAGGGGACGCCTGCAGTAAGAAACCAGGCTGTCAATATTTTGGTGGTCGACAAGTTACCCTCCAACTTTACCAGAAGAATGTTAGTTTAAGCCCTATTGACCCACAATTCCAAGAGCTATGTCACTATCCCTTTCTGACCTGCTGGTCTCGGGAAAATAAGGAATAATTATCAATAAGAAGGAGCATGTAGTAAATTTCTGCAATCGAACTCCAATCTCGAATAGTAAATAACGGCACCAGGCACTTTCATGAAGACAAGCCAAACGTGGAATATCGTGAACTCTCTTCTTCCGATTTATCCTATTGACAACAGGCCACCTTCCCCAATAAACTGGAGTGACTATATAACTTTAACGGTGGAAAAGGTTTAGTATAGCCTGCTGCCTCTCTTCAAACTAAAAAAGTTTTAAGTTCAGATGAAGCCGATAAAAAGGCAATACCTCACTCTCACTCAAAGGCACTCAAAATATAAACAATCGCTGCCTCAAGGAAAAAATTTGCCATGAGACATGGAAGACCACCGAACGGCTTGTCTAATAAAAATAAAGAACGAATTCTAGAACTCTCAAACTCTAAGGTATATTGCTAGAACGGCTTCAAGCAGGCGGTTGCCTTCTATCGGTCTTGATAACTCAATTCTCGTATCTGCATTATTAAGCGGATTCCGAATACTTAGGCTATATTTTGTAGATAATGGACGCAGTTATTTTCAAGACAGTCAATTATTGTTCGAGATCAGATGATAAATAAAAGAAATCACAGAGTATGCCGCCAAACGATCTATTACATGCGTAGTTATACGACTTGGCTAAAACATAATGTATCTTGCTTATGAAACGAAATATTGCGACCGAGCTGTTGTTTCAGGTATAGGAAACCCAGTAGATATAGACCAATACGTCTGGATAGAACACTTAGTTGTGGATAAAACGTTAATCGTTTTTTAGAAAAGGCATCGTAACGCAATCTTTCTATATGCCCTGAGCAGGCTATGCCCTATGATGATTAACATTGGCGGATATGATGATATGACATCACGGAAAAAGAGATGGTACATATTTTTCTGTCAAGAAAGGTGAGACACCAAGAGTTATGGATGTGGGATGGAAACGAGAGACCATCTTAACGTAATAACGAAACTAGTTCCGAGGTATGTAATGTTTAACAAAGACGGCTCTCTCCATTAGGGTCATGAAACTCACATCGGGTAGCTTGATTAAGGCTGGCGACTTCCAAGGGATGTAGCTGTTACTACGTCTGTAAGCTACTTTCTTTTTTTATTCGATCGGTTCATTCGATTGTGTCTGTACGTGATCATGAAAACTGAAAAGTAAAAAAATTCAGTTTATGTTGTCCGAGGTGAAAGGTTCATCTTGACTTTTTATTTTTATGTAACAGGAAGGCGTTTATATTATTAGTACTTGTCATGCTATCATTTATTATCAATCTTGGCCTTGTTCGATGATGACGGTTTATATTTACTGGCGTATCGTTTTAGAAAGTTAAAGCATAGATTATGGTGTCTTATGTAATTAAGAATACAAAAACACTAACTACAGGTATGTGAGTATACCTGCTATATATGTAATAAGTTGGTGACCTTCATCGATTCTTATAAGTATATCGTTAAGTAAAATGAGTTCATGACTTCATACGTTGAACTAGTTAAGCCGGTGAAATGATGTAAACAAATAAATTTAAATGTCAACGATTTGACCTAGTAAATGTCATGTTCAAGACATGGATCAGATCGGGTATAGTCAAATACAACTTTCGAGATTATTTCCGGAAATTGCTGTACACGCAATCATATAATCGTTATCATTTCGAGTCGCGCATTTCACGATATTGTATGCACATTTTTAATGATTTTAAACTTGACTCTGATTGGTTGGCGATCGCGCTTTAAGTTTTAATAAGAAAATGAGGTGAATATAATCGTTATATGTGCAACTACATTTGCATTTGAAGGCTAATTTAAAATGATTCTTAATCGCAGTATTTTTGCAAAACAAATCTTTAATCGATTTTAGTTTTTCTTGAGAATCGAAACAGAGTGCATCATCATGCAATTCAGTGTTGTGATCTTGTTGGCGGTTGTTTTGACTGTTTGTGAAGCCAGTATCGGGTTGTTGTATCGAAATCAAAACAATACAAAGAGGATTAATAGTATCGATGTTGTCTATTATAGTCCGTTCCAGAAACGGGACATCTCGATCCAAAATGTGTCGTATAGTTTTCCATCATTTGATCGACGACTACCCGTCAAGGTATTGATCCACGGATGGATGGGTGAAAAAAATCATGTAACCACAAATCCAATCAAAAACGCGTATTTGGCGAAGGGTGGCGTTAATTTATTGTCAGTTGATTGGAGCATGGGTGCAAAACAGAATTATGACTTATCGAGATCGATGGTATCGGTGGCGGGAAAACAAATTGCACAATTGTTGGAATTATTTTTCGTTCGAATGAATATTTCACTTGATCAAGTGCACATTTTGGGACATAGTTTGGGGGCGCACATTGCCGGGAATGTTGGCAAGTACTTCAACAGTCGAATAAATCGAATCACCGGGCTTGATCCAGCCGGGCCGCTGTTTACAATAAAATCAAAGGACGCTATTAGTAGTAGCGATGCTCGATTTGTCGATTCGATACACACGGATGTCGGAGTCCTAGGCGAAATGAGTCCACGGGCTCATATTGATTTCTATCCAAATCGGGGATTCCCACCTCAACCAGGATGTCTTACACTAGATCTGTTAACAGCTTGTACGTGGTTTTTGTATATTTATTCAATCATATACTAATTGTCTATTTTTACAGCGACGTGTAGCCATTATCGGGCACCGATTTTATACGCCGAAACGATTATGCTGCCGAATCAATTTCTAGCCGCCCAATGTGATCGTGATTCGCTTTCGAAATCAATCAAAAAATGTCGTCCGAAATATAATTTAAATGGGCCAAGACGAACGGTTTACATGGGTGAACATTGTCCGTATGATGCTCGAGGAATTTATTATCTCGAAACGAATAGTAATCCGCCGTATGGGCGTGGGAATTATTTAGTTTAGCACCATCTATTATGGTAACCGAGAAGCACATATAGTTACCCTGTTAACAAGTTTCGAAAATTAAACAATTCACACACCTAGTCCGAAAAACTGTCAAATCGATGCACAAATTTTCGAATCAAAAATGTGAATATATAAAATCTTGGATGCAACCAAATTCTAATACGCATCAAAAATAAAAATGAAATCTTTTTAATTTTCTAAAACTAATTTTTTACATATGCATAGTTTAAAAATTCGTTTGATTTTATACTAAATCTATTTATTTTAGTTTTACTTAAGTTAATATAATTAAAAAGTGGTTATGAATGTGATGTAAATAGCAACAAAAAAGTTGGAATCAATTTTTATGTGAAAAATAATAAAGGGCATCCATTTTGTTTGAAATGTCAAATATTTTTTTTTTCCTAAGCAAACATTTTATTTTTGTGTAGTTTGCAAATAAAAATATTTTTTTTTTATGATTAAAAAAGTATTATTATATAAATTATTAATTGTAAATAGAACTGTAATACATAAAAAATATTATATCTACATAAATATATAACATGTGTTTTTTAATTTTAAATAATTTTTGTTTTGTAATATGAAAAAAAATTAATTTCTAATTTTTTAAAAACCAAAAAAAAAAAAGCAAAAAACAAAAAAATCATCATTGTGTTTCCAAGATGGATTACTAGAATCGCCGCCATAATGGCATTTATTAAACCACGCTCTTTTTCAACATTTTTTTTCAGTATTTGTGATTGAGTGAATAAAAATATAAATAAAATATCTAAATATATTAAAATGGGGTGTTAAGTGTGTTAATTTAAATAATAATTATAATATTTGAGTGATTTAAATTCCTCAAAATATATAAAAAATAATACGCAAAAAGCAGTTTGGTGTTTTTTTTTATTGTCATCAAAGATGTCTAAACTATCGTTTAGGGCAAGGGCCCTGGATCCCTCGAAACCCATGCCCATTTTTTTAGCAGAGGAATTACCTGATTTGCCAGATTATTCTGCGATAAATCGGGCCGTACCACAAATGCCAAGTGGTATGGAAAAAGAGGAGGAATCTGTAAGTTTTTGTAAATCCTAATTAAAAATTTGACATGAAAAAAATCAGCCATTTTTATTTTTTTCGAAGCAGCATAATAAAATTACATGTGCCGCCATATTTTAATTTTTGTTTTTTTTTTTTTTTGCTTTGGAATATAAAAAAATGACACAAATGGCGCCAGCTTCGCATAAATTTCAAAAAACAATTCCAACATGCTCAACTTATTTTGTTTTAAATTATTTATTTTTAGGAGCATCATCTGCAAAGGGCTATATGTGCGGGTCTTATTATACCAACACCGGAAGTTTTTGAAATAGATCAGAAATTATATGATAAAAATTATCCGCCAGATTATAAAATGCCAAAACAATATATCCATATGCAGCGTAAGTCCAGTATATATGCCATGAGATTTTATTTTATATGTATTTCAGGGAAAATATGAGGAAAAACTATGTAAAAATGTTGAGTATTATTTTGAAAATACAGGGCACGATACTTTCGCGCCATTTAAAGTTGTCAGCATGGATTGTCAAAAATTTGACAATTCGAGAGGAATTTTTTCTTCTATATTTGAATGATCGAGATGAGATGTATTAAAATTCAATTAATAAATTAATTTCTAAATTTATTATGATATTCGTAATGTATTTATCCGTAAGGTTAGAACGGGCCGATTTATTTGGGAATGAAAATTTATTGGCTTTTTCGAAATTAAATTTGAATGAAATCAAACCGGCTCGATTTGAATTACATATAAACTACCTACTAACCTTAAAATTGTTGGTGATAGCGCCTTCATTATGTTCTTCATTAGTATTCCTCGCGAATTTTTTTTAGATTATCTTTAATTTCTAGACATCCCAGATTATATTTCTTAATTCACTATAAAAGTTGTATGTAGCATTTGAAATATATCTTTATTGAATATTAACAGACCTCACCGCTAAACGATGAACTTCCAAAATTGAAATTTATATTTAATAAATTTATGAGATCGTACTGAAATAAATTTCTAGTATTATTTACAAAAGGCTGATTATTTTTTTTTGTTTAGTTTACGACAAAATTCATCAAAGTAGGCATTTTTATAAATACTATCGGCCTCTTTAATTAGTATAGAACCCAAATAACTAGGCTAGTATGAGAGGTTGCTACTATCTTTATAAATCCAATATAAATTATTCATTTCGCAATCAATCATATTTCCTTTGTAGTTTGTAATTGATGATTTATCTCGTTGTGACCAGCATTCATTCAAATGATTCATCACAAATAACTTGCGACTTGTTATTATCTAACAAATATGAGAATAAATAAATTTTAAAGAGATCATTAAATAAACATTATTCATATTACATTTCAAATATGCAGATATATTATGGTTTAGGTTTTTTGATCATGGATAGTGTTCTAATAAAAATAATTCAGTTGACAGCATAGTGAACGATCCAACAAAAATTCAAGACAGTTTGTACAATACAGTCTCAGGAGTCTTAAAATATAACTCTTGCCCCTTCTTTCATTACAACCTTAATATATTCCAGTATTCCAATCAATTTGGCAATAACGATACGGATATTATGTACATATTAACTTTGTTCATCGGAGTAATAAAAATTCTCATACCTATTCGGTTCTCAATTACATTAACATGTACAAAGTAGTTCTATTGTATAAACGAAACTTTCGTTTACCCGATTACTCATTCTGATGGACGAGTTATCGGTTGCTTTTGTGATTGCTCCAAAATACAAAATTACCACAAGTTTTTTGTGATGGATTTTCGAACCCACTTGTTTTATTTTGGAGCGCATGCATTCTCGTTTGGTTAATTTTTTAAATCCAAACTTGGACGCATATCATTTGCAATTTCAGACCAGTAGCGTGAGATTATTTTTTGTCTTATATCTCGTTCAATCTATTCTTACTATTATCGGTCGATTCAGCCAGTTTGGAAATAAACGTTTGTCGATTTCAAACGACCCACAACAACATTTTCTAGGATTAACTCGAAGATTTGATTCCATCAAGTAATATGCAATCTGATTAACACATTTTTGATTATAAATCCAAGCTGAAAAGAACCTGAAATAGTTTTCCTGACACTACTTATCGTATCGCAACAAAACTCTTATTTTGTTTTTGTATCGCCTTTAAGATTGGTTGTCTGGTAATAAAGCTCATTTATAACCTTTTCAAACCTATCATAAATTTATAATTTTAAAAACATGGAACCATTCAGCACTCCATCAAGTTTAGCAATATGTGAATACTTATTCAAATCTATGGCTTAGAAGCCGTAAACGACCCTTATCGCGTCACACATTGTGGATGGTCAGCCCAACGGATTCTTTTACACATAATCGCTTTTAATGTTATTCGGTGCATGTTAATTTTTGGTTAACGGCGAGAATTGAACTCGAAACCGCGGCGAGATGAGAAACTCTCTTAACCATTAAGCTACAACCACCGACTTAGTTGAAAGTCATAGTTCAACCTGAGATCTTATGGAGTTCGTCCCATTCAAATTATAAACATATTTTATCTTCGTCAGAAGTCAACTTTAAGATTTGTTATTTAATATTTTCATGAGAAAGTCTGTTAAATGAGAAATTCTCCTCCAACATCATGATAATTTCTGTATTTCCGGTGGTACACAATTAAATCTTAAAATAGTAGTTTTGAATTATGTATGATGTTTACTACGATATAAGTATTTAAAACTTAAGATTGTGTATATATTTTTACAAAAACAGGGAGATTGCTAACACACCAATAGTTGAACCATTAATTTCGGTTTTAATGGAATACCAGTTATTGAATAATGCAATAATAATGCAGAACGAATTCATTATTGAATTTAAATTAAATTCACTCTCCAATTATAATTTAATAATTATTTAACTACAACCACATCTGTTAAATTTTTAATATATTGTGGTTATTTTTTATAATTTATTGAGCAGTCACGAATTTATAATTTATCATTAAAATTTTGCACAATTTCCTTTCTGTATGAATAATAAATGCAATAAACAATGTTTTGACTGTTTGGTGAATTTCCAATGCAATTCATAACTATTCCAAATAAGTTCAGTTCATTGCGTTCGGTGGTCTGAATGGACACATCTATAACATTCAAGGGCCGACTGATTATCAATGTCAGTACTGTAGACTGACATGGAGCTATGCAATGTGCAGATAGTTTTACAAGCAGTAATTGGTCTATAAACATTAATGAGGACATTAATTCACGTTGCAGTGTTAATAACTAATATAAAAATGTCTACAATGTACTTATTTATGGAATGAGGAGCGCTAAGCCAAAAACGTTATTTTTGGTAATTGCAGTTCTAATTTTCTTCCAGTTACTTCACGCTCGTTACTTGGTTCCTTACTGTTTTCTATGTACATTAATGACAACATCCTCGTTTCGCCATTGATTGTTTCATATTTTCGCTGATGATGTCCAAATTTATAGAAATAGTAAGTTAGTTCGGCATTCTATTATTAGTAATATTTCTCTGGTTAACGAGGATTTAAATAGCATGTATAATTGGTCGATTTCCAATGGGCCCGTTTTAAAAGCTACTAAATCGCAATCTATTAGTATCTATAAAAAATCGTTAAATGGGTCTTCTTTTCCTTGAATTAATCTTAATGGGTAACTCATTCCGTTTTCAACTATTAGTAATTTGGGGATAGTTTTAACAACACTCTTACATACATGAGGTGAACATTTAGTTAAAGTTAGGGTTGTGGTAGAGCTTACGGATAGTTAGTTTAAAAAGATAATGTTTATGTTCGCATTTCATCTATGGTGATGTTATCCTATTTGGTATGTTTCAGGAGAATATGACTATTTTAAAAATATATTTTAATGCTTGCACTCGTTTTATTTTCGGAATTAGAAAATTTTACCATATTTAACCCTTTACTAGGCTTGTTCTTGGTTGTAGTTTAACTAGCCTTTATGAGTTTCGGATTTGCGTTTTTATTAGGAAGCTACTCAATCATCTAAAGAACCAATTTATCTATTCAAAAAGTTATTATCTAGCAGGTCGCATTTCACCAATCTTCGATTTCTCCTTTTTCGAAATTCTTCTAGGTCTTTAAGTTCGTCATTTTTTGTTAGAGGTATTTCTCTATGGAATTCTGTTCCATTCAGTATTAGGAGTTTGAGGTCTGTCGAGACGTTTAAATCAAAATTTCTTGAATGACAATATAATTAGTTTTAAGTTAGATCAGCAATGGTGTTGACTTTTTGCAGTAAACAATTTAAAAGGTGTTTATGCCTACTGGAAATAATAGTTTTAACATTTGTTAAATAAACATTTGTTTGTTTGTGACTGTCTGTGCTATCTACTTTTGGGGCGAAGCATCTCTTTTGGGGTGCCTTTTAACGTATTATCTAATGTTAGGAAGATTGAGATGGTCCAAAAGTTTTGCACTTTAACAGAGGGTTGATGTATTCATGCACCTCACCAACCGTAATCGAATGATGAAAACACTTTTATATCCAGTCACTATCGGAGCACCATTTCGTAGATAAAGCAAACTAGTTCATTTGCTTTTAAATTGCGTTCAAAACTTGAAATAAGTAATATAATATGTCTTAATACTTTTCAGATATGTAGTAGTTAAAACCATTTTGTTATTATTAATCTATTATTAATATAAAAAAAAGCATTGCAAATAATTTTGCCTGTTGATCATGTTGATCCAGATCAACAATTATTGTTGTTTTAAATAATCGATTCTTGTTGTTAATTTCATGGTTTTACCGGCTAATAACCTCGAACAGACCGCACTTAAACATTCTGAGGGTTCCACATTCCAGGGTTTTTCTAAGTTTTCGTTAGATTGCTGTTATAATGTCTCCATACTCGTTTTTATTGATAATTCTTAAAGATCAATAATTTTAATATTTTTCAGTTTTATGTGAACGTTTTATGTGGATAACCAATAAATAATAACATTTCATCAAATAATGCAACTTCCACTGAAACCAACTATTCTGGAAAGAACTCATTTAAAATCACATTTTTCTTTATATATCCAGCTTTTAAATTTCTTAAATCTGTCCTAGATCTCCAATGTATGTTTTAAGGTGAATTTGTAGTGTCTGTTTTTATCCTTGCAATCTGTTAAGGCTCTACCAACTCTTTCATGGTTACCTTATTTACGTCCTTCTTTACATCATTACAACCAAATCTAATCTAGGACGTACGTTAGGTCCGATATACGTAAAACCATCTGCAAATTGCATATAGCTTCGTGCTAGCTTATAGTACTGACATGGATAATGGGTTGGTCCATGAATTCTACACTTCAACCTCCTGCTCCGTTTGCCACAGCTTGACCACTGCACCATTTGGTAGGTGACTTCTAAATGAGGGTTAATGTTCGGTTTAATGAGGTTTATGATGAAGTTTGAGAATTACTCTACTTTATACTTTGAATGAAGATCGTATTACGAACAGGATTTTATATATTTCAAGAGTAAACATTCGATTTTGAGCTATAAATGATTTGATTTGAAAAATCATACTTTAAGTTTTGTGATATAACTTAAATCTAACATCAATAAAAATATTTATTTACAGCATTAGCTTTAGAACAAGATATACCTGATTATGATATGGACAGTGCGGATGAATCATGGGTTAGCTCGCAATTACGTCGTTTAGATTTAACACCCCTTAAATTTGAACAAATGATGGATCGATTAGAAAAAAGTTCTGGACAAACAGTAATCACATTAAACGAGGCCAAAGCATTACTTAAACAAGATGATGAAGTTAGCATAGCCGTTTATGATTACTGGTTAAATAAACGTT
Organism: Tipula lateralis; assembly: GCA_963932295.1. Classification (NCBI taxonomy): domain Eukaryota; kingdom Metazoa; phylum Arthropoda; class Insecta; order Diptera; family Tipulidae; genus Tipula; species Tipula lateralis. Next base: position 54,758,696 of record OZ010738.1, read on the forward strand.
TGACAACAATGCATCCATTAATTTTATCCGTTAAGACCGAACATCGACCTGGAACGGCACAAAATAATCCATATTTAGCATTTCGTCGTCGTACTGAAAAAATGCAAACACGAAAAAATCGTAAAAATGATGAATCGTCATATGAAAAAATGTTAAAATTAAGAAGGGATCTAAGTCGGGCTGTTACATTACTAGAAATGATTAAGAGGCGCGAAAAAGCCAAACGAGAACAATTACATTTAGGTATTGAAATTTTAGAGAAGAGATATCAGGCACGTGATTTTAGCGGACAAATATTGGCGGATCTATCAACGACAGTGCCAAAGAATACTACCCGCCCCGCATTTGCACCAATCTATCCAAATCAATACTCACATACCCAATTAACGACTGGTGTTGCAGCACCAACAAATCAATGGCCCAATAATAATGTTCCACACTATCCACAACAATTTGTTAATGCACAACCGACAGTGAAACGAGAGGCAGAATATGTAAGCGGAACTAGTAGAAAAGATAAACGTCAGTATAAAAAACGTAAACATAAAAATCAACGGGAAAAAGCGGGACAATATGTTAGCAGTCCAGGTAAGATTTCTATATCACATTTTAACGAAAATTGGATTAATTTAATATATTTTTTGTTGTTGTACATAGGACCGGCTCCTCTAGATATAGCTGCATCATCCGAAGATGAAGATTTAATTGGGAATGTTCCTGGTACGACCGATATAGAAGACGAGGGTGTATATGCGTTTAGACGGAATAAATTTAGTCAATATCACAAGGTGCGGGACGATCGAAAAATGAAAATATGTAAAAGTTTTATATATTCATTTTCATTTGTCTAATTTTAGCCACTATCAAATTTCGGAAATTGGCCGTGGACTTGTAAAGAGGATAATGGAATTGGTGATCCTAAATATCGTTATACATTGACATCAATACGAACTCCAAGGTGCGATATAATAATGGTTTATATTGTTTTTACGTATTTAACTTTAAATTTGTTATAGGCCACGATGCATTGGATTTGCACGACGGCGTGTTGGACGAGGTGGTCGTATAATTCTAGATAGGACCTTATCAAATATGGATGATTTATGGTCAAATTTAGATTATACAATATATGATAATAAAATCGTGTCCGATTTACCTGTTATAGTACCGAATATAAGCAGTACTAAAATTGAAAGTAAATCGAATATTGTTACCCTCGATACGATATTATCTGGAACAACATTGCCGTCAACAGTAACATCAGCATTGTCAACTTGTAATAATAATAATTTAGTTGGTATCAAAAATAATTTAAGTGAAACAATTTTAATAAGAACAAATAATAATAATAATAAATGTAATAATGTGATAAAAAATAGTAATAATATTAGTAATGATACAACAATAGAAATTAAAAAAGAAAAATTAGATGATTATGAGTATGATAAAAATATGATTAGTAGTGGTAATAGTGTTTTATTAAATAATAGTAGTACTAATAATATTGTAAATAATAATGGACTGTTACTGAAGAATAATAATAGTAATTTGGATATGAATCACATAAAAAACGAGCCAATGGATATTGATGAGGAATTAACACCGCGTGTTGATGATCCATCACTAGCAGTGACGACGACAACGGGGTCAACAACGGCAACCACGATACATACAACCGTGTCATTATTCAATCATATTGATAGTAATAGTTTAGATAATAATACTACAGAAAATTCCATAACCGCCGATATATTAGAAGAAATAACAAATGAATGGCTACATTTTCGGCCAAAAACACCCCCACCTTTACCGCCCATGTCACCAAATTCGATTGCAATGGAACGTTTAGATTTTGAATTAACAGAATCAACACCAATTTGTGTCGAACTACAAAATCAAATAGCTGCATCAACGCTCCTATCGAAAAACTATTTAAACGATAATTTATTTACGTCGAATATGTTTTCGTTAAGTGATATAATGGAACCAGAACCGCCAATAACAACATTACCAACTACCACCAATCCAACCACAAGTAGTAGCAATACACAATCAATCACCAATAATAATCATCATATTGTTGATCAATTATCATCATCATCGTTGTTACTATCAGGAAATACAACAACACATAGTAATAATAGCAGCAGTGGTATAAATAATAATAGTAATAAAAATGAAATATTAAATTCGAGTGGTGATAGTTTAATAAATGAATTAAATTTAAGTTTAACCGATGTTGTTGGTGGTACTGGGGAAGATAATGAAAAAATTTTAGACAATATTTTACAAGAATGCCAAATCGAGGATTTAAAATCGTTTCATACGAATACCAATTTTTGGAATGGTGTACTCGAGGATACAGGATTGTTAAATAGTTTAGATTTGTACGATGAATTGGATCAGAAAAATATCAAACTAAATAATAAAAAACTATTTAATTATGATCTCAATAATAAAACATCAACAATGCAAATGATTGGCTATAATAATAACGAGTATGTCAATAATATTGAAAATCGTATTAATAAAAATTTGTATGGTCGAAATAAAAAATATAATTTAAAAATTGGCCATTCGACATACAATCTAATCAATTCATCGATCAAAGATAATATATTCAAAAAGGATACTAACGGTGGTGGCAATCAAAATAAAACAAATCCGATTAAATTAGAACAACAACAAATCATCAATGGAAATATTAGTGGTGGTGGTGGTAGTAGTGGCGGCAGCAATAGTGGTGGTACACAAATTGACGATATCAATAAAAAATTGGTGACCATAGTTGGTGGAAATCATGATGTTGGAACGAGTACGAGCAATACAAAAATTAAATTAGAAAATAATATTGGTGGTAGTATTGTGATAACAACGGGTTCGATGAGTGGCCTAGCAACGGGTACAATATTAACAACAACTAATGCGACGACGGGATCGTTGGTGCAATTAACACAAGCACAACATCATCATTTACAACAGCAGCAACATCAATTACAACAATTACATCAGCAGCAAACAACTAATTCGATATTAGTGGCTAATCCAATTACGTTAACACAATCGTTACCGCTTATCGATAGTAAACATACCGAAAATATGTTTGTGTTAGCGTCACCAATTCGAAAACAGCATATAAATGGTCCAACACTTGATCGAAATGGTGAGTTATTTAATAATAATTTTCGTACGATAAATTTCCAATAAAAGAAATTCTTTTGTTCGCTAGAAAAATACAAAAATTCTTTTTGTGCCAATTTCTGTATTTTATGGTACGGCATTATGATTTTCGCATGATGAATTGGCATATATTCAACTTTAGCTGTATGAATGTAATTTTAGAATTAGAGGGATTTGTTGATTCATCAATATTGTTGTAAGATTTTATATTTCGTCATGTTACGGTTTTTGGATTAAAAATCATTGATTAATCGATTCTCTGCATCCAATACAAATTCTTTCTTAATAAGTTTTAAGAAGTACCCGTATCAAATAATACTTGTTCTTTGTAAAGATTCTGTTGGTTGTCCTTATTATGTCAGCATATTGTATTAGCATTTCGGTTGGTTATCAATCAATTTTTAAACGATTAGGACAGTCGAAGCTTAGTCGATGATTTAAGTAGATTACGTATCACTTCTTGAACTAATAAGGATGTTGGTTTAATTGTGTTATGCCTCAAAGTTGTTAGCTTTGGTTTGGCACACACATTGCTTGTCCAAAATGTATTCACTTTTAAATCACCAAAGGAGGAATATGTATTTGTATAAAAACCCATAAATTGTTATTTTTATATTCAAACTGAATCGTTAATTTATTTTTGATCGATGACGTGGTAGTGGAAAAATGTTGGATCATTTTCGTGATACAATCAATCAACATTAATTAAAATTATAAGTACATTATGTTTATAAAAATGAACCTATTTTGAATGTTATAGATACACTTACATATTATAAACAAAAATAATGTTTGTAAAGCCAAATAAGGAATTTGTTATGTTGACTTAATGATTCAGTATTACTCGTATTTATGGTACGCCAACCTCAATTTTCAAAAGTCGTGATATTCGCTTAATCGTCCTTTTAGTTGCTTGTAGAAAGGTGTTGTCAAAGGAGTGTTATTTTCGATTCACCTAATTTTTCCACTGCTTTGCGTTCTAAATTCTAGATTGTCGTCTATCTCATTATCAAAATAAATTCTTCTTGTATTGGTTTTTAATTCTTATAAAGGAGTTCCTAAAAATAGCCACTAACCGCGGGCTCATCCTGAAAAAGAACGGAGAAAAGAGGGTGCGTGAAGAAGATTCTAGTAGAGTAGAATGTAATTCGGCTTTGATATTTGTGGAACATGTGATTATAATTAGTTGCTTAATATCTAAAAAGGATATTCTTAGTATTTTGAAACCCATTCAAACAAAAATCTAGGTATTTTACTAAAATATCTGGAGAAGTTTCTGTTTTGCTTTATTACTAAGCAACAGAACTTTTCATAAGTTACAAGATTTATTAGACTGAAAACAAAACACCATTGATTTTTTTTTATGATTGAATCAAAGTCAAAAATGTTTAAAAATATTTAAATTTTCGAATTGCATTAGCAGGTTTTGATTTGGCCACCATTAGCCGCGACTATGGCCTTTAAACGGCCGACAAAGCTTTTACTTTTTTTTTTTATAATATCATTTCTTTATTGTAAGCATTAATATTTTACATTAAGAAAATCAAGGATCAATTATGTTTGATTTGAGGCCACTGCTCCACTAAAGTATCCGGCTAGTTACATATGTTGTGATTTAAGTTTATGTTTATGTACCATAAATTACTGTGTTTTTATTTGTTGATCCAAAATGTGCTTCAGTAAAATGACCGATTATGTTATTTTAAAATTTTGAATTGAACTACTTAACCTAGATGAATTGTGCTATATAAATTAGTTTGTGGGTATTAGGGTTTTCAAATATCCGACATTTATGACTATCCGAATATCGAATATACTTACGGATAAAATAATTCGGATAACCAGAATATCCGGATAGTAACAAAAATTGTACTATAATTATACTCGATAACTTTACGAATTCCATCTTTATGGTCTTGATCGATTGTGGAGCATTAGCAAAAACTTCATCTTTGACGTGGTCCCAAAGAAAAAAGTTTAAATGTAATAAATGACAAAACCTCGATGTCCAATTGCGATCACCTCTTCGAGAAATAACACGATCAGGAACTTCTTGCAAAATCGCGATTGTTCTGTTGCTTGCATGGCACGTAGCGCCGTATTGTTAAAATTAAGTGTCGCCTACATGAATATCTTCTAATTCTGGCCATAAAAAAACATTAATCATAACCGGTAGCGTAATCCATGCATCGTAACAGTTGCACTAGCATCTTTTTGAAAAAGTAAGGTGAAATATTACCGCCAGCATAACAACCGCACCAAACAGTGACACGTTGAGGATGGAAAGGCTTTTCAACAATCATTGGATTTTCTGAGCTCCAAATGAGACCATTCTGCTTAGTACGTTACTAACGCCTACGATGTGAAGAGGCCCACCTCATCACTGAAGATGATTCTTCCATGAAAATCCGAATCATTTTGAAGCATTTGAAGGAACCAATCAGGGAAGCTACGACGCTTATGGTGATTGACCGGCTTAAGCTATTGTGTTAACTTTTAAAGTCTTAAGACCTAAGTCTTTATGCAAAGTACATGAAATTGCCGAAGGTCGATCAAACGTCTAATTCCAAAGATCGACGAGAAATCAACAAACCTTCAGCACTACAGGCTACAGCAGTAATATTCTCTGTTGTTATTGAGCGACGTACACGGTTTCAATTATTCAGATCACTAACTGTTCCAACAGCTCAAATTTTTCCACCAGTTTCCATATTTTCACCCAAAGAAATCCAAAAAGTTTAAAACTTTAGTTTGGGGAACTGTGACGATGCTTCAAAAGCGACACTGAATTTTTACTTAGTTCCTTTACAGATGTTTCAATTTGCGATAACATAGCAAGCAACTGTTTTAAAATAGATTCTCTTCGTTATTTTGGATTTATCCAATTCATTCATAGTCCTATTTACCGATTCCTTTATTTGATGACAACATTTGATCATACTCGTGGTTATCAAAGCATACCACCGTATTTTGAAATGTAACATGAGCAATGGTTTACTTTCTTGTTCATTAACATATCCTTGTAAATTATTATTTTTTACCGAAGAGGATTTAATCATTTTTATAATTTTCCTGAGGTTTTCTCTTGTTGGAATAGTATGCTAGCATCTTCAGAACTATTTACATTCATAAAATTGTTTTCTAAGTAAAAGTAAATGTAAAAATATATCCGAATAATTATGTTAAAATATCCGAATATTCGAATAGTCAAAATTGGTCGAATCATCCGGATTATTCGAAGATCGGATATCCGGATTGGAAACTCTAGTGGCTATGTTATGCCACCAGTATTTTTCTAGTTGACTTCTGTATTGCTTGGGAGTTTTTCGTTTGAACGATGTATCAAATCTTAGATTAGTTGTTGTTGTATCTGTAAAATCCCTTCTCGTTTGATCTTCTACTGGTATTGTATATAATGGGTATTTGCTACTCATTTTGAATATACTTTAGTTTATCTAACATTATGAAAGATTCGGGGCCTGGCATGTTACCTGGTGGCGTGATACTGTTTATGAGTATTTGAGGATCAGTGTTATACGTAGATCATAGAATTATTGGTGTTATTAATTGATCTTCGGATGTGTTGGCGAATTAGGTTAATAATGTGCAAATCTATTCTGTCTGATTTGAATTCAGCATATTGCCTTTTATTTGATATATAGTGAAGTTCCTCATGATTGATTTTTCTAAATAGTCCATTACATTGTCGGATGCATCTTCGTTCAAATATTCTTATTTTTTCCATGTTGTTAGGATTTAAATTAAACCATATAGGACATGCGTAAGTTATTATCGGTCTAATTAGTGTTTGGTAGCATATTCGTTTAACAGTTCTGTGTATGTATTTTCCTCTGAATATTCGTCTGTTTGCGATGAATGTTCTTTTTGCCTTCTCTAGTTGTAGTTTTATGTGCTCATTGAGGTAACAAAACTTATCTATTTGTACACCTAGTTATTTGATAATTGGTTTATTCGGCAGTTCTTCATTGTTGATATTGATTTTGAATATTTTTCAGTTGCGTTTTGTGTCATTTGTTGCATTACATACAGATTTCCTGAAGAGTATTTTGTCGCATTTCTTTTCATTTAGGTTTATTCTCCATGTATGTAGGAAGTTGTTCGTGTAATTAATGGCTGTCTGCAGTGAGTCTTCATTGTTCTTTATTTTGGTGTTGGAACTATAAAGTGTGATATCGTCCGCATATGCTATGCATTGTACCTTTTCTGAGTTCAGCATTGGGCTTTCAATTAAATCTTTGATGTAAAGGCTGAATAGCAGTGGTGCAGTGATCGAGCCTTGTTGAAGTCCATTATGTATTTTAAATATGTGTTTGGAGATATCAGTTCCGTTGGTTGTTTTAAAATTTCGATCGTAGAGCATCGCGTACAGTATAGTTCTGCTGGGATTTTCATTTTGTTTAATTTGAATAACAGTCCGTCTAACCATACGGACTCAAACGCTTTTTCTATGTCAATAAAAAACCGCACCAATTTTGCTATTTAATTTACGACAAACATCGGAGGTGAGCTTCGTTATTGCGTGTATTGTGGAATGTTCATGCCTGAATCCGTATTGGTTATCCGGTATCAGGTTATTTTCTGAAGTGTATTCATATAGTTTGTTGGCAATAATTATTTCATATATTTTACCAAGGTTACTTAGTAAACTTTTTGGTCTATAATTTTCTGCTTTAGCTGGATCTTTGTTTTTTTTCCTTATTGGGTAAATCTTTGCGGTTTTCCAGCACGTCGAGAATGATTTGTTATTTAATAAGTAATTAAATAATATGCATAATTCCACCACAAATTCGTCAGGTAGCTGTTTCAGTGCTATACTCGGTAACATATCCGATCCGAATGAAGTAGTTTGGCAGTCCGATTCTACCGAATCATTTGCCTTATTAGATGAAGAGAATACTGTTGTTGTTAGTGTGTTGTCTTTAACCCTTTTCTGTTCATTTTTAATTTTTTGTACTGGTTTTACGATGGCTTCTTCATGAGCTTTTTTTCCTAATGCCGGATTGTATTGTGTGTTGTTCTCAATGCAAGTACCCTATTATTTTCAGATTGCATTTTTGGTTGTGATTGATTAACTCTTGATTGTTTTTCGGTAGACTACTCCAATCGATGTTTAACGCTGCTAATTTGTTTTTTTTTTTCATTTTCCGATATTGAAAGATGATGATTTGGGACCTTATATTTCTCTATGTCAATTGTTTTTAGTGTTGCGAACATCTTCGCGTTTGGGTTACTAGCTTGCATTTTCTTTTTCAGTTGCTCGTTTGCTTCGATTTTAATGTTTTGAGCTATCAATTCGTTTATTCTTTGAATTATGGCTTTGTATGTTATGGAGTTTTGTGCCCTAATGGTTCCATTTCTTTTAGCTCTTTTGATTGTGGATATCATAAATCGCTTATTTTCATATAGGTTCTCTACGGTTTTGTTTGTGAAACATTCCATATTTTTTATTCTTCTTGTCTTACGTGCTTTCGTTGACAGGCTTTGTTTTATTAGTTCGGTGATAGTGCTTATATATCCTTCTATTTCTTGATCCTCAATATTTTTGTCTGTTGGGATAATCGATGAGAGACCTGTACCTCGTAGATATTGTTTATATCTGTTGGTTAGAGTTACTACTTGCAACACGAAAGTGACTGCGGTGTTTTCGACTCACTATCGGCAAAACGCTTGCTTGAGATGATCGACACTTTGGTATTTCTTTCTTCCAACCTTGCTCTTCAAAAAACATAAGACCAAAAATTCTAGTGGATTTGCATCCGATGAATTTGGTAGCCATTGGACAGTGGAAATGAACCCCGGAACGTTGCTTCTCAGCCAATCTTAATTGAGAGTGCTTTATATATCGGTGTCGAGTCCTTTTGAAATGTCAAGCTCTGCGGCCGAAATCCTTTTGTGCCCATAGATTCAACGTTCCAAATAAATTTGAGCATTTATCTTGATGCCACGGTCCAAAAAACGGGTTTCGGCCGTTACAGTGTCGCTTGGTTTCGAGTGGCCATCCGTTGGTCCAAATAATCAGTAGAACGGCCGGGCAAGTAATTACGGTCGTTTTGCTTGTTCACATATTATTAGAAAACGAACGGTGACTCATCGGAGAAAACCAAATCCGGCAAATCGCCACTTTCGTGCCAGCGTAACAATTCCTTTGCTCTTTCTACTCTAACTTTTACCAAGATTATCTTTCAATATGTGCTGCATCTGTTCGAGTGAAATGTTCGCATCACGAGCCATTTTCTGACACTACGGCGCGGATCCAAACCTATTTGGCCTTCACATTCCGATGATATCCGGCGATGTTGCAGTGCGTTTCGATTCACCACCATGGCGTTTTGCAATGCTGTCAGTATCGTTATAATCATTTATGGTGCGATGCATAAACATTTTATTCACATGCAGATATTTTAACTGGTTAACAATCTGAAGATTTCCCACTAAAATTTGAGCGCTCTATCATTACTATAAAATGACGGTCTGTAGTTGGTAAGTTTTTATTCTTCATCCAAGAGTAACATATACACACAAACTAGCCAAATGAATTTCTATATCCCAATGTGGTAGTTTACAAATTATTTAAAATACATGGTTCTATTATATAAACGTGAGAAATCGAACCCATGGGTAGAAAAACCTTACTTGACAAAGAATATACAAATAATTTGGGAATTTTTCATAGTGAGAACCGTGGAGCTTATACAAATAGCCATAAACCAGTAGCTCTTTCTCTTCTTTTATCATCAATCCTTATATCAACTTTGAAGAGAGAAAATAAACTAAGAGTGCTAAATCTGGCAAAGAGGATGTGTGAAGAAGACTCCATCTGGGTAGAATCTAATTTGTGAAACCTGAAATATTTGTGAAACCTGAGATCCTTTACCTTACAGTATTTCTACCACACAACGGTGACCATTGTTTTCTATACTTAAATTAATATTTCTGGGACCCTTATACGAATCCTACAACAATTAATTGCCACATTAATATCTTAATATCTAAAAAGGTATTTTACTAAAATATCTCGATTAGATTCCGTTTTATTACTGAGTAACTTAATCTTTTCATAAGTTACATGATTTATTAGTAATAGATTTGACTGTATATAATATAATACTGTCAAATATAATAACTGTGGTATTTTTTTTTTCGAGAGACATTGTATGCGCCTGAATATATAGCAATATATCTTGCACAAGTTTAAGGCAGCTATCAACCTTTACTTGAAGGATCGCGCGTTGGGTGCAGAAGCTGTGACAGTTACAAGGAGCTAGGTCAGTCTTAAAGTCCGCCCTGCACCCAACTAAAACAAAACGTAAAAAAAAAAAAAAATAAAAAAAAAAATACCTAACAAAAACGTACATCTATGTAAAATGATAGTAACGCAGTCACATATTGTGTCAAAGTTGAGAACATGCGAGAACTTTTGCTATTAATTCTTGTGTTCGACAAGAGATGGGCTGTCTTCCATAGTTTTTAATTTCATGTTGAAATGCATCCTTCGTCAAAATTAAACATCTCAACACAATATCTTATATCAATGCTCTATCGTTCTTTGAGAAACAGGCGTTTGTTTCGGTGATGAACTTCTCGATTTCCGTGTTCTCTGCCAATCAATTCGTTTACAAATGAAAGCACTTCATCAAACTAGATGTTTGGATCGCTTAATTCATTATATTTATATAAAAATTGCTTTAATTTTAACTTTTAAACATCATTTTTTATTTCATTCCACAGCTGCTGTCCAAAATATGTTCAAACATACGATTAATGTTAGAAAGATATCTACACCAACAATTAAAAAGGAGCAAGACGATGGGACCGATAACAAACCAAAAGATATGGATTGTTTTGTTAAAGTTACATTACCAGACTTTGGAAATAATTTAGGATATATAACATCAACCGCCCAAGCATCAAATTCCAATCATAATTATAGTTTAGCATCGAATTCAATTCATTCACATCAGCAGCATCAACAATCCCAACCGATTATAGTGACGGGACAGCAGTTACAACAAAATAAAATAATTATAAATTCAGTATCATCACCGTCCATTTCAACATCGCAATCCTCATCATCAGCCGCATCATCTAGCAATCAATCAACTGCATCGATACTAGGTAATACATCAAATATAACAATATCGACACCGATTCAGGAATTATTGGTGGGCGGGCAAAATAAAATCCAACTAAATACGATACCAACATCAAATATAAAATTAAATTTAGTACCAACATCAAACAATCAAAATTATAATATTCATTCGACAAATTTGAGTAATTTAGATGTTAAAACACTCGTTAGCGGTACACCGGTGCAGCAGCGTGTCAAAGTTGAAAAAACGCTGAACATGTTATTGGAATCGGACAAAAATCGTATTGTATGTGCAAATATAAAAAATAGTCGAGGCACTCCAATCACAATCGCTCATATTAATCAAAAGGTTGTTAATATATTACCAATACAAAATCGTAATAATTTCGGTTCGAATACAATACAAAATATTGTATCATCATCACCGACAACGGCGGCGGCCCTTCTTAATCAAAAATCTCATCAACGAATACATTCTCAGTCAAATGTAATACAACAACATCAGCAGCAGCAATTGCAACAACAGCAGCAGCTAGTTGCACAACAACAAGCATTACAACAACACCATCAACAGCAACAGCAGCAAGTTGTTAATAATTTGAATAGTATTAGAATACAACAAACAGGCGATAATAGTGTTAATAAAATTGTACAAAATAATGATAATCCAACAGTGACTGGTATTAATATAAATACAACAAATAGGTGAATTTAAATAAAAAAAAACAAAATTAATTCATTTATTTTAAATTTAAATATAAATCTATATACATATATATATATATGAAACACACAAACACACACACACACATAAAATTAATTTAATTAATTTTTAATATATAATTTAAAAAGCAAAACAAAAAAATATAGTTGTTCCAATTTTTTTTTTTTAAATTTTTATTTTACTTGACTTGAATTGACTCTCGGAACTATAAAATGAATCATCCGGCACACAATGAATCGGCGACGATTGATGATGAATTTGAATAATATATTGTAGTATCACCACAATTTTGTTGTTATTTTGTTTTTAAGTAGTCTGTGTAGTGTTTCCACACATCCCACGTCCCATCGTCGTGCATTTTAATTTATAATTTTGGTGTAATACAAACAAGTAATTAAAATAATTTCGTTGTGTTTGATTCATTTTAAAATATTGATATATTTATTATTATTATTTTTTACCTTCAGGCATATAAATTGGAGTTTTATTGTAAATTTTTTTTTTTTTAATTTGTTCTAAAACTTTAATCGTCTTCTCGTGACATACGCGTTTTATTTTGTAAATTGGTTATATAGTAATAAAAAAGGTAAGTTCTTCTCATATTGCATATTGAATCTCAATGTTTCGCCTAAATTTCTAGATGTGTCCTAGACTAAGTGCTCTAAACTAGTATGAGAATTGCTTAAGCGCACCACCGAGTATCCAAAAAAAAAAAAAAACAATAAATATATATATTTTTTTAATAATTACAAACAGTTGTGTTTAATTTTATTTAATTTTGTGTCCTAATTTATGTTTTATCATCCATTTGGTGCTTGATGTACTTAAAAATAAAATTTGTCAATTTAAGTCACATATTTAAAAAAAAAAACGAATATAATAAAATTAAATTTAAAATAAAAATTAAATAAAAAACTCAGTCATTGTGTTGCTTAGCTTTAAAGCAGTTGTTTGTTGTATATCTCCACTACTTCTATTACTACTATACATACTTGAAAACTATAATATAACATTATTTTCCAATTTTTCTTTTTTATATAAGAAAAATAAATTTTTTAATTTTATAATTTTGGTTTGAAAAATCAATTTTGTTTTTTTTTTATTTATTTTATATAATTTATATTTAAAACAATAATTATAATTTAATTTTTTTTTGTTTATCAAACAATCAATTTTATCTATTTTGAAATATGAAAACGTTGAAACAAAATATAAATAATTGAAATTAAATAAATTAAATTATAATAAATAATAAATAAAAAGAAAAATCAAGATAAAAAACTAAAAAAAAAAAAAACGATTAAAAATACGCTTATAGATAATTAATATTTAGATTTACTGATTTTTTTTTTTGATTTATATAAATACATATATAAATTAAAATATAAATAATTACTTTATAAATATAATTAGTTTTTAAACATTTTTTTAGTTATAAGATTAATCTTAATTTAAACAAAAAATAAAAATGGAAAACAAAAATTTACTGTACAATATAAATAAATTAAAGAAAAAAACCCATAAAAATTAATTAAATAATTATTATTAATTACAATTTTTTGTTAATTCGGTTTTTAAATAGAAGTATTTTTTTAAGATTTTGGTTTTGTTTTGAAATTTTATAGGTTGCGCCCGTGTTTGATGCTTTCCCTGTATTTTGTTGTTTTAATTATAACCATGGTATTTATAACATGACCAGTTCTCCAATGAGTCAATTCCGCATTCCATGGAAGCGCATGTCGAGGCTGGAATTCTAAATATAAAAATATATGTCGAAACGCCACCAGAATTTAAATAGCAGCCAAGGCGTCTATGTCACTTTAATGAGGCTGACTATGATGAGTTACAGTCATTTTTTTAACATTTCCCGTGGGAGAGCCATTGTTTTTATAACAATCAAATAGACGACTCCGTTTCTAATTTCACCGAAACCTTTCTACATGGAATGAATAAAAATATCCCATCGTCCTTTTCCAATCCAAATACTAATTTTAAAATCTTTTCAAAATAAGCCGCCAAAGCAGCCGGACAAAATAAATCTGTAACTTCTGTAAAACAGTCTGTGCTAAGGAAGCGAAAAGAGCCAGAAAGAAGCTAAGGCCTCCGAGACTTTTACCTAAGTTGCCCCGATCGAGTTACGCCTCCGTCAATTCCGTATTGTGGTTCAAAAATGGATCCTTCTCACATCTCGGTGGAAATTTGGCTTCATGAACCTGAAGGCAATGGACGTAAATAACGCCACCGGATTTGACAGAATTCCTGTTCGAATATTGAAGGACTTGGCTTCAATATTAACTAAAACTACTCGAACGCATGGAAGAGTGCGATGGTGCAACCGGTTCTTAAACGTAGTTGTGATAAATCTGACCCCTCAAACTACCGGCCAATATCAATTGTGTCAGCCGTGGCTAATGTTTTTCAGAAATTCATTATTGACGTATGTTGCAAACTAATGGAATCTCACCCTTGAGCACCACGGAGAATCTTTTGTAATCGGTTTGGATATATTATAGACTTTCGTGTAACAAAGGGTATACCTTAAACGTAAGGGCCTAAACGTGCTACGATTTGTCTTCTGATCACTCTCCAGTATTAATAACTCTTAAGACACAAGTTCTAAAACTATAGCGCAATCTAGAACCCTGACGAATCAACATACTAGTTGGTCGCTATTTAAGTGTACCAGGATGTGCTCATTAAATATTCCTTTAAAGAAAAAATATGTAATTGATGTAGCGTTTCAACTAACTAGTACTCTACAACAAGCTGCTAATATTGCTACACCGATTACCGCTACGCTGCTTAACTCTGCTAATTAAAAAAAAACACGCAAACTTTCTTGCAGGCAATGGCAACTCCACAGGTCACCTACTCTTAAATCAAGGTTTAAAACCCTAAAAACCGCTTTGTTTAATGGACATGACGAAGAACTTCAACATTATCTCAATGGACTTACAGCTACTGAAGCAATGGATTTTTTACTATGGAAAGCTACAGGTAAGCTGAAACGACCACTCTCATTCCCTTAAATACGGATCCCTGACGGAAGCTGGGCAAGAAGTGATGTAGACAAAGCAAATATAAACTTGCAAACACCTTAGAAAAGTGGTTAAACTCAAATACAAGTGGCGGAAACAAACGATCAAGGACAATATCGATGAGTAGAAAAATTCTATTAAATCTACCGGATAAATGTGTCAAATTAATAACTTTTATATTATAATGCTACAATGAATACAGGTCACTATCCAGAAAGCTGGAAAACTTCAATTATTATAATGTTTCCGAAACCTGGCAAAGATGAAACGTTGACTCATAGTTAACTCACATCGCCCAATCAGGTTATTACCAACTCTCTCAAAGCTGAAAAAATGCTCTTGCAGAAACTTAAGCCAATTCTGAAAAACCATTTCGGATCATCAATTTGGATCTGAAATCAGGCGATCTCTTGAACAAACAAAGAACTACTCTGCAGCGTACCTAAACACGGCCCAAACTTTCGATAAGGTATGGCATAAAGGACTACTACAGAAAATTAGAGCACAAATAACGCCAAGTTTCAGTAAAATTGTTGAAAATTATTTGCTACGCCGGAGTACCTGAAGGAAGTGTCCTGAGCCAGTGTTGTACTTGATCTATACAACAGACCTACCAACATCAAATTGTGTGAAAGTGTTTACATACGCGGATGCTATTGCAATCCTAGTTGTCTATCAAAACCCTACGATAGCAACAAGAATTCTACAAGAACAGTTAGACAAAATCGAAAAATGGCTAACAAAATGGAGAATTAAGGCCAATAAGCGTAAATCTGCGCACATTACATTCTCACTTCGTAAACTCATCTGTCCGCCTGTCAGACTAAATAAAATCACTGTCCCACAACACGAAAGTGTCCTTGGAATACATTTTGAAAGACGACTCACGTGGAAAAAACACATTGAAGCTCAACGCAAAATTGGTTAATTGGAAAACCCTCAAAGTTAAGTCTAGACTATAACCTATTGCTGTACAAAATGATACTTAAGCCCATCTGGACATATGGTATTCAGCTGTGGGGCTCCGTGTATGCTTCCAACATAATAAAACTGGAAAAAATGCAGTCACGAATTCTTCGAACAATGCGGTGACCTGGTATGTACGCAATACAAACCTACGTCGTGATTTACAGCAAAAAATACCAGTTTGACCCCAACGAATTAGCCAGGAAACTAATAAATAGGCAATTAAAACAATGGTTACTCTGGTAATCTGGATCTAACTAGGTAATTCAGAGTTTACCGAGTGCACATTAATATTAAGAACTATAACATCGGTAAAGTCTTATTAAATAATTTTATATTAGCCTTTAAGATTTGATTACATCTTGTTAGTTTCCTATGTAGGAATGTTTCAAGAATAAAAGAAACAGACAGTAAAAAAAAAATAATAATAATATTGTGGGAGTGATAATGTTTTTGTCCATAGGATTCGAAACCATGCGGCGATGACTATATGCAACAATTGTATAGATGTTAAGAACTGCCAAACATGACTATTATTAAAGATTTCTGTACCCCTTTAAAGTTCCGCACTCAAAACCACATAGAGCGCATGGTGCAAACCTACTATTTGATCTAAGTGCACAGACGAGCTCTGCAACCTTTTGAATCAGGACAGAGAAGACAGTAGATTTACAGTAATATACCTAAAGTTGAACACAAGAGATCTTCTGCGATCGAAAGCCGGGCAACTGCTGTTGAAAGTTATCATTAACATCCTCAAGACATTCTTCGCACACGGCATCACTGGAACGTCCATGCAATGAAGGTGACTTTTAAAACCACATGACCAGTAAGTATAAAAACGAATATTCTCAAATTGTTCTTTTTCAATGAAAGAACGTAATTGTTCAGTTGCGGGTTAAGCCCTCTGATAAAATATCTCTGCCCAACATGATCTATTGAAAACTAATCATTTTAATCGATATAGTGGCGAAAAGAAGAACGGTTGTCTACCAAAATCAGACGATTCTATGGCATCAACACTTGTCAAAGACATACAGTTCAATTCTTATCAACAGACATTCTGGAAACGAAACGATCAGCGAATCTACTTATTAAACCACTTAAGTATCGGGCTTGGAAGGACATTCGCCAAAAAGTGAGTCAGATACCATGGTTCACCCCATTTCAACTAATTGTTCTGCTTCTAAGGTAATGTAGTCAAAGGCTAATAATAGACGCACAATACATGATCGTCACAGATTACACTCAGCACAATTGGAAAGTATAGAAGCCAGTAAACTGCATCAACTGAAGTTGTCTACGTACAAAAAGCTCCATGATTGGTTAGATGTTATTACCAAACAGCCGGGCAGTTTTTCCAATATGAGCTAATTTTGAAGTCATCCAGCGTTTCACCAACAGTTTGGGGTATATTCCACACAAATTATATATTATATAATAACAGATAATTGCCATATGCTCTATCGAGTTTTGACAGTCCAGTCCCAAGCAAGCTAAATCTATTAGTGTTTATTTAACGTTCGTTAAAACTGCTTGATAGATTAAGTCAAAAATAATTAGAAATATCTGTACGATCTATATAAAATTAAAATTTTCTAACCCTCTGGGCTAATTTACCTTAAAAACATACCATAATTGGAGTTTGCTAAGTACAGCTCGTTAGATTACTAAACATTCGGCATGTTGCCACAGTAAATGTTCATTTTAAAGCCACTCAGCATTCCAACGGGTTGCTATGTGACTCCAGCACGAGTAAAGTCATAAGCAAGTTTTGGGCGCCTCTCACAAGAGTTATATCTATCAAAGTTTTACAGTCACAAATAAGTTAAATCCCCTAGTGTTTGATGTGAATTCTTTTAAACCTGTTTGAAACTAGTCGTATTTCTGCTTGAAAAGGGATGGTATTCAAAAGACTGCTATCCTACTCCATCGTTCATTTTTGGATTTTATCAAGGATATCGGCGAATCGGATTTATCGATATAGCCCCCCTGGACACAAACACTGAAATTAATAGGTAGAACACCATAGTAAAGAGAATAATCGCCACATTGAGGACATCTATTAACAGTCTTAGCAGTGACTGACTCATCTAACCAATTAAGGTTATTTGCCGTAGTGTTTGTGACCTTTTCATAATACGCTGCTCCACAAATGAAAGATGTGCTATCGAAAAATCTCTCAATCTTAATAAAGGCTGACAGAGCCATTGATCTATATTTAATTTATCAATCGAGGCGGCTTAAATAAACCAGCTTGTTAAGTGAACCCATTTCTATGGAGTGGATTCATGAAGCGGGACTTTGGGTACTAATTCATACTTTCCGTAACATTCTTGAAGATTGGCATAAGGGAGTATATTTTTGATCTACTTTGTATTAGTATAAACTGTAGTACCCCCAACATGTCATACATTTTCACTTTAATACAAAGTGCAGCAGGCAGTGCAGTGTTGAATGTCACACAGAGCAGACGTGTTTTTTACTGCTCTGTATTTTGTTTTACCTTGAAAGTAGTTTAAAGTGTTTCAATCAATACAGTTAATTTAGGACAGTAATAATTGTGAAAAGGGATGAAATATATATGGATCTATATATTTGCAAAGGTACCGTTTTATTCATTTACTTGTTTTTTATTTTTCATTTGTATATGGGTTGTCCCTTTGTATACACCACCTTCATCATTTTGATTGTACGCTGTGTGTTATAACGGCTTTTTACAGTTAACTCTACGTTAACCGTTAACCCATCGTGATGGTTTTAATAATTTTCTCTCCCTTTTTGATTACTATTGGTTTTCATTATATTTTTATAATACTCGTATCAGGGGTCATAAATCATCATAAATGTTTGCTTTCGCAAATCAAATGTCGTTTAAATATCGGATTATTGTGTGATCGGTGTATTGCGATGGCATTTTGTAGTATAGCTGCAGGGATGGAAAGCAGTGTTGGGCCATCGTGAATATTTAGTTAACCCTGGCCTTAGTTATTTCAGAATTTTGTATTTGAGGCCATCCATAAATTTCGTCACACTATTTATTGAATGACCCCTTCTCCCCATTGTCACAACTTTGTCACAAAACTGTATATACCCCATTAAAAACTATGTCACAAATGCAACTTTCGTCCTCATCCTTCCACGCATTTTTAAAATGTTCAACCGATATAATTGGGCAACATTGGACTGGTGTTTCTTCAGAAGCAATATTAATTCATGCCCAATTCCTTTTCATCAAACCTGTCTGCAATTTCTCTTTTTTCTTGGTGAGTAATCACGACCATTAACTCTCGATATCTATGCGCAGTAGCCGGACTGGTCTTATACGTTTTACTGGCCATGCATCGTTTTTGTGGGTGGTGTAAACGAGTTTTCGTAACAGTGACTGAGTTCCGAAGTACATATTACATCACATGTATTGCAAATTGTGTCCGGAGTTGTTTATCAAATTTTGAATTTTTTTCTCT
This sequence comes from Tipula lateralis, assembly GCA_963932295.1. Classification (NCBI taxonomy): domain Eukaryota; kingdom Metazoa; phylum Arthropoda; class Insecta; order Diptera; family Tipulidae; genus Tipula; species Tipula lateralis. The sequence goes on from OZ010738.1 coordinate 54,778,184, forward strand.
TCCCTTCACAGAACACGGTAAAATTTTTTGCTCACAAAAATTTATTTCCATCAAAAAATTTTGAAAAGAAAGGAACTCGTCTTACTAGAAAATTATTTACATCAGTTTTTTCTGATGTAGATCGTTTTTTAGAGTAGAAGTTATTTCAGATTAGTCACGGCAGCCTATACCCTCTCCCTTCCTGATGATAAGTTTACGTGCTAACAGTATTTTAGTAACCATTTGCCAGGTGTCTATAACCGGGTCGCTCGTTTCCATCTTACATAGCTGTCTATCCTTATCTAATGTTTTCTGTAAAGGCTGTAGGAAGTCCGGTCCTATCAATTTAAACAAATATTGCACCAGAGTCTGTTTAGTGTACTTCTAATGGCAAATTCACAAAATTATGTGGATGCTTAAGAGCAATCGTTCACTTCAAGTTGATATTCAGAGCTGTTGATATTCTGAAGGAGTTTTAGAACTGTCTTATTCAATTTGTTTGGCGAATTGAGATTATGTCCGAAAAATGAAAAGTAATTTTAACTCTTGAACTTCATATATTGAGCAAGGTATAACTCTCCTTTTGTCACCTTTCACGAGTGTTGATCATAACAACTGACTTGAAGGGTAACACCTCTAATTCAATAATACCCTTGTATATAAAAAAAACTATAATTGATTTCAATAATGTATTTGAAAGATAAAATATAAAATTATGTAAAATGGAAATTGAATATAAAATTAATAATCAAAAAAATAGGGAAAAATTTGGTAAGATCGCGATGTGTCTTCAAATCGATGAAAAATTGGAATGAACGAGAAGTGGTCAAAATACAATCATCGAAAAACGCCACCATTTGACAATCACCCAACAACCAAGCCTTTCGAACTCAAATTCACTTCGTTCATAATTAGTGTAATGCAATTAATCAATTAGACAATTGTATGGTTCAAGTAAATTTGGAAAATTGTCGGGTTTTTTAATCTTATTTTAATTTTCCGATGGTTTAATCCCAGCTGTTGTTTCTAATTTTAGGCTTCTCGAACATACCGCCGCCGTTGACTCACTTGAGTCAAGACTGGGAAGTAGACATATCTTGTTGATTGGTCGTTTTAAAATGTTACCATTGGGAAGTTTGATGGTTACAACTCGGATTAATTTATCACTGCCAGGATGACAAACCATACACTGGTGGATAATTCGTCGTATAAGTTTTCTTGCTCTTGGAATCATTATTCTTTGTTTTAGAATAGTCAGCAACAGTTTTGGGCCTGCCTGCAAATGCTCAATATGCTTTTCTCTCACGATTCGTTAAACTATAGTATGATTCGAAGGAAGTATAATAATATGTTTAGTATCATACATTACTTCTGCATGCTCTAGTCTTCCCGTCACCCGCAGAAGCCCATTGGCATTAATAAATGGAATAAAAGAAAATATATTAGAAGAAGGTTTTAAAGGTAACATTTTTTTTAAAGACATGATTTCACTTGCGTATGCTGTATTCTGAATGTTTTGAAAAATAACAATTTCGGCCTGGCGTATTTCATCAATCTTTAAAATATCCAATGTGCGCTGGTGTGCCCTTAATCTCAAATTCTTAACAAATCTTAATATTAAAGCGATTATACGAGAAAGTTTTCGATAACTTCCATATCTCTCCGTTAAAACATCGACAATGGATTCATGAATTGGTGTCGAAGAGACATGAAACTCTGAAACATTTTCGTAGTTGCAGAATGTCGATTCAGGTTCTAACATTTCGTTGGTAAATTTATTATTATCTTTAAAAAGAAAATCGGGTCCGTTAAACCACAGTGTATTTTGTTTCAAATCTTGGTGAGTTATTCCGCGTGTCGCACAATCTGCTGGATTTTCATTTGACAAAACATGATGCCATTGGCTATGTTTGGTTAATGTAAGGTTTTAGATGTTCTATTAGCTATGTATGTCTTCCAATGCTTCGGCGGCTTGGACAACCAATCTAGGGTAATAGACGAATCTGTATATGGGAATATTTTTGGATTGGATGGAAAACCCAATGATTTTTTTACTAATTCTAACAAACGAACGAGTAGGGTAGCGGCGTTTAATTCTAATCTTGGGATGGATATTATTTTTACTGGAGCCACCTTTGTTTTGGCAGCTATTAGATTTGTTTTAGTGAATGAATTGTCTGCTGCTCGCGCATAAATCACTGTGGCATACGCGTCCTTAGACGCATCTGCGAAGCCATGGAGTTCGACCTCTTTCGTCCCAAAAATCCATCTAGGAAACTTCATGTTGGTTAGTTCATTGAGTTGGCTTCTAATTAGGCACCATACTTGTGCTACGTCTGTTGAAAGCTCATCATCCCAACCAAAACCCTTAAGCCAAAGAGATTGGAATAGAACCTTCAATCGAACGGTTACAGGTGCAAGAAAACTAACGGATAAAAAATTCTAGACGTTTCCGAAATGAATGATCTCTTCGTGAGCTTATTTGATTTTGGTAAGAATAAACGAAAATAAAAATCGTCTCTAACAGGATCATATTTTATGCCGAGTAACGAAATCAACTTGGTTTGGTCACTTATTTCCCATGGTGAACATTCCCGATTTTCTGGTGGAATGTTTTCTAACAACGTAGGATGATTTGCTGACCACTTCCTTAATTTAAACCCTCCTAACTCAAGTAATGAGATCAGTTCTCTTTGTAATTGCAACGTAGACTCTAGTGATTCACCCCCAGACATCAGGTCGTCAGATATAAAAATCGCGTTTGAGAACTTCCGACCCAATTGGGAAGTTGGATGCAAATCTATCGGCTAAATAGTGGAGTGTTTGTATAGCTAAGTACGGGGCTGAAGCCGTACCATACGTGACGGTACTTAGTCGAAAACGTTGCATCTTTGAGGAGGGACTATCACGCCAAATAATTCTTTGGTAGTCTCTATTATTAGAATGAATTAAAATTTGACGAAACATCTTTTCGATTTCAGCAAAAATCACGAATCGATACTTTTGAAATCTAATTAATATATTAACTAGGTTATATCCTGAATTGTGGGACCTATATGAAGATTGTTATTTAACGATTCTCCCGATGTTGTTTTAGCGGACGCGTCAAACACTACACGAACCTTGGTTGTAGTGCTTGAGGCTTTAAACACATGATGATGGGGCAAAAGTACAATGTGTTTACGGGTCTAAAAATCTCTATTTCAGGTATCGGTTCCATATGATGTAAAGTTAAATACTCTTCCATAAACTTTACGTATATGCTTCCTTAAGCGTCAAATCTGAATTCAATCGTTTCTCTAAACCGTAAAATCTTCGTAAAGCTTGTTCAAAACTCTCACCTAAATTTGGAGGCTTTGTTTTTGCAGTCTGTAATTGAAGTGATATTCGGTTTTTCTCGTATGAAATATTATCGTGAAAATGATCAACACATTTAATCTCATCAGTGGTAAAATGACCTGTAGTTACAATCTCCTCAGTTTCCCAGAAGCGTTGAAGAGAATTTTCAATATTAGAGAATTCACACGACACTGAGTTTAATTCAGCAAATATTGATTGAAGTGAGAAACTTTCTAATTCGTGTCGAGGATGTGAATTATCGCGATTGAAACTTCCTCCGATAATCCAACCAAATCGGCTGTTACGAGCGATAGGCGATCCGTCTATATGAGCTATCTTGCCATCGGTGAGAGCATATGGAATAAATGTTCACAACCGAGAAGAACGTCAATTTTGTTTGGTTTATTGATTCCTGGATCAGCAAGCGGATGGAGAGAATTGAAATATGTATTGTAATTATTAAAAGTTTGGATTGGTATTTTTGAACTAATTACTGGTATAATGTAAGCTAGCGTAGAAATATTATAACCATGATCAATACATGATCTTATTCTTAAATTTGACACCACTTTCGATAAGCCTGCCTTAGAACTATTCAACGTATCAATTGTTATATGAGCCTTAGCTCTAGGAACTCTCAAATAACCAATACAGGATTCGGTTATAAATGAATGTGTTGAGCCTGAATCCAGTAGAGCACGACATTTTATCCAGTTTCCAGATTGATTCTCAATTTCAATTTGCGCTGTAGGAAGGATGCAAACCACCTTTCCCTTTACATCTGGGTTAGAAGCAATCATCACTTGAGGGTTAGGGTTATCGTTACGGACTTGCTGTGATGTTGATGGGTTTCTAGTTTCATGGAACGGTTTAGATAATTGAACCTGAGGTGACTTGGTGGGAAATGACTTATTACTATCAGAAGATAAATGGAGTAACGTATTGTGCCTCTTGTTGAATTTTAAACAGCTCCGTGAGTTTTTGCATTGAGTTACAATATGATCTTCCGACAAACAATTGTAACAACGATTTTGGCTTTTCATTAATTCTCGTCGTCTTTCAACAGGCAAATTACGAAATTTGTTGCAAGTGTATAACTTATGAGACTCACTTATGAGACTAGTAAAAAGATTTACTAGTAGAAGGTATTTTAGGTGAACTATGGCCTCGTGTGGAACTAGAATTTCCTAGAGCATCAATTTGTTTAGATAGGAAAGCCAAAAATTGGTCTATAGTTGGATAATCCGTTTCTGAAGTTTCATACTTCCGTAAACGTTTGGATTCATCGTTCAATTTTCCCCCCGCTGTATAATTAATCCACGAGTCGTTTCATCTACTGCGTCGTAATTTTTTGCTAAACTAGATGTTGTTGGTGTGGAGTTAATTTTAGGTTGGGAAAGAAAATCTCTTATATAAGTTTCAACTATCATCTTCTTCTTGTCATATTTCTTAATAAGGCGTTTTAAAGCTTCGACATAGCTTGCGTCATCCACGCGGAAATGACAAATCGTTGTGTATGCCGGCCCACGTAATTGTCCTAACAAATACTTAAACTTTTGTACGGGCGACAGTGTTGTATTTTCATGAACGGTGGAAATAAAAATATCATAAAATGCTTGCCATTGCTTATACTTTCCTTCAAAGATGGGCAATGTTAATTTTGGTAGTTTGAAATCGGATTTAAAATTATTAGCTGACATGGATTGATCAGCGGGATTTTCGGATTTGGTACATACTTGGAGGTTTACCGCACGAATTAACATCTGAATTTTTGATACCAAACGAAAATATTGGTCATCGAAATCCAGCATGTCAGACTCTGCATCGGGTTTTAATTGGAACACTTTATCTTCAGTTACAACAAACTGACTATAAAGTTCATTAATTTTCGACAATCTGGTGTTCAACTCATTCACAATTTTCACCTTTTGTGCCAATATATAAAAAAAACTAAAATTGATTTCAATAATGTATTTTAAAGATAAAAGTGGATAAAATATAAAATTATGTAAAATGGAAATTGAATAAAAAATTAATTACAAAAAAATAGGGGAAAAATTTGGTAAGATCGCGATGTGTCTTCAAATCGATGAAAAATTGGAATGAACGAGAAGTGGTCAAAATACAATCATCGAAAAACGCCACCATTTGACAATCACCAAACAACCAAATTACAGTGGCCTTTCGAACTCAAATTCACTTCGTTCATAATTAGTGTAATGCAATTAATCAATTAGACAATTATATGGTTCAAGTAAATTTGGGAAATTGTCGGGTTTTTTTAATCTTATTTTAATTTTTCGATGGTTTAATCCCAGCTGTTGTTTCTAATTTTAGGTTTCTCGAACAACCCTCATGTGTGAAGCACACCAATCAAAATTGTCAAAATATGCACATACTCGTCTTCCATCCAAATGGACCCGTATTGTTTTGACTATAGAGTATATAAATAATTTAGAAATGTTCCTTAAGCTACTTGAGTACTCGTATATATGTATGTATAGTCAATAGCATAGAAACGCAATAATTGTTATTAAATTCATCTTCAAAAACCCAAACAACTGGAGTTCGCTCCACCATTATCACCATGGGTTTTTGACAAATATCATAGAGACGAAACAAAAGGACATAATCATCCCAAATCTTGAAAGGATCTTAATATAAATAAAAACGACCATATATTTATGTAACTCGATTTTGTTGTTGGGGTTGGTTGTTAAACATATTATGGAGGTAAAAATTAAGTTACTTCAATTCAAGTTAATTGTTGTGTGCTCAACAAAACCATCAGATAGTCTATATAGTAGCCCATATGGAATGGTTCTCATCAAAAGTTAATCAATTGGAAAAATAATTATATTAAACATATACATATGTGTGTGTGTACTGTGTTGTAGTATTAGTTTTGGGGTGTATATACATATGTATAACAGAAAGTCAAAAGTTCGAGATAACATCAAGTATTTATAAAGTTGAATGGAAATGAAATAAATTTGTGTTGAGAAAATAAGCTTTAATCGGGTTGAAGCTTTTTTTGGGAAGGAAGGTGGTAATGATGGAATGATAATTTTTGTGTATAAAATGTAATTTAATTAGTTTGTTTATAATATAAATAATAGTTAAAGAATAATTAATAAATCTCCTTAAGGCGTAATTGTTATGAAAAATTATATTTCGACTACAGTTGAAATGGATTTGAATGACAATAGGAAACATATATTTTTGTTTCGTTATAATAATCTATAACCCTTTCCCGTTCTTCGATTCGCTACTGCTCATTTCTAGGAATAAATTAATAAGTTTAATTTTACCTTTTTTAAGCTAACAATTATTTTAGTGTGTAGTTCTTAATTATTTCCATGAATCGGTTGTTGATAGCATCACTTAAGCCAAAATCCTCCCAACTTTTTGCGGTGTTATACCTAATCAAATTTATCATATACATTTCGAAAATCGACGAAAATATCATCTCTATCTTCTGAAGAGCCCGAATGATTTATTCGAAGTATGAACTATTCGAGTTCTTATGACTGCTTATCCTTTGGAGAAGGACCATCTCTCAAATTTAGATGATGTATAAGTACTTTGAAAGTTGGTGCAAGAAGCGTATATACAGACACTTGATATATACTTGTTGTATGTAACCAAACCTTAGCAATGGCTCAGTGGTTAAAGAAAATTGCGGGATCAAATCTCGTATGTACATCAATACCTCACTTTGCGTCGTGGTTACGTTCCAAAAAAACACGACGCAAATTGAAACGACGCAAAGTGAGTTATGATTTTCTTAAGCAAACCATGTAAAGATCGAAGATATAGGTTCCGCTGTCAGGATCGTTTTTCAAAAAAAGAAAACTCTATAGCTTCGTCAATCAAACACATCGCTTTGAAAATTTGTTTGGAGATTAAATTTTGTTCTTTATTTTGATTTCTATTAAACGGTCACTGTCACATCTTCTTCATTAGATAATTGCAATCCATTCCTTCAAAAGTAGACTCCCAACTAAATTAAAAATTTCTTGATAAACAGCTGGTTTACTATCAACTTCTGCAGCGCATATTCTGTGAACACATTCAGGCCATATTTTGCGTCAAACACCATTTATGCAAGATGGTTTAATCTCCTCCCATGAATCGGAAATAACTTCATAATGTTGAACTTTTACCAAAACTCTTCTAGCATGGTAGACTTATATTGTCCATCAGTCTTACTTAAAAGAAGTTTAAATGCATAAGTTTAAACGTTTTCTGACAACTTATCATCATAAACTGGGTGGCCAGGAGCATTGTCTGCAAGGATCAAAACCTTGAAGTTTAAGTTTTCCTTCTTGCAATAAGCTTTAATTTCTGTAAAAGCACAAGTTGGAACCCAGTTTTTAAATAATGATGCTGTCATGCATACTTTTTTGTTTGCTCACCAGTGAACAGGAAGCAGATTATTTGAACAACCTTTCATAGCTCTTGGATTATCTGATTGATAAATGAGAAATGGTTTAAATTTGAACCACCATTTGTATTATCACCAAGAGTCAGTCTTGCTAGCTTTAGATCCTGACGCAGATTTTTCTGTTTTGGACATGAAAGTTCTGTTAGGTAGACGTTTACAAAATAATTCAGTCTCGTCAACATTTAAGACTTGTTTCGGGTCATAGCTACCTTCATGAATTAACACTTTTAACTCTGTCGATAAGCGTTCTGCAGATGTTATATCAACCTTAGCTGCTTCGCCTTTAAGAGCAATGCCCGTTGGATACTTTCGATACTGCTTTACATTTTATGTCATCAAATAAGCTTTTTGCTTTCGTCTGAATTACCATTTTACTTAATGGTCTTCTCTGCGCAACTTGATTTTCAATCCAAATAGAAAGCAAGGACTCCATTTTGATAATTCATCAAAGCACTCCTTGTATGCGTCACCGTTTTAGCTTTTAATGATGTTTCAGATTTTGCAGCCTCTCTTATTTTATCCCCATCTCGATCTCTAATAGTTCTTACAATTGTTGCAGCCAGACCAACAGCCTTGCTATTTTCACAGGTCACAGCCTTCTTTCCTTTATCAAATTGTCGCAGAATATCTAATTTTGTTTCCAAGCTGATAGTTTTATTTTTTATTTTTGGTAATTCTACCAGCAACACCCTTTCCATTCATTTGGCTAAAATGTTACAAGTGTATGTAACAAAAATTATATAACTCTGCCAGTAATTAAATTGGAAAAATATTTAACTTTTTTGAAACCAAAAACAACCCGCAAAAATGTATTATTATCTTAAAAAAAAAGCACTTATTGAAACTGAATTCTAAAATTAGCAAAACAATGTGCAAATAAAAGTGCGTTGATTTTCAGCTAGAAAGTAAGTCCCCGAGTTTTGATGACATGGAGCAATAAGAAACAAATGTCGAGCCATCTTTTAGAAGAAAAAGAAAATTTCAAAAATATATTTAAAGACTTGAACCCAATACAACGCAACTTCGAAAATCTAGCGACACAAAGTGAACATTAGTACTAATTCAGCAGAGACGCAACTTCGATAAAACGCAAAACGAAACAACGCAAAGCGAGGTATTGGTGTATTTTAACGACTGATATAGAAATAAAATAATATTTAGGCGAGAGATCACTGCATAGTTGTTGTATAACACTGTTTACGCTATATGTTATAGCCTTGAATGAAATTTATTCAAACCATGTTCAAGGTTATCGTTTATAATAAAACCTAAAATATTAAAATAATTATTAAGATTCCTTACATTTACATTTAAGTTTTTATATGTACTTATCTTGTGTTTACGGTGATGGTTATATTATAATTAGTTAAGTAAAATATTGTATCAAGAAATATCAATATGTACTTGTTTATTTACTATGGTGAATGACAAGTAACCATTTCTAATTAGAAATTTCCTTAATTTAATGATTGCGTTTAATGCAATTAGTAGTAATTAACTCCATCTATATTAATATTTACAATTGCATAAATACTTAAGCTTTTGCAATGTTCTCTCATTCTGTTCACAAACCTCAACTATATGACAACCATATAAGTGTAAAGACTTGAAATCAATACATGGTTCTTCGAGCCAGATGTGGGTCTCTAAATTTACCATATCGAAATAATTAAGTGTAAGCATCAGTGTATAAGACAAAGAATCAGTGACGACATCCTAACCTAATTTGGAGAACCACGCGTCTACTAAATACCAGCGGCTATTATACCAGTTCATGACATAAGTACCAGCAATTAAGATATCGCAACCTCAACCGGCAAAACCGCGCAGCGATTATACCAGCGTATAAGACATTAAAATAAAAATTTTCAAAATGAAAGCTCTGAAAAAACAACGTGGTATCATAAAAGTGTCGATGACCAAACTATTAACCTATGCAAGGAGCAACTTGGAAAAAGCAAATATATAGACGAAATATATGTGAAAATAAATTGAGTGCAATAATTAATAATGGAATTTACAGAAGTTGAGAAACTCATGTTCGCTGAAGATGTTACAGTCGAGTCAGATCAATCGGACTTTGAAGACAACTTTTATGAAGTGTAAGCAAATTTAAATGCTAATGTTCGCAAGCGAAGCCTTACTCCATCGTTAGCATCACAGGTGAACACAACTCCCAACATGTCACAACAACAACAAACCGAAGTCCGCCTGCCCATGATAATCACTTCTTGACATCTACTCGTCAACGGTTCATGACAAGGATAGTTTAACGGCTGCACAAAAATTTCAATATTTAAAAAGTTATATCAAGGGTGAAGTTGCTCATTCGTCATCTTCCTATCACAGACGCAAATTATCACGAGGCATTCCAAAAATTATTTCTGCGTTACGATAAGAAACGTAAACTCATTCATAAATTCGTTAATGGTGCAACCAACTATTACTCAACCTAATCCGCTGAATATTCGACAAATGTCCGATTCATTTGATGAAGCCATCAGAGGGCTCAAAGCACTAGGCGAAGAAGCAGAGAGACGAGATCAAAAAGGTTCAAGGCGAACACTTCATTTTTCAATGTGATAAATTTAAAGGAATTTCCCCCGACACACATCGTGTCTATGATTGTAAAGGTGTCAAAAATGTCAAAGAAAGCATCATTCAACATTACATGAAGCAGTAGCTTGGACCACATCAAGTACGCATGATAAGTACGCTCATCAACAAGTTGTAAAAATACCTCTGTAATCATCAGTAGAACTATCTTACCAACAGCAGTAGTCAACATACAAGATCGCCATGGACATTTCTATCCAGCTAAGGTTTTATTAGACTCAGGATCACAATGCTCTTTTATATCCGAATCATGCTTTCAAAAACTGGACTGAGTCGTGTGTTGATTAAGGGAATCGGAGAAAAAACTATTGGGCAAACGAAAGGTACCACTGAATTGCATATCGCTCCATCAAAATCTACAATAGCTGCATTCAAAACCGAAGCATTTATTATACCAAAAATTACACTAAAACGAAGTTACAACACATCAATGATTTAGTGGTTGCTGATTCAACATTCAATCAACCAGGAACAATAGACGCACTATTGGGTATCGATGATTTTGCCAAAGCATAACAAGGGGAACCAGGCAACTTAGCAATGGTCTGGTGGCAATCAAAACCATTTGTGGATGGGTAATAGCAGGAACGAGTATGAATGAAAATCAATCGGAGACAGTAAACCTTAACGTTGTCTTAGACATCGATCAAACCCTTAAGAAGTTCTGGGAAATTGAGGAGATTCCAAGGATCTCAATACGTTCAACCGAAGGAGAAGCATGTGAAACACTATACAAAGCTACCATCACTACAGCCGAAAACAACAAATTTAGTGTGCGACTTCCATTCCGAACATCACAAGTTACATTTTGGTGGTCCTTCAACATAGCAATGAATAGATTGCAATCCATAGAAAAAAGGTTTCAATCAAATGATGAATTCAAGCAGATGTACTATCAATTCATCAAGGAATATCTACAGCTTGGACACATGAGTCGAGTGCCACGTCCAGTTTCAAAATCAGCGTACTATCTTCCGCATCACGGTGTACTGCGAGAGGCAAGTTCCACTACACGATTACGAGTAGTTTTCGATGGGTCAGAAAAATCTACAAATGGTCAAGCGTTCAATGATGTACTAATGGCTGGACCAATATGCAAATTTTAACGCGTTTCAGACAACATAAATTTGCTCTCACCGGTGACATTGAGAAAATGTACCGGCAAGTATGGGTAACAGAAACCGACAGACAGTACCAAAACATATTATGTAGAGATGATCCCAGTCTACTAGTACAAATATTCCAATTAAATACTTTAACGTATATGGTACTACATCGGCGCCATTTCTCGCTACAAGAAGTTTACAGGAAGTCGGTCACATAAATCTAAGTACATCACCATTAGCAGCACGAGCAATCCTTCGCGATTTCTACGTAGACGATTTAATGACGGGAGCCAATACCGAAGAAGAATTGTTAACATTAACAAAGAATATTAAGGGACTATACTAAGCAACCACGACTTCAACCTGAGAAAATTACTCTCCAACGGTACGTCATTAAAATCGTTCCTTCAACAAAATGAGACCAATAAAGGAAAAGCAATTATCGATGATAATATGTCCATCAAGGTGCTAGGGCTGTCATGGGAACCAACTCAGGATTCATTCAATTTTAGTTGCCAGCTAAGTCAATGTAATGTATCATCAAAACGAACGTTATTATCTGAGGCTAGCAAAACGTTTGATCCGCTTGGATGGATTTCACCTTTGACCATTGGAGCAAGATATTATTTCAAAGTCTTTGGCTCCAAAATATCTCATGGGATTATGAATTACCAGAAGAAATTCTTCAGTCATGGACAATATTTAGAACTAAAACATATTCACAAAATAACAGTTTCAAGATGGCTAGGCACTAGAAATACGATATCTCTGCATGGTTTCAGCGATGCCAGCGAGAAAGCATACGGTGCAGTTATGCAATTACGCAGGCAAATGACGAACGAAGGTCCATTCTCATAGCGGCAAAACCCAGAGGAGCTCCATTAAAACAGAAGAGCGTGCCGCGATTAGAATTGATGGGTGCCGTACTACTATCGCAGTTAATGACCAGCATTATTGGGTCATTACAGTTATCAGTGACTGATCGGAACTTATGGACTGATTCCAAAATCGTGTTAGATTGGCTATCCGCTCAACCAAGGCGTTGGTCAACTTTTGTGGAAAACAGGACCAGCGAGATTATTGAAAATTATCCCAGCAATCTATAGAAACATGAGCAAAAAATCCAGCTGACCTCGCATCCAGAGCTACTACATTAACAGATCTAATCGAAAATGATTTATGGTGACATGGACCACATTGGTTGATGCAAATTAGAGAATAGCCACAACAGCCGGAGAAAAATAAGAACGAAACCAACCTTGAGCAGAGAGAAACAATGACGTCGATGAACACTACCACAACAACATCAAGCTACCAGAAAATAACAAAGATTCTTGCAATGATTCTACGCTTCACATCCAATATCAAAAGAACTAAAACTGATCGAAGGCAAGGTAACATCGTAAGACACGAACTTATTAACGCCGAGTTCTTCATCGTACAGCAAATACAAGGCATTCAGTTCCCAGAGGAGATCAAACAAATTTCCAAGGGTAAACCTCATACTGTTATAAGTAATTAGGAGATGCCATATCGCTCTCTACGTCGTAGAACCATCCATTCACTTTAAATATTACTATATTGTTCGGTCCGAATCATCACGTAGAACGTGACCGAACCAGCGTACTAAGTGCTCTTTGATTTCATGTACAGTATCAGTAGTTCTAATTAAACTCCAGATTTCGTGATTGAAAAGAACTCGGTATGTGCCATTAACGAATATAAGCTTTACAACGATCAATTAGACTCGAAACTATAACTATATATTTATATATTAAGATCATTTACGCCCAGAGGGTGTAACACTTTTAAATTATTAACTTTAGATAATATTCTAATTCTAGTTCTAATATCTCCGTTATGAATTTGAACGTCGTCTCTGACTTAAAGTTTGTTAATTTTGTTTATCTGATCTTATTAGGGCTCTATCTGGGACATTTGATTTTGAAGAAGGGTCTCTTGCTAGAAACTTCAGAGTAAAAAGTCGCTGAACTTATTCAACCCATCTGTTTACAGTGTTCCCCATTATTTAATAACCGTTGACCTTTAAAGTGTACGATTTTCGAAAAAAGACAAGCAATACTTACTATAGCACCAGAGATTATGGCTAACACTGCCATTGCTCAATTGGACTTGGACATATACGACTGAAAGCCTATGGAATAAATCAAGTAACTGAATGATTTAAACCATATTACTACATATAAATAAGATTTCAAAAATAATTTTATGTTAAAAATATTTACTACACAAATCTTTTCATGAAAAAAATTATCGCTTAAGGTTGTGCTCAGTTAAAAACTGTTGTAAAAGTTGTTGTTACTAAAAATTTTTAATATAAAATTTTCTTCAAAAAATTTTTTTTTCCAATTTGCCACCTAAATTTTTTTCATGTAAAAATTTTTTAAGTTAATACTTTGGATATAGTTTATTCAAGAAAATTCCAATTAAACCCTTTTCATGTCTCTAAAATGTGTTGAATAATCACACATTAAAATAATTGTTACTATTCAAGGGTTTTCAAGTTAAATAAGAAGCGAGAGAAAGAGTTTCAGACCAGAATGAAAATGTATTGATCAAAAGAAAAGAATACAAGCCTAAGACTAATACAAGAACGGCGTTATCGAAACAGATAATGGAGAAAACAATACGAAAATGTTCTCATCAACTAGACTTTATGCAACTTAACTATCAACCTACTAAACCGACTAATTCTAAAAACAAAATCAGCATGCTTAGAACCGGGTGAGGAATAAAACGAACGAGAGTTATATTTTTACTTGTTTCTATAGCTTTACGATTAAGCTGAGATTAATAACTGAGATTAAAAAGGTAAAAATTTGCAAATTTTTTTTATTCGAAAAATATCTTTGACCAAATTTTTTTACCTAAAAAATCACTGCTGGTATACTAAATGGTTTATGTCTACGTTTTCTTTGTTCTGAATTTTATTTCATAACATATTGTTTTTAATAGGTGAATTATTTTTCATTGAAATTTTTTTCAAGTTATTGCAATTGTTTCATATAATTTTTCAGTGGGTTTGCAGTTCTCCACATAACTTTTTTTTATTTTAAAGTAATGGCAAAAAATAATAAAACATACATTTAATTAATTATAATATTTTTTTTTCAGTTAAATTTATTTCATATTTTGTTTAGGTGTTTTACCCTAAAACTGTTTTTATATAATTTTCTCCTAAAAATATTTTAGGATTTTATACATTCAATTTTCTCTAATTAAACACTATCAATTTTTTCAACTATAAGGTTAAAATTTGGTTTGTGTGATATATATTTTTTTCATGTGTCAATTTTGACGTCTAAAATTTATTTCATGTAAAATTTTTTTCATGTAAAATTTTTTTCATTAAAATTTTTTTCAAAGTAAAATTTTTTGCATATCATGTTTCTGATTAAAGTTATTTTCACTTAAAAATTATCAATTTTTTTAATTATAAGTGTAAAATTTGGTTGGTTAAACTTTTATTTTGTTAAAGCTGTAGGATACATATTATTACAAAAATAAATAAGATATGAGGTTCAGCAAGGGATTTTGTTGTGATTAGGAAAGTAATCCGAAATTGTTTCTTTCTAATGTTTTACATAAACCAGATTCGTGTGTAAAACATCTAAACAAAATGAGTAAATTGTAAATAAAGGCTAAATTGAATAAGTGTCCACTTTATTAGTGTCCAATTTAACCAGAGATACATTAGTAGCTTTCTTTTGTCTGAGACGGTAACTTTAAACTAAGATTTCATATTTTATGGAATTGTAATTTTTCAATAAGTGAGTTATTAAAAACGTATGAATGATATAAATCGAGTGCGGAAGAATCCACGAAAAATATTAAAAACAGCTAAAATTTTTTAGGTTTCTTTGGCTCATTATTTTTTTCTCGCACTGTGTTCAAGTAAAACTGTTGTTAAAATTTTTGAAACTAAACAAATTTTAATATAAAATTTACTTCAAAAAAATTTTTTTTTACAAGTATAAAGTTTTTCCACTTTAATTTAATTCATGAAAAATTTTGTACAACTAATGCTTGTTTCTGGCATAGTATCATAGCTAAGAGTAAGCTAAGATTCAAAATGCAACTCGATGATATAGACTACATCGATAAGATATGGCTTACGAAAATGTCATCAGCAAAATTATTTACTCGAAAACTTTATATCCCTTACCAAAATTTTTTTAACAAAAAATTTTTTTCTTGTTATATTAAATTGTATGTTCATCACATTTTATTTCATTACATTTTGCTTTTCATAAGTGATTCTTTTTCATCAAATTTTTTTTCATATAATTTTTTTCCTAGTGAGTGCAATTGCTTTCATATAATTTTTAGGAGATTTTGCAGTATTCTGTATATATATTTCTAATTCAAATTAAAGCCAAATAATAAAAAAGCAAACATTTTATTTAGTATAATATTTTTTCTTTGTTAAATTTTATTTCCTAATTTTTTGGGTTTTAATTTTTTTATATAATTTTGTTTGAAGTTATAAGGATAACTTTTACAAAAGTTTTGTTTAATCACAGCTTTTTAATTAATAGTTAAATTATACTAATTTAATGCACTATATCATACAAATTTATTAGTTGAATTGGTCATTCGAAGTTTTGGTTTAAATTATTAAAAAGAGCAGGAAAAAATTATTTTTAATGAAACTGTTTAGTTTTTCAAATTAATTTTCTCTTGGACTTTTTTGTTCAGGTAATCCTGTTATTTATGTCTAATAATTTTTAAGTAGAATTTTTTTTATTTAAAATTTTTTTCATGTACATTTTTTTTTATGTAAAATTTTTTATAAAATTTTACGTATAATTATCTCTGGTAAACATTATTTTCACTTATAAATGATCAATTTTTTTTAATTTTCAGGTTAAAATTTGGTTGTTATAATAAATTATTTTTTTTTTAAATTTTTTCATGTTTGTATTTTCCCTTCGTATTTTGTTTAAGCTTCGCGTAGAATACACATTATATTACAAGGGTAAATAAGACAGGAGGTTCAGCAACGGAATTCTGTAGTGATTAAGAAAATAAGATTTCATTCTTATATTTTACATAAACCGGAAGTGTAACAAATTATTCCTTAAACAAGGTCGATGAGAACATTATTGATACTTAACAAATTTCAATAAACATTTATTTCAAAAAATTTTTTTTTATAAGTATGAAGTTTTTCCACTTAAATTTTTTTCATGTAAAAATTTTGTACAATTAATACTTGTTTATGGCATAGTATCAAAGCTTAGATTAAGCTGAGATTAAAAATGCAACTCGATGCAAATGTTTTTACTCGAAAAATGTATATCTCTTACCAAAATTTTTTTACCTAAACATTTTTTTTTCTTGTTATATTAAATTGTTTGTTCATAACATTTTATTTCAATACAATTTGCTTTTCATAAGTGAATTTGTTTCATCAAAATTTTTTTTCATATAATTTTTTTCTACATATGTTTTTTTAATTCAAACTAACGGCACATAATAAAAAAACAAAAATTTTATTTAGTATAATATTTTTTTCAGTGAATTTTTATTTCATAATTTTTTTATATACTTTTGTTTGAAGTTATAAGGATTACTTTAACAAAAGTTTAAGTTAAACACAGCTTTTTATAAATAGTTTAATTAAATTTATTTAATGCATTATTACAAAAAAATTTTTTAGTTGAATTGGTCATTCAAAATTATTATTAAATAGAGCAGGAAACAATTACTTTTAATGAAACTGTTTAGTTTTTAAAATTAATTTTCGCTTCAAATTGTTCAGGTAATTCTGTTATTTATGTTAGATAATTTTAACGTAGAAAATTTTTTTCATGTAAAATTTTTTTCATGTAAATTTTTTTTTGTAAAATTTTTTATGATTTTTTCCATTTAATTTTCTTTGATTAATATTATTAATTACTTAAAAATTATTAATTTTTTTAATTATCAGGTTAAAATTTGGTTAATGAAATAAATTTTTTTATGTACTTTTTTTCATGTTTGTATTTAACGTTCGTATTTTGTTTAAGCTTCACATAGAATACACATTATTACAAGGGTAAATAACACAGGAGGTTCAGCAATGAAATTCTGTCGTGATAAAGAAAGTAAGCCAAAAAGGTTCTTACATTTTACATAAACCGGAAGTGTAAAAAATTGTTCCTTAAACAAGGTTGAACGGTTTGAAGTATCATTGTGTGTGAAATAACTATGCAAATTAATTTGTGAATAACGACCTAAGTGGCTTTCTTTTGTCTTATGAGATCTGATTTGATAGCTTTAACGGTAACTTCAGCCTAAATTACATCTCTTATAGAATTGTAATTGTTCAATTAAGTGAGTTATTTAAAACGTAACGAATCATATAAATCGATTACATATATATCAGGGAATGGAGTGCCGGAGAACCCACGAGAAATATTAAAAACCGCTTAAATATGTTCGGTTTCTTTGGCTCACTATTTTCTTCTCGCACAATTTTGGCATTTAATTTTATTTATTCATATGCGATGAGACAATATGTTTTGTACGTGTTTAGCTCACTTGGTGTATTGCATAGTAGAGTATAAATCACCCAGCATATATACACAAAACCCCCAATTTCTTTATAATCTGCCGTCGTTTGAATCCACCCCAAACCATGGTTTTCCACATAATCGAGTCACCATAAATATTAAATTTATCATTACGACATTATTATGATATAATGCCATGTACATAAGGCATTTATATTTATGTTTATGTTCGGGATTTTTAAACTGTTGTATACGAATATGTTGTACAACAACAATATACGAGTAGATATAGCAACAACACAAAATGTTGGCTTCATCAGTATATAATATTACGGAAGGATGTATACAAATGATACCAGTACACAGACTGTGTGTGATATCAAACAAACGGTTGTGGGAAATGTTTTCGCTTCGTGCATAATCCTTAAATAGTAAGAGCAGGTCCTTTTATGGTGCGGTATACAAACATACACGCAACACACATGCAAAAAAATGATAATGTGCTTAGATTTTCCCGCCAAAATAAATAAAATGAAAATTTTAAATTAATTTTTTCGTTTTCTCCCGCTCATTCGTCTTATATGTTTGTTGAACGAAAGCTTTTTTTGGTGCTTGCGGAATTGTTGAGGAGGGGTAAAACGTCAGGAGTTAATAAAATTTTTAAATTTTTGTATAAGTATTAATTCTAGGAAATGGTTTAAGATATATTTATGTGGGAGTTAATAAATTGGCTTCTCCATTGTTGATTTTGTTGTTATTTATTTATTGTGGATGTGTGTGTGTGTGTATAATGGCGGATCTTGGCAAGGTGAATGAATATTATTTATTAATTTAATGCTGCGGGATGTTTTAAGTGTTTATACTGTATGCGCTGAAGTTTAGAAATACTATAGTAAGGTGATGATTATCCAGAATATTATTCGATGGGCGAAGCTACGGATGCGGGATTGTTCTTCCTTAAAGTGGATATATGGATTGTAACCAACGATATGCGAAACGGGCTTGCTATATAATCTTTGATTAGCAAGAACTGCTTTACATACCTTATCCTGAATTGTCCTCCATCAAGATTTAAATCTCGCATTCATGCATAATGAGTTTTAATCTCAATTGATGTATAATCTCATATAGGCAGGTATACTTGATAGGATTACTGGGAAAATGTTTTATCGATTTCTTCTAATTTATCGAATGTTGTACTCTGACATGGGATTAATAGTATCGTAGACAGCATAGCTGCTTGCAGTGACAGCGTTCGAAGAATTTTCGGTTGATTGAGTCGTATCAGCTTGTTTGCATAATCCATCAATATTCGGCGTTTACGTTACGAGATATTATGATTGACGAAAGGTTATTACACTGTCACTACTTGCCATACAAACTTAGTCATACATCTGCTCAATCTACTGTTACAGAAAGTATGTATATAAATAGACACAACTCGATGTTACACTGGACACAATACAACCATTACCTAAACATTTAAGACGCTGAACGTATAATCCGCACTTGCCCTTAAATAATCCTGCAGAAGGTCCTCGATTAACAATAGTCCACTTATCCTAGCAATGAAGTGAAGTAACAGGATTCGTTTTGCATATATAAAGAATATCCAAAATGCTACTCAGGCTTCGTCACTAGCCCATTATGACATCTCTGACATGCGGCTATAGATCCGGTTTACGTGAATCCATGTGCACAATACATAGCTCCATGCCAGCATACACAGTAATGACATGGAAGATTGGTCGGCCCATCGATTTGAAACTCCTCAGGAAGCCACAGATGTATTCATTCTCACCACTAATCGAAATCGTAAATCCCTTTTGCATCCTAGCTTGTAATCGATTTCCGGGTTACGATAAGACCACGACTTGTGTATTTTACTTAGTCTCTTAACTGTTGCTTTAAGTGTCCATTTAGCGATACAATTACAACTCGTGTAATAACGTTAGTTTTGTATTTATGACATCCTTAAACATCTCTTAATGTCGTCAAGGATCACTCTGCGGTTTAGTGCCTCTCAAGATTCAAAGTCATATCCAACAGTAGTTACACAAAATTATTTGTTTAATTTCACAATTTTCATTCCTTTTGACACACATAAATTTGTATCATTTTACTACGTAGCATAACTTAATTATCATATCGACACCATAAGAGATGCCTTATATATCATCTTTAAAGAATATTTTTATCACGTAACCTGAGTAGGAGATAAAAAATATTAAAAAAATATTGTCGTAGACAAGAAAGCTACCTTTTTCCCATACCATACGCTACCTTTCGCTCTGGTTGGCAAAATGTTTTCCAATTTTTAGAAGTAAAGCGGTGTTTTGAGATTCATGCTCATATACATACATATTACATTGCTCATGTATGTACCTACCTATATATTTCGATGATAAACAGTATCCACTTGTCTTGTATGTACATATCTCAAGTCAAAATTTGTTACGTGGTTGTTGTCAATTATTAGCCAAGTTTTCTTATTTATGAACATTGCTATATATGTTATATACGAACAAAGGTAGCATGTTTTAGGTTATGTGGAAATAAAACCTTTATAGTAACTAGGGAAGTCTAACATGAAAATGCGTTAGGAGTCATTGACTTGCCGGAAGACTCTCAAGTATCACAACGGTGAAAACGAAACGTTGACCGTTGAAACGAGTTTATAAAAACAGTAGCTTCGATGATTATTCTTTTGCACAAGGAGACAAGAGAACTTTTCTGTCTTTCTCTATCTTTGCAATTTGTTTTGGGACTCGTTCTGATTTACGTAGAACCATATGCATCTTGCATAGCTCCATGTCATCCTATAGTACTGACATGACAGATGAATTAGCCCATAAATTCTACTCTCCAACAAAGGGTCATAGATGTGTTCATTCACACCACCGATCGTAATCAGATGGTGAAAAAAAAAAATATTTTTGCATCCTGCCCCAATCGGGATTCGGTACCTCCCGCTCTAATTGTCACATCTTGAACCACTGCGCCCTTTGGAAAAGACATGTTTTACTTTTATTTTATTCTGATCAAAAACCTACCTGTCGTAAGAGTAGGATAAAGAAAAAGAAAATTAATAGTTCCAACCCGGATTATAGATGGTCGGAGTGTTGTTATAAAAGTGATTCATAAATTCTTAACCTGCTTCCGACATAATTTAATAGCTCCGGAAACACTATTTACAAAGAAAGATTTTTTAACTAATCTAGTCGCTTTCAGCAACGAAAGAAACGGAGTACGTCATATGAGCATTTTGGCAAAGGCTGTATACATGGTTATTGTAAGCAGATTTACAACAGAAGCGCTATCTGAGGGCAAGGTGGGACTTTGTCATGGAAATAATACATGATATTTGGTGGCAATGGTTTTGAAATAGGTCGGCCAAAAATTATTAGGATGAAGTACCTATAATAATCAACTCGCATTGCTAACATTTTGTGGGCATACCATTTGCCCAACGTGCTAGCGTAATCAAACGATGAATCGTTTTTATGAGGTTGGCCAATGTAAGTCACAAGTTTATATTAAAGCAGCTCGAATTGTCTAAATACTAAAGAAATTAGACAATTGCAGAGATTCCACGTAGTCAGATTGATGGTTTGAAACTTAAATCGTAGAGTGGCAGAAATCAGATCAGTTTTTTCTATAACATATAGGATCGTTAAACAAAACTAGAAATAATACTTCGGTATTACCTGAAGGTGCAAGTTAACATCCTTCGAACGCGTAATACAGAGAGGACTAGGTGTATAAAGCAGTTGTGAATATAATAGCTAATTACTTCAACACGGATGGCACAAAAATTGGTGGAAAGGGCTTATGTGGACTAATTAGGTACCAGTCGATTGAAGTGAGCTCTGTCTAGGAGTTTTTGACATTGAACGAAATTATTCAAATTATTACTTTGAAAATATGTCATCATTTCACATAGTTGCAGGGATTGGGTTTCGGTCCATCACATATGGAGATCGTTACTGCACCATGTGATGGTAACCATCAATTTCTTGATTTCTTGAATCATGCTGGCCTTGTTCGTGTTATTTGTGACTTAAGGCGAGAAATGCACGTCGTAAGTATTCATCATCGCCATATGACAAAAATTATATCAGGTTCCATATCGGGATTAAAAAAATGTCGGAGTGAAAGCAACACAGATCTAAAAGAACGATATTAAGTCTTAGGCACCAAGTGTCATGTCTAAGTATTTGAGAGATGCAGCTATGTAGTTGCTTTGCTTTGTAATGTTACGTCTGAAGTATCTATCTGATATAAAAAAAATGTATGTAGTATTTGTGTATATTGTACATGTAAGATTGCTGGGGTGTTAGTCCCTCATGCCATACTTTTTGGAAAGGCATGGGTCACATTTAAGATAATGGTAGAACAGATTTTCTTCTCTTCCAGTGTTTTTTCAATAACATTTGTAATTCAATGTACTTCTTGTTTCTCCACTTGTTGGGTGATTCCTGCGATCTAAGTGAATGACAGCAGTTGCTGAAATACATAATTTTGAAATCATGTATTGGTAAAAATGATATTGGTCTGTACGATCCCGTTTCAAGTGTAGATTTTCTCGGTTTAGGTATTAGTAGCTTGAGTATGTACGATTTGGCGGACTATACAAGGATAATGCTCTTAGTCAACAAGGGTACTGCTATTTGTTGACTATCTGCGCGATCAATTTCATTTATATTCTTTCAACTCTTCTCGGTTCGTATCCGAAACGACCAGACTAAACTTTAATCACTTCAAAACACCAATAAGACCTGTTCGCCGATTTAACACCGCTTATATACAATTACGATGGATTCTCGATCTTTTCGTTTTACACGCAACAGTCAATGTAGTGGTGTATACATTACAGTACATTTCGAGATGTCTCTTTGCGTCTCTGTAGTAGTGTTTAAATTCAATCACTGGTTTAGATTCACTGGCTGCATTCTCATGATGCTGTTTTAGATTTTGTATAGTGCTATCTCTACCTCAACTGCTCTAGGAGTTACTCTCTACTAACATCTCTTACTCAATAAAGTTAATGTTCTTGTCCTCGGTTCCATATACATGCTGCGCAGATATCACAGAGTTGACACCACTCTTCCACAACATTCGGATATTTCACCCAATAAAACCGTTGCCTAACTTTGACAAGTATTTTTGGAACCCAAGATGAACACTTGAACTCCCACCATGCTGTTCTTCTAGTGCTTCAAGCACTCTGCTCGTCGGTAGCACCAACTGCTCCATCTCTATCTTCCCATCAGTGGATTTTCATCTACTTTTTACGATACCGTTATCCAAGTATAACTATAGTCCCACTGGGGGTACTTAACTTCCTTTTTGATAACCTATAGTTCTCTTCTGGTACCGCAATAGTTTCTCTTTAGCTTTGACTTCACTTAGTTGAAGTACGTCATCATTCACCATTATCTCAACTTTCCCTATCTTTTGTGATAGAACAGTATCAGTTCCCACATTGCTGGCATCGGTATCCATAATGTATCGCTGTGTCGGTACTGGATGCACTACTACAGATGCGATGAATAACCTCTACTTTATATAAATGCATCGTTGTACTCAGTGATCGAAACGTACTTTGCATTGGTCTCTGCCAGTTTGTATAAGCTTTTGGTGGTGTTTGCAAAGTTTTACACAAATTTCCGTTAACACTTCCATAATCCCAAGAAAATTTGTATTCCTTGGATTCACCTTTCCTTTACATCATTTCCCTTATGTCTGGACGATGCATTTACGTTCTCTATATTTTACTTGCTCCTTGGAACAGCCTGCATTTCTCCGGTTCGAGCTTCATATTCGCGTTCCTTTTTCTTTTTTCAGCACTTCAAGTTGCTTAGAAGGTTCTTGTACGCAAGATTTCCATGTTACGTAACCCAAATGTCATCACGTTACACTTCCATAATCCGCTGCCTGCCGAAAACACTCTTTTCTCGATCATGTGGATGGACTTCCACTTGCCAGTACCCACTCTTCAGATATGGTGTACTGTACCATTTTGTCCCTGACAAGGTATCCAGCGGTGTGATTGATTCATGGTATTTGGTAGCTATTCGTAATTGTTACGTTGTTTAGCTTTTGGTAGTCTAAGCAAAACCGGATTGATCCATCTTTATGCTTCTTTACTAGGGCCATTGGTCAACTTCTCAAACTTTTTGATGGTGTAATGACTTTTTCCTCCTCTATATTGGTCAACATCTCCTGAACTTCGAGTAGCTTAGCTAGCGGTAATCTATTCGGTTGTTGCTTAATTGGGAGAGTATTCTCAGTATTGATTTTATATTGAACGACGTTAGTTCACCCTGCATCTTCTCACGGGAGAACACTACTGCTCTTTCAAACG
The DNA here is from genome assembly GCA_963932295.1 of Tipula lateralis. Lineage (NCBI taxonomy): Eukaryota > Metazoa > Arthropoda > Insecta > Diptera > Tipulidae > Tipula > Tipula lateralis. The sequence goes on from OZ010738.1 coordinate 54,802,556, forward strand.
TCTTTTTTATATTTGGCATTGCAGTCAACAGTTGAATAATTATATAATTCTGTGACAAATATTTTCTGATTAGTGATTGATACGACTCCTGCCAATGCCACTTTGATATGCCTACCAGCACTTTGATATCTATTGGTTTACCAGGGAAAATCAAAAGATAACGATAATGTTGGGTGAGCTACGTTCTGGGTGCTGGATCAGAATTTTCAGACAACGAAGAGATCACTCTCGGTGAGAACAACACTATTCTGGACTCTTTTGTTTGTGTATAATTAGAAAGGGTTTTCGAATAAGGACTTGACAACTTTTGTTTTAAACAAAACGCAAATCATTTGAGATATCTCGAACATTTTATTACTACCACCTATAGGGTTGTTAAATCGAACGCTCTAAGCGGTCAATCGGCAGGACCATTTCTAGATATAACACCTTCATCGATTTAGGATTTCGATAAGTCGATTGTTGGACCTGCTGTGTGGCATGTCGCATAATTCTGCTGAAACCACATAACATTAATGTCTAGCTCATGCACCTCAAGAAATAACGTTGTGTCTCTTTAGCGATCTACATTGACTGTAATCTGACGGTCATTTACATCAACGAAAAAAATGGTCCAATGACACAACCAGTATGAAAATCACACCACACAGTTATTTTTCGTGCATGTATTTATTGAAGCACATGAGAGGTTTAACTTGACCAATAACGCATATTCTGTTTGTTGACGAAGCCGTTTAGCCAAAAATGCGCTTCATCCCTGAATACGATTTTGCGATGGGGTTAAATTCTTCCAACATTTCTAGAGCCCAATCCGAGAACGTACATCGCTTCACATATGAATGTGTTGGTTCGTTTACGATGAACGCTTGAACGGCATCAATATTCTCGACACTTCGGTCTACAATCAGTTGTCTCACTGGTACGGGAACATCCAGCAGCGAACATTTAGACTTAAATTTTTTTACTAGACTATGAACGCTTGTCGACTGTGACGATAATTACGACCCAGAATTGGAAACTAACACTCTTGAAGTTGCAGTCACCGATTCGGAATTTTTGGGCACTTCACCATTATGAAAATGTTAGTTCGATGGTGCATTCACAGTGCAAGTTCAAACTGGTTAAATCCCAAATAGATAACCCATTATATGTAGAGTGATTTGTCTTGAATGCGATCAGACTGCTTGCGAAAATAATTGAACGTAACCAAGTTTGATAACAAATCCACAACTTCGTATAAAGGTTTTAACAATAGCTTTCAAAACCACTCTATCATTTTCCCAGAATAACCTATTGCTCTTATATTACGAACAAAATGAAATTGGAAAATATTTCCGAGTTTATTTTTCCGTTACACAAAAAACAATACTTTGTAGTTTTCTACATAATGTTATTGTTAGTTTAACTTAAAGATTTTCCTATTTCCCTCTTATAACATAATAATGTTGAACAACAGAAAAACAAAAAAAAAACGAAACTGGGTTGTACGATATGTCGGATGAACTAAAATATCTCGAATTTTCCGAGATTCACTATGTACCAACAAACGGTTCAACCTGATACAAATCTCTTAACATGTACGTACGAACTGGTGCACGAACTGAACAAAATTGTTATTTACAAAAAAACTTATTAAACTTTTCAAATAATTTTTGTTGGAAAAATATTTTTCATTTGATTTCACTCATGCTATACGAGTATCTGTTCCCCGTGTATAATGTACAAGTTAGAGGGCGGTGGTTGATATAATAAGAGGATGCGTTAAAATCTTGTATCGACTCATCCTATCAATTAGTAAAAATTTTTGCGTACGCTGCCAATATTTAACATCATCGGATACATTAACGTCGAAGTCAAATTCCTTTAATATATTAAAAAAACACTTTGGGTCTCGAATTTCAACCCTAATTTTTTTTCGATATATACGTATTTTCACTTATTAATTTAATTAAAATTAAAATTGAAACAAACAAAAAAAAATTGGCTTGGTATTTCGTAAAGAATGAAAATCGCTTTTACCTTTTCAAAATCATCCCGTCCCGTCTGCAACAAGAAGACTCAATCAATTAATAATTTTTCCTTTTGTTCCATCATTTTGTGTACCGGGTTTTGTGGGCGACGTATAAGGGTGGGGGAAGGTTTAAGGAAATATGTATAGAAAATCGATAAAATTATTAACTTACAGTCGAATACACAAAATAACTAAGACAACCTCGCAGTTCATCCAGGCAAGCACGGAATCGAAATATAAACGTATAATCTTGGACAACGCAGGTGATCCCCCTTGCGCGAGGAATAAATCGACCCAAAATCTAATTTGTTTTGAATAAACGATTTATGTCTCGAAACAAGCAAACAATATCAACACTGATTCCGGGTTCGTGCTCGATATATATATGGAACACATATAAAGGGTGATCCAATAAGAGCTTCCGGAATAAAAATCAAGTATTTGTGACGTCACTTTGCTTTATGATATTTAATGTTTGAAAATAATTTCTTTTAAATGTTGTCCCCGACTGGCTCTTAGATGATCCATTCGATTACATGATCTTGAAGTCCTATTCACGAATCTCTATCTTGATATATTTTTTTTTTCTAATTCTAAAGGCTTTGATCTTGTTAGGCGCCTTGGTCCATTTGTTTAATCCAGTAGGTTCTCCAATAGGTAATTTGTTGGTAATTCAGCGTAATCGGAATGTATTCAACTTTCTTGTTTGTGAAGTTGATGTTGATTCGTTAATCGTTATTCTCCAAGTTTTTGTTCAAGTGTTCACTGTATTAATAGCATTTTGTAGTTTCCGTGTTGACTCGACAATACTAGTATCATGTAATCATAACTGCAGTGTCATCATCACATTCTGGCTTCTACTATATTTGGTAAATCAGTTGTATACATAAGGTCGGTATAACACAGGGCCAAGCACTCTACCTTGTGGGACCGCTGCCAATATTTTCAGTTTTGAGTACTTCTTTTCCTGTCTCACCCAAAAGTTTTTTTTTTTTTTTTTTTATGAATTTTATTACAACTGAATATAATTCATCTAGTAATAACTTATATTTAGTAAATTTGTTAGTTTTTGTTGAGTTTAACCCACTGGTTAGCTCCAAGTATATTATAAGATTACATTAACCGCCCCAAATCTAAAGGTTTCGTCCTTCGAAGCCTTCTAACTGGGTCTGTGTTGGTCATAATACTACGCATATCTGCATTTTGATGTTGACCGAGCCGTTGTGCGTGTTTCTTCGCATGTTTCTTGATTTCTTCGCTAACGTATTCCATCTTTAGATCCTTATGAAGGTTGTCGTTTCTTATGTACCATGGTGCATTCACAATGCTACGTAGAACTTTATTTTGAAAGGTTTGAATTATTTTAACATTGCTCTTCTTGGTACAACCCCACAGTTCTATACCATATGTCCATATAGGTTTCAATATTTGCCGATATAATAGTAGCTTATTATGAACTGTTAGCTCAGATTTTCTCCCTAAGAGCCAGTACATTTTTCTGTATTTGATGTTTAGTTCTTCTTTTTTCTTTTTAACGTGCTCTTTCCACTTCAGCTTAGCATCAAGAGTCATGCCTAAGTATTTCGCTGTGTTCGCATGCGGAATTGGATGCGAGTTCAGTAGAACTGGAATACAGTTAACTGTTCTGTTAGTAAAGTTGACATGTATGGATTTCGTTTGATTCAGCTGAATGCGCCATTTCTTTGTCCATTTACTTATTGCATTAGTGGCATTTTGTAATTTACTAGTTGACTCTTCTATACTGTCTCCTACTGCTAGGATTGCTGTATCATCTGCAAACGTTGCAATGTTTGTATCTTTTGTATTTGGAACATCTCTTGTATAAAGTAAATATAGTTTTGGTCCCAGAACACTTCCTTGTGGAACTTCAGCCGATATTTGTCTAAGGTCAGAGTATTCATCTTCAAATTTAACTCGAAAATATCGATCAGCTAGATAAGATTTTAATATCTGGTAAAATTGCTTTGGCAGGTCTCGATATAGCTTATATTCTAGTCCTTGGTGCCATACTTTATCGAAGGCTTGTGCAACATACAAAAAGATAGTTGAACAGATTTTCTTCTTTTCTAGTGAATCTTCAATTATATCGGTAACCCTATGTAATTGGTCTATAGTAGAATGTCTCTCTATAAAGCCAAACTGATGTGGTGGAATTAGTTTTCTTTCCTCTATTACTGGTTTTAGCCTTTTCAGCAATAATTTTTCGAACAACTTCGAAATTATAGGAAGAAACGAAATAGGCCTGTACGAGGTTTTAACGTTAGGCGGTTTATTCGGTTTTGGAATCATTATCACTTCTGCAACCTTCCATTGGTATGGGACGTATTTTAGTCTGAATGCTTCGTTTATTAGTTGAAGCAGTTTTCGTAAGTCCTTTTCGGGTTCTTTTACTATTTGACCTGAAATTAGGTCGTAACCAGGACATTTTTTTGAACTCAAGTTGTTAATAATTTCATATTTTAGCTCTTGTAATGTTACTGGTTTGATGATTAGGTTATCCACTTTTCTAACTGGGTTTATATTTTCTTCCGCTGATTGCCTTGGAAGGGGCTGGAATGTGTTTTCGAGGTGGGCTGCAAACAAGACAGCCTTCTCCTTACCACTTCTTGCCCAAGATCCATCGTTCTTTTTGATAGGAGGTATCTGCTTATTTGGTCGTTTAAGTCCTTTCGTTGCTTTCCAAAGTGAATAGTCAGTGTCTTTTTGGCTGGAAAGACCAGTTAGATATTCACTTATCGAATTGTTTTTAATTTCTTTGATTAACTACTTTAATTTGTTGCTTAAATAATTAAGTTTCGATTTACTTTGTGATGCTCGATTCCGCTGCCAAATTTTTCGAGCTTTCCGCTTTTTCACCCAAAAGTAACGGTCATTTATGTAAGACTTTAGCAATCCAAAATATTGTTTTGGTTAATCTCGTTGAATCTTAAATTCCAGACCATGGTGCCAAACCTTATCAAATGCTTGGACTACGTCTAGGAATACTGCTGAACATGCCTTCTTCTCCTCCAGCGCCTCTTCAATCGCATCATTGATCCTAGGTACCTGTTTTATTGTTGAGTGGTCTTCTCGAAACCCAAATTGGTGTGGTGGTATAAGCTTTCTAGGCTCTATAATTGGCCCCAATAATCTTTCGAACATTTTTGGTGTGGTTGTTAATTAAGAGATTGTATGATATTTTGTTATTTAACGGTTTATAAGGCTTAGGAATCATTATGATTTCCGCTACTTTCCACTGCCTCGCAAGAGCGCTTTTTCTTGTGCTGCTTTGATTAGGGTATTTTCACTGTTGTCAGGTCGTATCGAAGGGTTTTTTTATCTTTAAGATATTTTACTTCTAGTTTCAATTCTTTCACACTGACTGGTAGAACAAGCACCTCGTCTATTTCGCTTACCGGTGTTATATATTCATTCTCTGCCTGTCCAGTTGGTGGCCTGAAGGTATTTTCTAGGTGTTCGGCAAACAGATCAGCTTTTTGTTTATCGCTTCGAGCCCAGATTCCATCAACCATTTTTATTAGTGGCACTTGCAGATTATGTCTTTTCAGACCTTAAGTGGCCTTTCGCAACGAATAGTCCGTGTCAGGTTTACTTGTCAGGTTACTTAGAAAGCTAGCTACTGACTCATTCTTGATCTCTTTTATAAGCAGTTTAGGTCTGTTGTACAATTTTTTTAGGATTGTTTTATCTTCAGGGATTCTTGTTCTCTGCTAAGTCTTGCGAGCTCATCTTTTTTTACTAACCAAGTCTCAACTGAGTACCTTATACTTTTATGTAATATACCTTGCCGAATGGGGGTTTTTTCCCAAGCCGCTTTCTGTATACTTTGCATTAGATTTTCTTGCTCTTCTTCTATCATATATGCGTTCTAGATCGGCACATGTAGATTTATGCTTTCTTCGACTAGATGTCGAAAATATTCCCAGTTTGTTTTGTTATTGGTTTGTATTGGAGGCCTTGCTTTTCTTATTGCCGTGCAACTTATTGTAATTAAGGGGAGGGTTATCCAATGATAGTCCTTCTTCATTTTCGACTATTCAGTAATTTTCGGAGATACTTCTTGATATATGGAAGACAAGAATTTTATTTGGGTCCGTAGTTCATCTGGGTGGACAGTAGATTTTTGGTGTATAGTGTAGCTCTTGTTGTTTATGGTTTCAATTGAAATAGTTGCTACTTGCATATCTTCTTCCTCTATTTTAAGTTCTTGTTGATATTTATAATATTTTCCTTGATAAAAAGATTAAGCTTCTAATTTTAAGTTTCTTTCAATAAATCGATGGATTGGTCTGCTGTGTGGCACGTTGCAGTATCCTGTTGAAACTACAAGTCGACTACACCAATATCGCAATAAAATTCATTGTTCATTGATCTGTAGTGTGCGGTGTTCTAATTAGACGTTGTTCTTCCGCATTCTTAAAGAAATACGGTCTAATGATGCCACCGGCCCATAAACCGCACCAAACAGTGCATTAATCATCAGCCCAAATGCGACAATTTTGTTCGTTAACGTACCCATTCCACAAAATGAGTTTCATCGCTGAACACAATTTTTCGATAGAAAATGGATCAATTTTGAGCTGTTCCACCTTCCATAAATCAAATCGATGACGTAAAGGAAGGTTAACCGGCTACAATTCTTAAACATGCGGTATTTTGACCTCTTCGTCAACCGAGGAGCGGCTCTCTCTCTTCAAAGATGCTCTCCTTTGATTTCATGCACGAAATCAGGAATTTGCATTAAATTCCTGATCTCGTGGTTGAAAAGAACTCGGTAAGTGCCATCGACGTCGCGTTTTGGACCATATATCACACGCATGATTCTTCTCTCGAATGTTAGAAGCAATTTTTTGTACTCATCGATCAAGAACACTCATCCATACATGACAACGGGTCCTATCAACGCTTTGTACAGCTTCAGCTTATCCGTATTTGCAAGATATTCAGATTTCAGAAGTGGACGTAGAAGATATAAAGTCCGATTGCCAGCGACAAGGCAAGCTTTCATAGCCTCTCCCATACTATTATCCAAGATACTTGAATCTCATCACTCTTTCAAACGTGTGGCTACCACTACCTGAAACCAAGCTCTTGGTTTCGAAAACCAAATATCAGATAACGGAAGCTGAACACTGTTCCAGTGGATCATGTATTCTTTTCTCTCCGTTGCCATTTAATCCAGTGCGACAGTATTTGTAAAACGTTGATTTGGATTATCGGAATAAAATATTATCTTGAGGTATTTCACTTTTACGAAGGATGTATCCCAACATGAGATTAAACAGTATCGGGGACAGCGCTTCTCCATCTATAGGAATACCTGGTGTTGGGGCAAAGATGACTTCTCAATAACTACTTGGATGCTGGTTCTCAAACAATTGTTGATTAAAATTAATAAGCCTACTTAACATTCATTCCCAAACTTAACGCCAGTCTAAAAGCATCCCATTCAACAGGAAGCATGTAGAATTTATTGATCGATACGTGGCACGTCGAGTTACGTCATTTATGGAATTGTTGTGAAATTCGTTGAACATTTTGTGAATGACAAAATGAAAAGAGTGATTGTGTTAAGAACTCCAAATCATTCGAAGCTAAGATACAGCCTTGAGTTCAATATTGCTTTCATCTCGACTAAAAACGTTGTCAATCCCTCTAAGGTAAGTATATGGTCCCCAATAGTTCTCTTGAGATGATGCTTCATGGATGTGATTGCTCGTTCCCAAATTCTTCCGAAACAAGAAGCGCTAGGAGGATTGAAATGCCATGTAATGAATTCACATGAAATATAAGCCCTAAATCTTGATGAACCGCTTTAGCGCTAAGGCATATGAATAAACAAACATATGTAATTTGTAAGTTTATTGTCCTGGTCCTTTTGTTAAATCGATAGGAATTGAGCCAGCAAAGTCTAATCTGACTTTTTAAGTCGGCCGTAATTTGAACTTCAGTTTTCGCTTGGATCTTAGTACAGGTGACACACTTGAAAATAACCGCTCGAATGGTTTGTTTCGCTCCCAGAAGACGAAAGAGCATGTTTGTACTCCAGATGAGCTGTTTCAGCTATTCGCATAGATATAATGGATTGGTATGGCAGAATAATCGTATGTTTTGCATCATAACTAGTGTTTGCATTGGACAACCGTCCATCTACGCGTAGCACTCTATGTTTGTCGATGAAGGGATTCAATGATTTAATTTTATTGCCTTTTGGTAAAGCTTTGCATGTCTTCAATTGTTGAATTCTTTCGTCAAGTCGTTTTACTTGTACCGCCTGGACTCCTGCATTTTGTGTTAGGTTGAGTTCCTCTCTTCTAAATGTAGTGGCTATTCTTTTATTTTGCCTTGGTAATGACTAAGGAATCTATACACATCTGCAACTACTCTGTTCATTTAATGGAAGATGAACAATTTTCAGCTAGTTCTATATTGTATGATAATAACTTGTATGCTGAAAAGAAGAGCCATACCGCGATAATTCTCGTATTTCAGGCGATCACTCTTTTTGAATATTAGGAATAACGCAGCCACTTTCCATTCTTCAGGCATAACTTCATTATTTGCCATACCAATCGAACAAGGTCGAAAAGACAGTTCCACAAAGTTAGCCCTCCGAATATCAAGAACTCTGAATTAATGCAATCAATTCCTGGTGAACGATATTTCTTTAATATCTGCGTGGTCATGATGAGTTCATCATAGGATGGATCCTCAATGAACATTTCTGCGCTCTGTACTTGAGGGTATTCAAATATAGCTTTTTGTCAGAAAAATGTTCACGCCATGTATCGAGTACCGCATCGATGTTAACACAGAATGTCATATGAGCATAACCGTTACCACGCATAGTTTCCAATTGGAAAAAGTACCTCCTATTAGATCACTCCGTACATGAATTATACGAGCCATTGTTGTGTTGTTGTCAAGTAAGAGGTAAAATTTGTTGGTGAATCAAGATGATAATGATGATAAAATCATTGCTTTCTCGACAAAACACAACCAACCTTAACAAGGTACAACAATATGTGTATATGTTACGTAATAAAATAGAAATTAATTTGGATGTATTACGAGTGCTTTTGTATAAGAAAATATACCTTGTATACAAAAGAAAATTGGGAAAAGGTTGGCTATCAATAGATTAGTTGACAATGGGGAGGCTGAACCTATTTGTTACAAACAGAAATGAAATTTTGGTACCATTTGTTGAAAATTTGTCGTGCATTCATCGATTAGCCATAATTCGCTGCTCGACCCTATAAAATACGATGACTTTAAAAGAGAGACCATATGTTGGGCATCTGCTGAAACGCCGAACAGTGCGCACTGAAAAAACTGTAGCCGCTGTACAGGAATGCTTGAAGAATATCCTAATCAATCCTTTCACAGCAATCGGGGTTGTGGCCTTCGACATTATGGACAGTTTTACAAAAGGGTCTTGGCTTAACAGCTTTCAAAATTAAACTTGTGCAGGAGTAAAAGACCAAACGACCATCGTATGTGCCGCCAATCCGGCACACATTGGTATTATGTAATTTCCATTCAACATTCTGTTCTCCGATGAAGCCCAATCATATTATATGAGGATAATCCACAAGCTTTGGTCGAAACGCGTACATTATCGTTTTTGAAGACATATGGCACCATTGATCCATATGTCTACAAAACATAAGCTAGAAAAAGAAGATTATATCTCATTGTTCAAAAAATTGGGACATCAATTCATCATTGGGGGTGATTTTAACGCCAAAAATACATACTGGGGCTCAAGAGTATCATCATCCAAAGGAAAAAATTTATTTAAGGCTGCACGAACGTTTAACTGCGAGTTCCATTCTGGTGGTAAACTAACGTACTGGCCCACAGATAATAACAAAATACCGGATCTCATAGATTTTTACGTGTCAAAAGGGATATCTAACAATTATATACTCATTGAAGATCGTGATGATCTTTCATCTGATCATACACCAGTATTAATGACCATAAGTGCCACAGTAATCCAAAGATCATACAGCGCACGATTAACAAATCATCAAACTAATTGGGACCACTTTCGGAAACTGATTGAAGACCACACAAACCTAGCAGTACCTATAAAAACACCTCAGCATCTGGAGCATGAGCTGGAGCTGCTCATAAACAATATACAAAAGGCTGCATGGGAAAGTACACCAACATCTAGAAATGTAATACGCAAAAGTATTATTTATCCTATTGAGATTAGGGAACTTATCAACAAAAAAAGAAAGGCAAGAAAAACCTGGCAAAGTAATCGATCCCCACAAAGTAAAAAATTGCTTAACTACCTCTGCAATAAATTAAAAATTTTAATTAGAGAAGTTAAAAATGAATCAGTAAACAAATATTTAAAAAGTCTTACTGGTCAAAAGAACACTAACTATTCCCTATGGAGAGCAATTAAAACACTTAAGGGACCAAAGATGCAACTACCCCCAATCAAATACGATGACGGGTCATGGGCCAAAAGCAGACTTTTTTGCAGAACATCTTGAACGCATATTTCAACCGCTTCCGAGACAAACAGCAGAAGAAAATATAGCTTCAGCTCCAAAAAGCGATCTGAAGAGCATTCGACCTATAAAATTACCAGAATTGAAAGAGGAAATCAACAAAAATCTAAGCGCAAAGAAGAGTCCTGGTTATGATCAAATTACGGGGCAGATTGTTAAGGAACTACCCAAAAAGGGGTTTGCAAAAGCTGCTGCATATTATAAATGCTGTACTCAGACTGAAACACGTCCCATCTCAATGGAAGGTTGCCGAGGTAATTATGATACCTAAGCCAAACAAACCACCCAACAATAAAAACTCATATAGACCGATTTCTTTGCTCCCAACGATTTCAAAGTTATTCGAAAAATTATTTCTCAAGAGACTGAAAGAAAGAAATTTAATCCCATCCCACCAATTTGGATTCAGAGAAAACCACTCAACTGTCCAACAGATGCACAGAATTACAAACATTATCGAAGAAGTGCTAGAGCTAAAGCAGGTTTGTTCGACTGTTTTCTTGGATGTGGCCCATGCCTTTGATAAAGTATGGCATCAAGGCTTAGAATATAAATTGAACCGAGATCTTCCCAAACAATTCTATTTGGTATTGAAATCGTATATCGCCGATCGACACTTCCGTGTTAAATATGAAGACGAATACTCAGAGTTAAAGAAAATATCAGCAGGAGTACCGCAAGGAAGTTTGCTCGGGCCAATTTTATATAATCTATATACTAGAGATATGCCAGTTGTGGACGATACAACTATAGCAACAATTGCTGATGATACTGCAGTTCTAGCAGTTGGAAAAGATGTGGAAGAGGCGAGTAATAAACTGCAGAAAACCACTGATACATTATGCCGCTGGACGAAAAAATGGAGAATTAAACTGAATGAATCAAAATCTGTTCATATTAATTTTACTAACAGGAAAGTTAAACGGATACCCATTCGTATTAACTCTCAAGTTATTCCTAATGCAAACACAGCTAAATATCTTGGTATGACTCTTGATGCTAAGCTTAAATGGAAAGAACATGTTAAGACAAAAGTAGCGGAGAGTAGCATTAAATGCAAAAAAATGTACTGGCTCTTAGGGCGGAGATCTGAGCTTACACTGCACAACAAACTGCTTCTATACCGGCAAATCCTAAAACCAGCTGAATACCATAAGTTTGGACTTATGGTTTTCAGCTATGGGGCTGCACTAAGAAGACAAATGTAAAAATGATACAAACATTTCAAAATAAGGTTGTGGTACATTAAAAACGCCAACATTCACAGGGATCTAAAAGTGGAAACCGTCGATGAAGAAATAAAAAAACATGCAAGGAAACATGTGAAACGCCTGGCTCACCATCAAAATGATGAGATACGTTGCATGTTATTGAATAGAGACTCATTAAGACGGCTACAAAGGATAAAACCATTAGACTTGCGAGATTAAAATTAGATTGGTAAAATTGACTGATGTTGTGATTTTTTATTGGGACTAACCAATGGGTTATAACCCTCCAAACGTGTATACACTTATGATAGTTAAATTACTAGATGATTTGTAAATATCAGTTGTAATATATATAAAATAAAAGAAAAAAAAAATATGTCTACAAAAACGATTATGGTCAGAATGTTACTGTCAACGGTGAGCGGCCTGTTAATATGGTACCTAGATTAGCTGGCATTAATCTTCCTGACATGTGGTTTAACAGGACGGAGGCACATGCCACATATAGCGCGCGCTACAATTGATTTACTTAAAGAAAATTTTGATGAAAGAATAATTTCGGGTGATGGTCCAATTTATTGGCCACCAAAATCGGGTAATTTTACCTCATTGGATTATTTTCTTACGGGTGTTGTTAAGTCACTTGTCTACGTCGATTAACCAGCTCGAAATCAACATTCGAGGAGTAACTGATGAAATACGGCTGCAAATGTTGTGAAAAGCTTATGATTGGTGTTTCAAATTGCGCCTTGTATGTGCCAATCTTTATTACCGGTGTAGACAGAACCGTAGATACTATAATCGTACACCCAATTCCTATCAATGAAGTTATTGCCTCCCTCTTGAATCCGGATTTATTCATAATGGACCTTTTGAATATTGTTGTCCTGTTATTGTTCTCAATACGAAACAAGACGATGGTTTAGATTTTTTTTATTGTTTCTTGAACTCAAATTGAATCAAGTGGTTAATACCACCGATCTATTTCTGAACTAAAATATTTAAATTCTATTACCCATTTCCATAATCCTCTTAGATAATATCACAACATCTACTTGTATCTATGTAGATAGCATGTGTATCTATAATACAAGAAATATGAATTCTAAATTTTTCGTATAACACAAATCCGATAAATTTTTCGATTAGATTCTCGTATGCTAGTATGTTCCTAAATATATAACGAGTCTGCATATGTGTGTACGTACATCCTTAGCTATACATTATACACACACACGAGCATCTACGTCATGATACCTAATTTTATATTCAAAAGCTGCTTAATTTCCATAATAACTGAACCACACAGCGTAATTACTAGCAACAACAACAACTACTGTAGTATACAATAAAGCTCTATTCGAAAGCTTTTAAGTATTTTTCAAATTATGAGTTATTAACGGTATATAACATTGAGATTTTGGGGATTATTTTAAGATGATCCTTTGAATAATTTTTTTATTCGTTTTCTTTTTAAAATTGTAAATGAAGAAAAACCCTTTTTCGGTCTATACACGAGTATATCCTATAGTTTATTAAGGTGTTAATTTTGTACCTGAGTACGTGGCCAAAATCTAAAATGATAGCAAATATAAATTTATAATTTTTTGAACTCCTTAAATATCCTCGTTCATAAATCTTAATTCAATGTGTTTAGTGCTAATCAATTTGTGGCCATCTTGTTTGAAAAGGGGGAGGGGGGTGAGCTTACTGTGGGATACATTTTCACAAAATCGATTTTAGTACGAAAATTTTAATCGATCTCGAACACTGTATCATGCTTCTATACAATCTCTTTTCACTTAAGACTGGCTATACGTTCTAGATCGGAGCTTATGAACCTGAACAAGGTATTTCACCATACCAAACCCAACAAACAAATCAATAATGTAGCATCATGTTTACGATGTGTCATATGTCCCAATAATCGGTTCAGATTTGACATATCGGTTACTTTGGCTCTGGCATCACTAATGTAATTCTTTCTTTGACCGACACTCAGTATATTATTTCTAAATTACGAAATTAGTCGCTTAATGTTTCAACAAAAACGGGGCTCATACTCAACGGTATCTAGTAGTTCGTACATTAAATGCATAATAAGAGCTATCTAATCGACAATCCACCGCGTACCTGTACTTGTCATGTTCGTTCGGCCGAAAATGTGCGCCAATGACCGAGAACATCAACTCGTCATCTTGCATCGGAATTGAACATCAGCCGGTCTTCTTTATGGAACGATTTCTGCGTAAAGATTTGTGGTGCATCTTGGTGGGTTCGTAAACAAACAAATTGTCGCATTTGGGTGTCGAGAAATCCACAAGATATGAAGAGAAGCAAATGTATCCATTGCGTGTTATACTGTTTGGTGCGGCTTATAGTGTGGCGGCATTATCGGGCCGTTTTTTTCGAAGACGGGGCCGACGCACCCGTCACGGCCAACGGAATCAACTACCGTCACATGTTAACATCTTTTTTGTGATCATATCTTGCTGATATTGGTTTGGACGACCTTTGGTTCAGCAATGATGTTGCGTCATGCCACACATCGGGCGTTGCAATAGTGAAGCTGCGTCAAAAATTTGATTGTCGCATTTTTAAATCATAGCTCCTAGTCGCCCAATTCACATGCAATTTTGAAGCAACCATTGTCGAAATAGATCCGCACGTAATTCGTAATGTGCTGAGAAACTGTACCGACCGAATGGATTACGTAAGTTCAGCTGCAGTTTCCATCGGGATGAAATCATTTTCCATAAATAACCAGGCGACCCTCCTGGTTCAAACAAAAATATAAATTTGGAAATCTATTAAGCCGTTCATTTTTTATACAATTTTTACATCTGAACTTCTTACTGGGACACCCCGTACATAAGCCTTCACCATTCGATTAAATATGGTGCCGCAGTCTTAAAGTTGGAGTTTTGAGTCGAATACACGCCATTTGCAACTGAGGTGTATCGATTGCTCGTAAAAGCGTATGGCTGACTGAAGTGAGAGAAGTTTTCGAGAGTGGTTTCAAAAGTGTACGGTATAGGTGTACAAAAAGCCGAAATTGGTAGCATTATTGGATGAAAATTCGTTTCAACACGAAGAACTGGCTCTTACATTAGGAGTGCTTCAACAATCAGCATTTTATGTTCCATATGAACTGTTTGTCAGGCATAAACGAAACAGATGTTTGCATTGTTTAGCCACTGGTGATGGAAACGAAGAATTTACGGGCATCATATATGCTTCAGCAATAATATATTGATTCTTCTAACTGTCGAGGTTTTATTTCCTGCTCCTGTTACGTAGTGTCGGGTGTGGTGATGGTGAATATGAGTTGATGCGCAGGTGTCGAGTGTTGTTCTCTAGGTACTAACGGCGAGAAATATTCAACGTGAGAGAAATGACCTGCTGGCAGTGTTGACTGCGTGAAATGCACAGCCTTAGTCCTCTAAAAATGAAGCTTGGCTGAAATTCTATGTAGCCATAATGTTCCATTGCGGTGGATTGTATTCTGGAGTTGTAAATTTCATCCACGGACATGATTTGCTTTGTTCCAATAATCTTTGATTTTGAGTTTGCAGTTGCTGCCTTCATGACATCGATGCTTTAACATCTTGCTTTGTCGAGTATACAACGTCGTTTCTTCACGTATACCGCCTTACAGTTTCTTGCACTTCGTTTTTATTCGTTGAACGTGAAGTATGGAAAGCGCTCTCGATAGGGATCGACAGGTATGTACTTCGTGGTGGGTTTTATTCTTATTTGTGAGTTATTGAGGAAAATTGAGCCGAAAATGGCCTCGTATAGAGTAGACAGTCCTGCACGATTGAACAAATAGTATTTGTACTTGTAATAGTATACAAGTTCTGTAACTCTAGGAGTGCATGTCCTGGATTCGTGTATGTTTTCGATAGATGCTTAATTATGGTGGACATATTGTTCTAATAACGTTGGGTGAATTATCTATAATGTTTCGCATTTGTAAGTACATACAATAGTCTTTTCTGTGTATCTTCAAAGAGTTTGATCATCATAGGCCCAATTGGTATAGGATAAAAGAATTCTAGTGCTTTATCCTGATGGGTTCAGTACTCATTGAGGAATTTTTCAGTACTCATTGAGTTGCTGTGCCTCTATTAATTGTTTTAATTGTTGGGAGGTGAGGTTGTTATTGTGTTTGAACAGTTTAAACGTGTGATCAACAATCGAGGTTTGATTTTTTAGGAGTCTTACAGTGTATGCTTCATTTTTCTTTACCTGGCCGAACTACTTTTCGCACTCATATGCCTGTCTTTGTGACAATATCCCGAAAATGTCTCCCATTATGTGCCCGATTGTATCGTGTATCGCTTAAGTCATTTTGAGTTACCTACTTATTATCTTGATTAATGTTGATAAATTGCCATCGCCCTTGTTGTTTGATAAGATCGCAGCCTTTTTAAGTAAGATCAAACCTTTTTTCACCTTATGAATTACTTGCCAATAACTATGTACAGATTGTATCGAATTACCAGATCCTATTTAGTTTTATTTTTTAAGGCCATAGGTTACCAGGTACTTAGTTGATTATACTAAATAAAAGGTAGGTGTGTTGAATTACTCGCAACTGTACTCGACTTGTAGTCGAAATTTAACTTATTGTTTCTTTCGCCTTCCGACTTGGTTGTTGCCTTCTCTTTTGCTTTGTGGCTGTGTTGTCATCTGCTATAGGTATCTTTTTCATTCGTGAGTTTCATTTTGACTAGGCTCTTGACTGGGCCAAAAGCTTTAAGTCCACACATATAATACATTAAGCAGTAAAAATTGGAGAGCGATCGGTAAAGGTTGTTGTTCAATTTTTTTGCTCACTCTCTGATTTATCCGAACAGCTTGGCATATAGTCATCTTGATTTGACAAAGTCAAATAATGAATACCCATTTGGACGCAGCTCCAAATTAACGAGATCCCCAACATCCTCAATTAATAGCTATGAAAAAGAAAACGAAGAACTTTGTAAGGAATTAAGCAAAATAGAAAAGTTGACTTCTCAACTTAGTAAAGAGATCAACATTCTTAAAAATGAAAACGAAATGCTGAAACAGGCCCTTCAAGTTAAGGAAATACAGGACCAGCCAGCCGCAGAATTCTTCACTGATGAAGACGAATTACGCGAGGACTGGACCCTTAAAAAGAATAAAAGAAATAGACCCTCTAAAAAAAGAAAAGCTGAATTTTCGCCAGAAATTGTAGCTTCAGACCAGTCTACAAAATCTAATAATATAAAATCAACGGAACTAAGAGGCTAAATCAGCCAAAACCAAGGATAAGGCACCGCCTCCAATCAATATAATGGGAATTACTGAATATGGCGCTGTTCAGGTTCTTATGAAATCGATTACTGACAAAGAATTCAGGGTAGTGTCACTAAATAACAATATATGGAAAATCAATACAACAGACGTTGACACATATAGAGCATCAGCCACGAAGCTTACTGAGGAAGGTAAAGAATGGTACACTTATGAAAACAAAAATGACCGCCCGATCAAAGTGATGGCAAGAGGTCTGCATCCTACTTGTAAAATAGAAGATATATTAGACGACTTAAAGTGTAAGGGGCTGAAAATAGAAGACGCCGCAAACATCATCAAAAAAGAAAAGAAGGAAAGTGATCAAGGGGTCAAAATAAACAAGAGAGGGCTCCCATTATTCATGCTTACATTTAATTATAAAAAAAAAATTGAAAACATCTTTAACATTAGAGCTATTCTCAATATGAGAGTTAGAATTGAAGCATTACGCAAGGCCACTGGATTAATACCCCAATGTAAAAAATGCCAAGGTTTTAATCACACCCAGAAATATTGTAATCGAGAGCCAAGATGTGTAAAATGTTCTGGAAAACAGCAAATTATAGAGGATGCGAGATAGCTAAAGAACTGCAAAAACTGAGAAATAAAAAACTTCAGTTTAAGCAAAACCGTGAGATGCCAGTTAACGGAATATCATCGAAAACTCAATGAAAGCTCAACCATAAGCTAGTACAGTAGCGGGACCAAAGACATACTCACAGATAGTTCAGCAACAAGGGCCACTTTGTATTAAGGAAAAACAAGAATCTTCAATTCTTGAAAAAATACTACGGAGTATAGAAGCTTTGAACATGCGAATTGCAAAACAAGAAAGAAGCCTAAAAGCCGTATATAAGCGACTAAATAAACAAGAAGCAGTGAATGAGTTCACTTCTATGATTTACTAGTATGAATAGTAGTAAAACATTAAGAATTGCCAACTGGAATGCAAATGGCCTATTGCCACAAATTCCGGAGCTAGAAATTTTCTTAAACATGGATAAGATAGACATATGTCTAATATCGGAAACCCATTTCACAAATGTATCGTACGTAAAAAGTCATGGATATCACTGCTACCATGCTATCCACCCATCAGGAAAAGAGAGAGGAGGATCAACTATTTTCGTTAAACAAAAAATATCAAACACTACGAAGGAGTAAAAATAGAAAAGGAAAATATGCAAGTATCAACCATTAAAATTCGACTCAATAATGAAAAGGAGTATAGCATTTCATCTATATACTGCCCACCGCGATATCAATTGGGTTAAGAAAATTATATCGCGTTATTTCAATCGCTTGGAGTCAACTTCATAATTGGAGGGGACTTTAATGCTAATAATACGTACTGGGGATCGAGACTGTCAACACGTAAGGGTAAAGATCTGTATGCGGCAGGACAAGAATTAAACTGCGAGTTTTATTCTGGGGGTAAACCAACATACTGGCCTACAGATAAAAACAAAATCCCAGATTTAATAGACTTCTTTATAACAAAAGGAGCATCAGAAAACTATGTATTGATAGAAATCAGTGAAGGAATATGGTCAGATCACACACCTGTTATTATGAAAATGAGTGCAACCATAATCAAGAAAGTGAATTTGCCTAAACTAACAAACAAGAGAACAAAGTGGGATGTTTTCCGCAAGCTAGTAGAAAACAGTACGGTTTTACAAGTACCAATTAAAACTCCGACACAACTCGATGATCAAGTAGAAATATTAAATAATAATATAATTCAAGCAGCGTGGCAGAGTACGCCCATTAGTCAATATAAAGTGCCAAAGAAAAACAACTATTCATTGGAAGTGAGAGATTTCGTTAGTGAAAAGCGAAAAGCTCGAAAAATTTGGCAGCGGAATCGAGCACCACAAAGTAAATCGAGACTTAATTACTTAAGCAACAAATTAAAGCAGTTTATCAAAGAAATTAAAAACAATTTGATAAGTGAATATCTAACTGGTCTTTCCAGCCAAAAAGACACTGACTATTCACTTTGGAAAGCAACGAAAGGACTTAAACGACCAAATAAGCAGATACCTCCTATCAAAAAGAACGATGCATCTTGGGCAAGAAGTGGTAAGGAGAAGGCTGTCTTGTTTACAGCCCACCTCGAAAACACATTCCAGCCCCTTCCAAGGCAATCAGCGGAAGAAAATATAAACCCAGTTAGAAAAGTGGATAACCTAATCATTAAACCAGTAACATTACAAGAGCTAAAATGAGGAATTTTTAACAACTTGAGTTCAAAAAAATGTCCTGGTTATGACCTAATTTCAGGTCAAATAGTAAAAGAACTTCCCGAAAAGGGCTTACGAAAACTACTTCAACTAATAAACGCAGCATTCAGACTAAAATACGTCCCATACCAATGGAAGGTTGCAGAAGTGATAATGATTCCAAAACCGAATAAACCGCCTAACGTTAAAACCTCGTACAGGCCTATTTCGCTTCTTCCTATAATTTCGAAGTTGTTCGAAAAATTATTGCTGAAAAGGCTAAAACCAGTAATCTAAGAAAACTAATTCCACCACATCAGTTTGGCTTTATAGAGAGAAATTCTACTATAGACCAATTACATAGGGTTACCGATATAATTGAAGATTCACTAGAAAAGAAGAAAATCTGTTCAACTATCTTTTTGGATGTTGCACAAGCCTTCGATAAAGTATGGCACCAAGGACTAGAATATAAGCTATATCGAGACCTGCCAAAGCAATTTTACCAGATATTAAAATCTTATCTAGCTGATCGATATTTTCGAGTTAAATTTGAAGATGAATACTCTGACCTTAGACAAATATCGGCTGGAGTTCCACAAGGAAGCGTTCTGGGACCAATACTATATTTACTTTATACAAGAGATGTTCCAAATACAAAAGATACAAACATTGCAACGTTTGCAGATGATACAGCAATCCTAGCAGTAGGAGACAGTATAGAAGAGTCAACTAGTAAATTACAAAATGCCACTAATGCAATAAGTAAATGGACAAAGAAATGGCGCATTCAGCTGAATCAAACGAAATCCATACATGTCAACTTTACTAACAGAACAGTTAACTGTATTCCAGTTCTACTGAACTCGCATCCAATTCCGCATGTGAACACAGCGAAATACTTAGGCATGACTCTTGATGCTAAGCTGAAGTGGAAAGAGCACGTTAAAACGAAAAAAGAAGAACTAAACATCAAATACAGAAAATTGTACTAGCTCTTAGGGAGAAAATCTGAGCTAACACTACATAATAAGCTACTATTATATCGGCAAATATTGAAACCTATATGGACATATGGTATAGAACTGTGGGGTTGTACCAAGAAGAGCAATGTTAAAATAATTCAAACCTTTCAAAATAAAGTTCTACGTAGCATTGTGAATGCACCATGGTACATAAGAAACGACAACCTTCATAAGTATCTAAAGATGGAATACGTTAGCGAAGAAATCAAGAAACATGCGAAGAAACACGCACAACGGCTCGGTCAACATCAAAATGCAGATATGCGTAATATTATGACCAACACAGACCCAGTTAGAAGGCTTCGAAAGACGAAACCTTTAGATTTGGGGCGGTTAATGTAATCTTATAATATACTTGGAGCTAACCAGTGGGTTAAACTCAACAAAAACTAACAAATTTACTAAAGATAAGTTACTAGATGAATTATATTCAGTTGTAATAAAATCCATTAATAAAAAAAAAAAAAAAATATAGTCATCTTCGGAAAGTTCTGTTTTAAGGCTTCAGATAGTCAAAATTCTTATATGCCACCAGGATACAATGGAAGCTAGAAGGAACTATGAAAAAAAGCGAAGGAAAACGACGGTACGGAATGGTCGCAGAAAATACACAGAAGGCATTATCAAGACTACATAGACAAAACATTTACAGGCACAATGAGTAAAGGTTATAAGAAAATTCACAGACAGTCCACCAATAAAGAATCTGATCGGATAAACCCTGGCAACACATAAGCAACAACTAAATGGAAAGGAAAGATTAATGGAAAGGAAAGATCCGCCAATCACCATCAGGATTCTGTCTATCTTTGCAATCTGTTTTGGTGCTCCAGGCTCGTCCAAATCTTTCGTGGTTCACTTTTCTGCGTTCTACTTTACATCATTATATAGCCAAATCGAGAATGTTCGTCTATAGGTCCAATTTACGTAGAACCATCTGCACATTACATGGCTCCATGACAGCCTACAGTACTGCCATGAAAAATGGGTCGGCTCATGAATTCTGCACTCCAACAGGGGGTCATAGATGTGTTCATTCATTCCATCGATTGTAATCAAATGGAAGAAAGCGATTCTGGCCAAAGAGAAAAAAACTCGATGAAAAATGGGGCGAGCTGAAAACAATTTTGTGATTTTGTGGACTCGCCCTTATCACTTATATACGTCAAATCTCATCAAAACCTAAATTTATTATAGATTTTAATTGATCTAATCTAATTATTTATAATTAATTTATGTTCAACACATAATAAAATTGAGATTTGTGTGTTGGCTATCATCAGATATGTTTTAATTATCACTCATATTGTGTTCAAAAATAGCAACAAGTAATCTGGGTACAGGATGGCGTATTGGCTATAACATCGAAACTCTAAACAAAACTTTCAACCATGGTATTCCGGACCAAAGGATATTATATATTAAGTCTTCGACAGTTCCACCCCACAAAAACAAGGACCCACCCTGTTAGGTAAAACGACAGCAGTTTTTATAATCTACGACATGTAGTATCACTCTCCAGTGTATTGCAAAAAATTTTATATTACATTACATTGATTGAATAGCAGTCTGTTATCTATACATAATCCCTCAGACCAAAATAATAGTAATAGTTGAGTCAAAAATGTCCTTTTTATCAAAAAAAAAAATTGTTGTATAAATTATAAATCAACAATAACCATAATGAAGGGGGTATAGACACCTCGTCCCTACATTTATAGTTTATACGTTGAGATAATTTCATTATGCTCATCACAAACAAAAAAAGGATATTCATGTCATTTTAAATTAATTATTAGGATTATAAACGTAAGGATACAACTATACATATATAGTTCATCGTTAACATGTACAATATTGGGCGGGGTGTGGGGCATGGCCAACACACCCACACACAGTGATTTAAAATGATATTTTCATAAATGTTCACAAAAAGATTTGTGCCCATTTTCTCCTACCCCCATCACTCCTTTAGTTGGGACACCGAAAGGAAGTCTATTGAATTTAGGATAGACTTTTCAATTTATTTATTTATTATTGCCGTCGTTTTATTTTTAGGATGAAAATTTTTGATAAAAAAAAAGGATTTCTGTCTTGTCAACAGTAACAATTTTCGTGTCGATGCTGAATAATTAAAATGGGAAAACGAATCGGTACAAAAGATTTTGTTTTCGATTTATTGCGTTGGAAGATGTGAAAATTCAAATAAAAAGGATTTTAATGTATTTATTACAGGTGTGAAGTTCGTCATAAGGTTTGTGGTGTTTAAATAACACGTATACCTTAATCACTTTTAAGCACCACCAAAAAAATGATTTTCGATGTCTTTAGCAGTAGTTGACCACCATTGTGCACAAAAGGATCATTGAATAGGAATCCAAAATAAACAGGATATTTTTTTTAAGGTTTTAATTCGCCATTGTTGGCCCGTACCGTGTCAACAATCTGACTCTATCGGTTCAGGAGCCAGCTCTGCATACGGTTGCAAGCAATGATGCCAGATTGCTCTCTACGCTGTGAAGCCATCGTCACCGACAGTGAACTCTTCGCCTACCGAAAGGCGGCTTTCTCTTCAAATTCATTGTATCATTCGGTTCGGACTAGCACGCAGAACTTGACCGAGCCAGAGTACTTGCTGTCCTTTGATTTCTTGTACGATATCAGGAATTTGGATTAAATTCAATGACATCATCAGCTCGAAACCGGACTAGCGAATTACAACATATGTACAAGCAAAAATTTCATCTCATTATTGATTCTTTTGTATATTGAGTACGTATACATCAGATTCTCGAGCTCCTCCACATTTGGAAGTGGGTCTGCCTAATTAGAGATGTCCTATACTTATGACATTGTGAACGCCTCTCCTCTCAAGATACAGTTTGGATGCAGTTGTAGTACTGGTTTTTATGAATATGGTTGATGTTTCTATTACCCAATAGATGGCATCTTCACATATAAGATTGTGTTACGGATGCGGGTGACATCTCTGGTTGAATGAAAGTACTAAATACTCGTAATTGGAAAAAGGCATGTATCGCAGTATACAGGCGAAATAATAAATAAATGGAAAATTCTTCTATGACCGAGAAGCGGGCAAAATGAGTATAAATACGCGAGCAGAAAGCATAGAC
Source organism: Tipula lateralis (assembly GCA_963932295.1). Lineage (NCBI taxonomy): Eukaryota > Metazoa > Arthropoda > Insecta > Diptera > Tipulidae > Tipula > Tipula lateralis. The sequence goes on from OZ010738.1 coordinate 54,826,042, forward strand.
TTTCAGTTTGTATTAGAACAGCGACAGATTAAAATCGGGAAAAGGTGATAAATAGTGAAATAGTGAACAAACAGTAAAAGTAACAGTGAAAGAAAAATACTGTAATAGTGAATTGTAGTGACTATTAATAAAAGTTAAAGTGGAAAACTAGCAAGTGGTTTTAATTATTCAAAATCCAGTGATCGAACCGTGGATTGGTTTGAATCCCTACTAGGAGAAAACATAACAATTGGTGACAGCGGTGGGATTGTGAATAAGAAGACATGAAGCTACTGCAGTTGAAAGAATCAGTAACGGCAGATATTCAACTGCCAAATGCCAAAGTGGATACAGTAAATAGTCAAATGGTGCAACAATTCGAAGCGACTTGAAAAAGAGATTGTAGACATTAAAAATAATGGCGGTGCTACTCAAATCTTGAAACGAGTCAACGAAATTAAATTGAAGCCTCCAACGTTCGACGGAACAACGTCGTTCAACATTTTCAAATTACAATTTGTAACGGCTGCATTAAGAAATAATTGGTGTAAGGAAGACCAGGTCGAAGCTCTCATAGTGGCGTTAAAAGGCAGTGCGGCTGAAATGTTCCAGATTGTTCCAGAATTCGAACTTGAGGACTATGGTAGTATCATCCTAGCTTTGGAACGAAAATATGGTGCTGATTATAAGCGAGAGCTATATAGAATGTAGCTCAAACGTCGTTCTCAGCGAATCGGTGAAACACTACAGAAGTTTGCAGCGGACATAGAGCGCGATTGGTGTATCTCGCCCACTTTAAAATGGCGCCCGAATACACAGAAAGAATTAAAATTGATGCGTTTACTGATGTTATTCGTGACGTAGAAATAAGACGAGCAGTTGTGGTAGCATCGAAAATAACATTTTCGGAGACCATCGATGGTGCTTTAACGATCGAGACTGTTAACAAGATGATAATACCAGAGGTAAAAATACGACGAGTTGGATTAGAACCAGGAAATTATAACTCATCGAATTACAACAAACCAGGAAATGATTGGCTACCAATAAAGTTTCGGTCTGGAAAAAGTAGAATAAGATGTTGGATATGTGTCAAACCTGATCATATTTCAAGGGATTGTTGGGAAATAAAACGTAAGCGGTCAATGATACCATCATCATTGTATTCGAGGAAAAGGGAAGATTGCAAGGTATCAGAAGAGAAGGAGCGTCCTGTAATATTGCAAACAATAAATGAGAAGGTCGATAAAGAAAGAAACCTAATTTCGTCAACAAAATCTGGCATGACAGCCATCCCCGTTCCACGGTTGACAAGAGGTGGTGATGGCTTAACATTAGATGGAGAAATCAACGGAAAAGCCTGTATGATAACACTAGATACAGGAGCAATGCGGACGATTGTGCGGGCTGATTTAATAGAAAATGAACTTCAGCCAATTGAAGGATTCAAACTGCAAACAGCAACCGGTGAAAGGGGAAGAAGAAATCAAGGGAAAGCAGGCCATAAGAATTGGTAACCGGAACTTCTATCATGAAGTTTTGGTGGCTGATATTGTCGATGAGGTGATTTTGGGAGTGGACTTCATTAAACTGTGGAGATTTTAAGCTACAGCTGCAGTTAAATAACGGTAAGCCAATCTCGTTCGAAGAATTATAGTGAGACATTCAACAGAAATTCGCAGTGAAATGGAAGATAAGATTATTATAGACACGTTGGGAGTTGTGAAACTCAATAAAGAAGAGCAGCCAGTAGAAAGGATAATACTTCCATGAAACAGGGTGAAACCTCGATATGAAATCCGAGGCCTGAAATCTAAGAAGAGCAGTCAGTCTGGCTTCACAGCTTACACCTGAAGAGAGACTTATCACCAAAACTGCAACTTGGCTGGGAAGGACCATACAAGGTGATTACGAAAATCAATGATGTAATATACCGAATTCAGAAAGGCATCTGAGGAAAATCAAAGGTTGTACATTTGGAAAGGTTGGTTCTCTATATAGGATAGGAATTGGAATTTAATGAATTAATTAGATTGGAAGGAATTAATTATAATCATATAATAGTTGGCAGAATAATCTCGTGGCGGAAAATCTCTTCATTGAGGATGGCAACGCCATTTGTTGTAAGGCGATATATTTTGACTCGGTTTCAGATTATGAACGATTTGTCAATATGGGTCTAGCCTTTCATGATGAACCTTAGTGATAGTATTGATTATTCCGGATTGAAATGTAAGAAGTTTGATTATTTCCAAACACCAAATAATTCGTTGGCTATACCGAATCAAAGGTGACCGTCTAAGAAACTCGATTCTGTTTTCGATTATGTTATTCTAGGACAAAATGTTACTGTGCAGTGTCAATATATGTACTGTGAAGTTTATGTACGTCGAAATCTTCTATTCACTATTGTTTAGGGTACCCTGGTCAATTTTATCAAACTAGTTTGCGGAATGGTAAGCAAAACTTGATAAGCTTGTACTTCGTTATTGTCTCTGCTGTTACTATTCCCAACATTCAGATTTTGAAACTGGCAAAGTAATGGCTTTTGATTGGCATTGGTTCTTATCATTCGTTTTTGTTATTTTGGGAGGATTATCCGACAAGATCCAACAAATTTGTACATCCATTTGTACGTGATTGATTATATTGTTGCCAAGTCCAACTAAAATCATCGGTTGGCTGCAGTACAAAGACTTACATTCCAATATTCATTTTTAGTATCTAGTTAGAGATTGTAAACAATATCTGCCTGATATCGAACATGCAACCATCCAATAACCAGAATATTTTTGAATATAGGGAGAAATTGTAAGTGTCTACCTGTTAAGTCACTAACCCAGATCACCAACAAAATATACAGTTAGAAAAGAATTCTTTAAAAATCACTAATGAGGGACCGATGGGTGTAATATGGGAGCCTCTGATTATAATGTTAGCTGTACTGACGCAATGAATCATCAGTCAGCCCTGTTGTAATACTCCAATCCGAAATCATATACGTAACAGACATATAAGTCAAAAACGTTGCTATAACAATTTTGATCTCGAAGACTTTAACTGCAATTTCGTTTCGAATGCAGTCTTAAGCATAAAGGTTGCATCGATGGGAGATACATGGATAATAAGTATCATTCTGCCTCACTGCATCTATCAATGGCAGTTTTGATAACCCTGTCCAATTATATCTGAGCGAAGGTAATAGACATACATTTCACCTCAGTAACATGCACTTCTATGTTAGGAGACGACCGACCTGCATACTCATTACGTCATATCTTCAAATTTCATAACTCTTTACCAGCTTATGGTATATTGATATTTTAGAAAGTTCAGCTCACGAGTTCTGTCAGTACTTCAACAAAGGGTCATGAATACTGGCCATATTAGGATTAAAGGATTAGAACGAAGTTACGTTAGGTTCTTCATGACGTAGGTCTAACGACTGTCCAATTTGAAATAATTGTAAACGTATCTAGGTATATAGTACCTAGAACACTGCCCTAATACAATTTATATTTACTTTGTATATTCGACAAAAATAAAATTATGTCAACATTTATTATTTCAGATATCCTTAGCAGACATCTTTTATTCTGTCTTCAAAACGTATATTTGTATCGTATAACTTGTTGATGTCATACATATAAAATGTAAGACAAAGCAAGTTAAACACTCAGCCAAGATATAGGATGATTAATGTATTCTCGATAAGAGTTGATATACGAGCCAATAAAAAAACGTAAACACTTCAAAATATCTACTGTACTCTCGTATACCACTATATATGTATATTGAATGTACACACCGAGATGTAAATCGATTTGTACCTAAAAAAAAATTGGAAAAATTTCATCTTCCATATTTTCTTTTAGTACAAATGTTTATTTTGCCGAGTTTTTACTCGTCTTATTTATACAGTGGTGGCCAAAATTAGCTGTACAAAATTGTTTGTTTCAAACAAATTATTTTGTCGAACACTTGAAATTCGTTCCCGGTGTGCTTTCAACGCTCTATCTTATATTGTTGCTATGCAAAATGAGTACTTACCACCCAGGTGGCTCAGTGGTTAAAGCCGTGGCAGTTGGAGCGGAAGGTACCGCGTTCGAATCCCGATAGGGAGGGGCGGATGCAAAAGGGTTTTTGCACCATCCGATTACGATCGGTGGTGTTTATGAACACATCTATGACCCCCTATTGGAGTGTAGAACTCATGGTTCTACGAAAATCGGACCTATAGCCGTATGTCTTCGATTTGGCCATTCGGGCGTAAAGAGCAGAGAGAGCCTTGAGCCGCAAAACATATGGCATAGTATAAAATACATATAAAAAAGACCTATAGTTGCAGTCCTGAGATATAGGTTGCCATTTTGCCAATAAATTTATGAGCACGCCGACCGAGAGGGTAAAATCACCGATCGTAATCAAATATCACTTTTCTATTCTACTTCTATTAAACTATTAAACTCCAATAGTTTATTCAACAACTTCTTTGGTTCATGCTACAGATTGAAGCATAGCAACATGTTGATCAACAAGTATGTTGATCTCAATATTTAACTCATCGAAGACACTATGAGTTGAAGAACGAACCATATCACCAGATTCCAGTCACGGAGCATTTAAACCTTTTATTGCTAACGTCCTTATCTATAACCAAGGGTCAATAAGCCTGCATTACTAAGTATGTCGAAACGCATGATAGTGAAACAATATTAAGGCTTGAAACATCGTTCAAATAATGTAGTGTAAACCAACTGTACACTGCATGATAGCGTTATCCCAAGCAAAATGAAATGCAACGCGCAGGATCAAGCTTTCCGCAATTTGCACTAGCGAGAATTGATAAAAAGTGGTGAATGGAATCTAAAATGGAAAAAAATCTAGAATGGAAATTACAAACCACCGAAGTTGATATTCCGCAACTTCAAGACTTTTTTATTAAAAGGCTTAGCAATAAATAAAATCGAATTTTAACATACTTTACACCAGTTATAAGCTCAAACGTATATTTGTATCGTATAACTTGTTGATTGACGAAAATACAAGAAGCAATGACTTAACTATCTCTGTTAAGGTTAATACACATATTAATCCAGATCTAGAAGGCGATGTAAAAACAGTGGATACAAACATCACACACTCGTTCACTTAAGCCATGCTCAATGGAACCGTGTCAAGAGAGAATCAGTCAACTGTCAACCTACATCCAATAATATATGTATGAATCGAAATACGGGTGTTAATACACGCGTTTGAAGTTAGACCTAACTTAATCCTAACCAACAAAAACAAATAAAAATTTGTGTGTATGGGTTAAAGTTTAAAAACAATGACATTCAGGCGAAATATTGAATTTTAGAAAAAACATAACATATCAATTATTAATAAATAATTATAAATCAAAAATATAAAATAATAATTATAATTAATCAAAAATAATTTTTAAAACAATAAGATTCCCAAATTCAATAAAATAATAACTGACCTAAGAATTTAGGATTTTCTCACTATCGTAAGAAGTATCGTAGGATTTTCTTAAGAAATTGAATATCTCGAGAACTAATATGTTTATCAAAAATGTGTTTGTCATTTTCTGAAAGGTCACGATATGGACTACTTACATTCCAAACCATTTGAAAAGCTAATTATTTTTACGGCGTCAATTCAATTTTTAGTAAGCTTTACTATGGTAAGAAGTTAGGATTTGCTTAAGAAATTGAATATTTCGAGAACTAATATGTTTATCAAAAATGTGTTTGTCATTTTCTGAAAGGTCACGATATGGACTACTTACATTCCAAACCATTTGAAAAGCTAATTATTTTTACGGCGTCAATTCAATTTTTAGTAAGCTTTACTATGGTAAGAAGTTAGGATTCTCTTAAGAAATTGAATATCTCGAGAACTAATATGTTTATCAAAAATGTGTTTGTCATTTTCTGAAATGCCACAATCAGGACTACTTACATTCCAAACCATTTGAAAAGCTAATTATTTTTACGGCGTCAATTCAATTTTTAGTAAGCTTTACTATAGTAAGAAGTTAGGATTTTCTTAAGAAATTGAATATCTCGAGAACTAATATGTTTATCAAAAATGTGTTTGTCATTTTCTGAAAGTTTACAATCAGGACTACTTACATTCCAAACCATTTGAAAAGCTAATTATTTTTACGGCGTCAATTCAATTTTTAGTAAGCTTTACTATAGTAAGAAGTTAGGATTCTCTTAAGAAATTGAATATCTCGAGAACTAATATGTTTATCAAAAATGTGTTTGTCATTTTCTGAAAGTTTACAATCAGGACTACTTACATTCCAAACCATTTGAAAAGCTAATTATTTTTACGGCGTCAATTCAATTTTTAGTAAGCTTTACTATAGTAAGAAGTTATAGGATTTGCTTAAGAAATTGAATATCTCGAAAACTAATATGTTTATCAAAAATGTGTTTGCATTTTCTGAAGGTTACGATTAGGACTACTTACATTCCAAACCATTTGAAAAGCTAATTATTTTTACGGCGTCAATTCAATTTTTAGTAAGCTTTACTATGGTAAGAAGTTAGGATTCTCTTAAGAAATTGAATATCTCGAGAACTAATATGTTTATCAAAAATGTGTTTGTCATTTTCTGAAAGGTCACGATTAGGACTACTTACATTCCAAACCATTTGAAAAGCTAATAATTCTTATTATTATTAAAAGCTATCCTAACTTCTTACTATAGTAAAGCTTACTAAAAATTGAATTGACGCCGTAAAAATAATTAGCTTTTCAAATGGTTTGGAATGTAAGTAGTCCATATCGTGACCTTTCAGAAAATGACAAACACATTTTTGATAAACATATTAGTTCTCGAGATATTCAATTTCTTAAGAGAATCCTAACTTCTTACCATAGTAAAGCTTACTAAAAATTGAATTGACGCCGTAAAAATAATTAGCTTTTCAAATGGTTTGGAATGTAAGTAGTCCTGATGGAGACCTTTCAGAAAATGATAAACCCATTTTTGATAAACATATTAGTTCTCGAGATATTCAATTTCTTAAGAAAATCCTAACTTCTTACTATAGTAAAGCTTACTAAAAATTGAATTGACGCCGTAAAAATAATTAGCTTTTCAAATGGTTTGGAATGTAAGTAGTCCTAATCGTGACCTTTCAGAAAATGACAAACACATTTTTGATAAACATATTAGTTCTCGAGATATTCAATTTCTTAAGAGAATCCTAACTTCTTACCATAGTAAAGCTTACTAAAAATTGAATTGACGCCGTAAAAATAATTAGTTTTTTAAATGGTTTGGAATGTAAATAGTCCTGATCGTGACCTTTCAGAAATGACACATTTATTTGATTCTTTAACAATATTTTGTTATTTTTGTATTTTTTTTAATGAACGTGTAAACAAACATTTATGGTATATTATTGAGTATTTATAATGGCAATAATTTATTCTCCTAAATGTCATTGTTTTCCTATATTTACCAATACATTCAAACTTTTATGATATTTTATTTGTTTAAGATTATTTTAGTTCTAACTTCAAGCGTGTATACAGGCGTGTGAAGTTAGACCTACAGTAATCCTAAATATAGTTCTACTGTAGTTAGGTCTAACTTCACATGCATTGTTAATACCAGTATGAGTGCATTAGTGGCACTTACGCCATCGTACCAACACTCAGTTCAAATTCAAGACTACTTAAAAAAGTCAAGAGTGAAACATTTATTCTCTTTTACCCTTGATGCTCTTGTAGTAACAAAAACCATATCCAATCTTACGTTGCGTTCTATCGAAAGATCGGGTTTTCCGCTTAGTGAAACTCAAGATGCTGGATCAATAGAGCTTTTAAACAGAAGTGATCAGATGTTCGAGATCTTATAAAATGGTAAGTTAACACAATAAATAATCAAAATACTAAGCTGGGATGGATTGGTTGCACCTAGAGAAGAATCCGAGCTAAATATCCATCACGGACATTAAGTCAAATCTTGACATTGAAAAGAAAAATATGATATTAATCTAGATCACGGAAATGTTGTTGTAGATTCGTTTTCTTTCTTCCGATACTAAAACAATTGGTCGCTCCGGCAATGGCCGGAATCATTAGCGCCCCTTGAGTGGCATTTTTCTCCTGTAATTCTTAATTCTCTCAATCTTTAGTGTGCCTTCTTATATTTCGCACCCATAAAGAAAGATCGAGTTTGTCATCAACCGGCCGTTCCACCTTCGACATTTGCCATTAGACTACTGAGGCAAAGAGTCACTTTTTCTGCTTTTACCGAGGAGTGTATAATTTTCTGCCCAAAATTTAGCTAGGTATCCAGGCGCCCTCCTCAGGTCTTTGACTGCCGAGCAGCGTTGCCATATTTATTTTATTAAAAACTGAACAAACAACTGATTTTAATGTAAAAAATCTTCGATATCGGATCCGAAAACGGATTTTGCTATTATGAAAATCCGATATCGAAAAATTCGCTATTATGAAACTAAAAAGACGAAAATCGAAATCGGATTTTCCGAAAATCGAATGTCAACATCCGACTACTAGACTTAGTAGACGGATTTCATTTTGAGTTATCGTGAATTACTAACTTCATGTTTATATTTGACAAATTCGATCCAATAATTTCATAATCTGAAAATTCGCAGCGGATCGAATTTTTCGATATCGGAAAGAAATCCAAAATCGGATTATTTCATAATAGCCCCCGTTATGAAATAGCCCCCGATTTCGGTTTGTCTTTTTAATTTCATCAGGACAAAATCCGCTTTTGGATCCGATATTGAATTTTTCATATTGAAACCAAAATAAAACACAAGTGGAAATGGATCGGTCACAAACTGAGAAACCTCCGATTAACATAACAAGAATGATACAAAAATTCGATATCCTGAAAGCGAATTATGCTATTATCCGATATCGTAAATCCGATATGATGATACTAAAACAACAAATCAAAATCGGATTTTCGAAATCTTATGTCAAATTCCGACTTCTATTACCCGAGAATTTATGTGATCTGCAACTTTCTTCGTCATTGACCGGAGTCGATTTTTAATCGATATCACTGACCAAATGGTATAGTATTGATCAACTAGCTAAGAACTAGCTAAAGTTATTTTAAAGTTTCAACAGCTCTAATAAGATCTCTATTACAAGCAGTGCATATAATGACATCTCACATCGCCAGCAAGTACATATTTCACTCTGCAGAATCAAGACGTTTGTGTAATGAGTACCATCCGAACGTTGGTATAATGAGTACCATCCGAACAGATAGAATATCGTCGAAAGCAGTACTCTATAATACACTGGTGTACACGTCCTATTACACTTCACACCATTTAGATGTCCTATCTGTTTCGTCATTCAAATTTTGCAGCTCCATGAACTCATCGACCCAACTCCTTTTGGCCAGTATTCTACCGGCGCTATATACCAACCGTCTTATTCGTCACACGAACCATTATTATTGTTAGCCATATAACAACGGAATTGTCATAGGTAATCGGTACGTCAACACGATCAATGAACACACGAACTATATCATCACATTATCGCAAAAATGTTTTCATCTGTAATATATACCCTTATAAACTAAGTCGGTATCGCACGGACTACATGATTAGTAGGTAAGAGAAGATGCGTTGAACCAATGGTTCACCACAAATTATTTCTAAACAATAATTAATCAATTAGCAGCCACTGTCTGAAATCAAGATGGAAAAAAGATCAAGGACAGATGAAATCTTTACTGAGCAGTCTCATATACTCGACGGATATCACCTTCGTACTTCACTAAGGGACACCCTCATAAGTGACCAGTTGGCCTCTGAATTTTTTGGTAAAAATAATTTTACTAATAAAATTTTACTGTTTATATTCCAAATTTTACCATTACATTTTAAACTTAACAAAAATTTAAAATTTCTAATTTAATTTGAATTTAGGATTTGAAAGATTATCAAGACTTAGACAATTTTTCCTAATCTTTGTTAATGTTAAAGAGTTTTAATACTTGAATTCGAACAATTGCAAATACACAAAAGAAATTTAAGTCGGAATTTTGATAAAACGCGTGGTTTATGGAATTCTAAACACATTATTTTGGAATAAAACTAAAATGAAAATTATTAATACAAAAACTGTCCAAAATCTGAATTTTTTTAGAAAAACTGAAAATCGTTTGTCCTATTAAAAAACTGAGATTTTCAGATAAATCTGACAGTCTGGCAACACTGCTGCCGAGTAACACAGTATTTCATTTCCCATCTGGAACAGTAGGTCGGTCGTTATCTGTCTCCTTGACAGCAATTCTAGCTTTGTGTTTTCCGGAGCCAGGGTCATACCAGGGTCGATATCGTACCCTATCAAAAAAGTATCATCTGCTAGTTACTTGCGCAATAACACACATATCATAGATCCTAGAGTAGATTTTATATTCTGTATTTACTTATCCGCAAAACGAAGGTGGTTAGGGCGACATATCCGATCACTTAGCACAGTTAAACATATTTTTGACATCCAGAGTGGCAAGTAACACTATTTTGCGGAAAATGGCTACCTTGTTGTGCTCGAATTCAATTCTGTACCGTAGAACGAAGACGTATTAAAAATAGTGAAAAATAGTGAATTAAAGGTGAATTAAAGGTGAATTAAAGGAGTGTGAAAAAATTATCAAATCTTATTAAAGAGTGTCTCTGTGTTTGAAGGGAGCTCTGAATACGCCGGCATATTCCGAAACTGAGTAGCTTTAGTGCACTTTGATTTTTCTCTTAAATATAGAGTCACTTGGATATACTTCTTACCGGTGTTTCTTCAACACAGTGACATTGTACGATAAATCGTAATTTTCTAGCAGTTCATACAAGCGGTCTATCTATGGCCCATAACTCATTTCAGAAGTAACAGCTTTTTTGAAATACAATATTTTCGCTTTTGGCCACATAATTTTGGCCACCACTGTACACAGTTGACTGTTTCTTTTTTGTGTCGTCATGATTTGCTGCTTTAATTCAATTTCATTGTCATTTTGAATTAAATTTTCACTTTTCTTGTGTTTCCTTGTGCACGTCCTCCGCTTTTTCGACTTGATTCTATTGTATAAGGAGGACTCTAGCAGCAACAACAACAACAAAAAAACAAAAGACAATAACTTTTCTTATACTTTTTATTGACATTTTTTCGTTTGTTTTATTTTATTATTATCTTAAGCTTATAAAATTCGACGTAATCTCGTCTTTCGACAATTGCGTGCACGGGAGGAGGGCGGGGGGTATAAATCGAAAATTTTACAGCGATACAACGAAGTCACGAGGGAAACATATATCCTCTTTGTTTTTTTGGATTCTATTGTATCTGCGGTTGGTTTTCGGTTTTTTTTTGTCAGAACATCACATATTGTTCTGTTTTCCATTGAACTGATGGATGTTGTGGATTTTCGTTGAAAATCTACTTTAGAATTTACATGCTTAGCACATAATATATATATATATAGAAATGACCGGGGATGAAATTTATGTTTCGTTCGCGGTGTTAATTAAATTTTAATGTTGTACCTCGAGGTGATCCATAAATATGTATCTCGGTATACTTACATATACAAAAGATTAATTAATTTTGTACGCGACCGTGTCACCAGATGTACACCGTTTATATCGTATTTAATGAGCTCCCCATCATTATGAGATGACAATTTTTTTTAGCAGCGGTCGTTTCTTTCACATCTTCACGTTGATTGCTGTATAGAAGATAATTTCGTGGAAATTATGCCTGTTTCGTAATTAATTTTGCGATTTTACAGTATTTTGGTTAACGCGCATCAGATGGAAATGTGAGAATTGCCAACATTGTCATTATCTTAATAACAATTATGACCATTAAAACCAAGTTACGTTCTGCAATTAAGTTCATTTGAATAATGAGCCGTTAAAGCAAAGAGTGGATTGATAAATGCGATGATCACCAACTGCGCCTGCTATCAACTTCTACATAAAAAATGACCGTTTAGAATAAAATGGATTGCAGGTATGGCGTGTAATATATCTAAGATATCGGTACTGTCTTCGTTCATTCTTCAAAATGAAACCAGTTCCTTTGCTGAGGTTTAATAGGTGATGAAAAGGTGATTTGTAGGCTTTATCCGATTTGTAGGCTTCATCATTGTTTGGAACTGTAAAGAACCTATCTTGATTTAAATATTTGGCTGATATTGGTATTTGTGAATATAATTAAACAACCGAATTTGCGTGAACTGCTTCCTAAACTATCCTAAAAAGACAACAAAAACTAGAATTTTTTTAGGAAGAACTTCACACGTGTGTAGTGTAAATGAAGTATTTCCTAATTTCATTATTCCAAATAAAATTATATTGATGTGTTTGTAATCTACTAGAAAAACACCATCATTAGAAATTCTAATGGTCCTCTGGGTGAATAGTATTCGAAAATTCCATAATAAGTAATCAATTGGCATCATAGGTACTTTCCTAGAGTTTTCCCGTCCTTCAGGAAGACCGGGACCAAAATTCTAGATTGTTTTTACATTACTATGGATCTAATCTATCAGAAAAACATCATCATTAGAAATTCTAATGGTCCTCTGGGTGATTAGTATTCGAAAATTCCATAATAAGTAATCAATTGGCATCATAGGTACTTTCCTAGAGTTTTCCCGTCCTTCAGGAAGACCGGGACCAAAATCCTAGATTGTTTTTACATTACTATGGATCTAATCTACCAGAAAAACATCATCATTAGAAATTCTAATGGTCCTCTGGGTGGTTAGTATTCGAAAATTCCATAATAAGTAATCAATTGGCATCATAAGTACTTTCCAAGAGTTTCCCGTCCTTCAGAAAAACCGGGACCAAAATCCTAGATTGTTTTTACATTAATATGGATCTAATCTATCAGAAAAATATCATTATTAGAAATTCTAATGGTCCTCTGGGTGGTTAGTATTCGAAAATTCCATAATAAGTAATCAATTGGCATCATAGGTACTTTCCTAGAGTTTTCCCTTCCTTCAGGAAAACCGGGATCCAAATCCTAGATTGAAGGACGGGAAAACTCTAGGAAAGTACCTATGATGCCAATTGATTACTTATTATGGAATTTTCGAATACTAATCACCCAGAGGACCATTAGAATTTCTAATGATGATGTTTTCTTGGTAAATTAGATCCATAGTAATGTAAAAACAATCTAAGATTTTGGTCCCGGTTTTCCTGAAGGACAGGAAAACTCTAGGAATGTACTTATGGTTCGAATCAATGCAAAATATGTTTTATTCGTTAATATGAAGTTATACAAATACATATAAACAAATAATTTGTTGTTGTAAGTTTAGGAAGATACAGGAAAAACTGCTTCCTCATACAACCGAAAGCTTTTGAAAAACTGCTACAGCCACCACTACTACCAATTTGATAATAATTGTCTAAAGGTAAATCTGTCCTGGTGAGATTCTGGCCAATGTAATTTTATTCAACGAATACTTTCCTTAATGGTAACATTTCAATCAAGTCACTTCATAGAGCAGGTTGGTTGCTAGTTGGTTAGGTATAGATGCAGAGTTTAATGCACTGTTTCTAAATTTTGAACCAGAATAGCACCAATTAAATTGGTAGATTTATTCCCGTGTTCAAGGCAAGGCAGATATTCTGAAGATTTAAGTATAGTGTGTGTGTCCCAAAATCCGTACCAATATAAGAGAAATAGAAATTGGCTGAATCTATTAGGAAGTGTGCCGGTGTTAAGACATCAACGAATGCGTTACCATCTGCTGTTGCGCATAGTGGCCCTGAATTTTGAAGACTCAATTTGGCTATTAAAATTGTATAATTCTTCATTCAGCTTTCGCTTGACTCCAACAAAAGTAGAACCGTTGTCTGCTCTTTATATGGAGAGCTCCTCAAATCACTTATAAGCGCCGCTATAAAGCCGTCTTAATAGCCGTTTTCATGTGTATATCTTTCATCACCATATAGCTAATCACCATAAAGCTAATCTGGCACCTCTTCCTGTTTTCGAAGCTAGCTGTAGAGGTTCCACATAATCGAAACCACACGAAGTAAATTAGTCAATGGCTTATTTCTCGAAAAGAGACGGTGTGAAAGCCATACTCAATTGTCAATACGCAGAAGGAGTCATCATACCCTCAACTCCAACATTCCTACCACTGGTCGCAGTTGTCTAATCGACACACTCCAGAACAAGACTTGAGTGCTTTTAAAGCTAACTGACACTCTGATACGATATAATCCCTTGTACTATATATTTAGACCTTTTGGTTAGAAGAGCCTTTGCACAAAGCTCATTCGCATGCATTTCTGCTTGAAAGGCGATGGCTTTCACCTCTAGTGATTTGGATTGGATACATATATGTCATGTCCAATGGCTTCTTTTCTTATCCCCTCGTCCATCTTTGATCAGTTCGTACATCTTACCATAGACCCCCGTTCAACTAACATTTCTCCTAGACTCCACTTATTAGAGAATACCACATTAAAAAGTTTGTGGCATTCCAGTGGGTACATGGTCTTGAAAGTTTTGTAAAATTGACCCATCAGTTGCCTGTTTGCAGATTTGCCTCAAATTTCATGTTGAGGCAGTGTCCGATTTTATAAACCGGATCTGTTAGCATATGGATCCAGTTATGCATTGATCTCAGCTCTAGACCATTCATACCAAGGACGCATAAGTGATTGAAAATGGATTTGATGAAGTTAAGGTATGACCAATAGTTCATCTTTGGTTTCACTCTCCTAGTATTACCATAATGCTTTTTGACAGGCCCATGTGGCTCTTTTATAGAGCATGGTGATCTTATTCCGTCTTTATGCTGTAAATATTACTGTAAATAAGCATGGACCGATTCCATTTTGCCTTAGTAGTGTCACCCTTCCTGTATAGTACTTAGAACGTGTAATCTAAAGCTTTCTCAATATCAATAAAGACACAAAGAGCAATTTGCTTGTCCGTGATTTATCTTTTACCTTACAGGTGAGATTGCTTAACGCTGTCTCTGTTGATTTACCAGCTTGGTAAGCGAACTAGTTTCTATAAAGTGGATTCCTCGAAACAAATTCACACCATTTGTGTTGATCTAGCACCTTCTCCACAGTCTTCAGAAGGAACGAGATCAGGCTAATTGGTCTGTTTAAGGTCACAATCACCGTCCTTTATTTACAAGGGATATAACTAAAGGTGTAGTTGGCTCTAATTATACGAATTAAATATGGTGGAATCAGTTCTGCGAATCAGTGCTGCAGTATAAAGATTCTCCTCCAGGAGATTTAAAGGGTTTGATCTAGTAAATTACTCATCTGACACCTTATGTCACTTTCAACGTTACCAAGGAGTGACGTTACCAAAAATAATTCCCTCCCGACTCTCGATAAAGCTTCGATCCTACTTCTGAAAGTGTCCTAGTAAATAATCCTTAATTGACGAGTGAATCGAAAATACATCTGGTTCAAGGAACAATGTGGACGTATATTGAACACAATCGGCATAGACTGTACACAAGGTTCAAAACTTGTGCAAACAAGTATAGTGTGATTTTGTCGATCTTCGTCTACTCTATTGAGACGGACTGTCTGGATTGCCATTACTCACTTTTTTTTTAATGTTTAGCTGTCCTAGCTCCTTGTAACTGTCAGAGCTCCTGCACTCCACGCGCGATCCTTCAAGTAAAGGTTTAACATTTTATACTCAAACGGAAACTGAAAACCGGGTAACGAATTCCACTTCCTACACTCAGAGAAAAATACTATATAAATAATACGAATTCCTATTATATCAATAGTTTTTTACTATTAATTTTAGTCAATAGTACATATAACTTTAAATTAATATTTTGCAAACTATTATAATAAAAGTAGTATCTACTATTACTTTAATAACGTGTTCGCTTTAGAATAATAGTATTATATATTTAAAATAATGGTATTTTACTATTAGAATAAAAGTACAACCGTATTATTATTTTAAAATTAAATGGTATGTACTATTAATTTAAAGAGGAAACTTTTCAATTAAATGTCACAAATCACATGAGAAAGGACTGTACCATTGTAGTCCTATACCTTCAAAATAAAATAAACATATAACTTAAATTAATTTTCTATTTATATATTCATAAAAATATCATTTACATATGTACATAAAAATTCTTAAATTTTTCAGTACTCCTCGGAAGATTGATAGGCTATTAGCTCTTCACGAATGATGATCACAGCAAAAAAAGTTGAGCCGAACTATTGTTGTACAATTTTGATTGTAAACATCAATCTCGACCTAGAAAATTAAGAGATATTAACATTAACAAAACCTTTGAAATATTTTTTACTGAAGTAAACTTAACTTACCAATGCATGACCACAATTCATTTATAAATTGACCATTTTTTAATATATTCAGACCTCCTATCAACATTATGTTGCCTAATTAGGTTAAGAGTTGACAATTATTTTCCGAATCACGTTCCGAATCATTTTCTTTGACTAATAGGTTTCGGTTGTGGTAATTTATTAATGTACTGCAAGTAAATATTAAACGCGTGTAAATAATAAGTTATAGTTATTAAAATAAATCTTTATCTAGTGTTACCTGTATAATCATCAGCACAAGAAACATTTAAATTTCTCATCTTTGTATTGACATCATTGTTATGAAGTTAACCAGTTGCTCTAGCCCGTATCCTGTTTCTGAAAAAAAATTCCAAAACCAATTTGTTAAATATATTAGAACATAGACAATATTCACTTTATTTTCATACGTACATTGTATTTCCACTTTAACATTTTCACATATATCAGCTTTGTTATATTATAACCATATAAAATTTGGTTTAGATATTATTTTAATATAATTAAAAAAAAATTGGATGTGAAATTTGGAACTTCTTCTTGTAATTAGCTGTCAGTAATGCAAAATAAAAGCAAGTCTTTTCAAAAAGAAAACTTGACGCAAGATTTTATCAATAGTATTCATATTAATTTAATACTATTTACTGTATTATCAATTCGCTGTGCAGTTTTAAATTAATAGTATAATTTCCATTAAATCAATTGTACAAAAGAATGAAATATTATTTTTTTAATATGAAAACAATATACTATAAAATTAATAGTTGTACTTTTGACAAACTAATAGTATGTTTTTTTCTGAGTGTAGATGTACGATAAATGAATTCGCGCTTTACACCTTCAGTTCGAGGTTCTGGCAGCTTCACCGTAAACCTATGCGCATTAATCGTTCCTCGTGTATTTTCTCCACTAATTCTGCAGTACATTTACGATTTATAATCTATAGAACACGCAGAATTCTGAAAAATCTCTGCAGTGCTGTCGGCTGTCTAGATCTATCATAAGTCTGGAGTTTCGTATTATATACTTTTGAGAATAGAAATCAGTTAGGAAGTAGCTTTGGTCAACTCATGAAAAGTCATATTAAATTTCTGCATGCAGAAATGTGCTCCAATAAGAAGCGTTCTGAAGCGTTCTCGTGTAATTGTAAGCTAATTCGATTCATATGTTAGCTGGATCAGAGTGTGAAGGGCGGAACCTTATCAATTTTCAACCGCGAAAGAGCTGGGAGAGCCTTGAGCCCCGAAAAAGATAGCATAGATTAAAAAATAAAAAAAAAAAAAAAAAAAAAAAAAAAAAAAAAAAAAAAAAAACCCTTTAAGCAAGTAAAACGAAAACATTTTACACAACAACAAAAATATGTCTATCGTGATTATTCCGAAAAATATCCAATTCACAAATAATCAATGTCCATTCCCGTTCCCAAAACTATAAAAAATTCCGAAACAAAGCAAAATTGAACAAATTAAATTGTAAGAAAATAAAATTTTCCTATCTCGTCCTTTTTGCCACCCGTGTGTTTGTCTGTAATTTGGCAATATCCTTACGTAAAGACACTTGGGCATATAAAATTGATGGAGCGAGAACGAAAGCATTTCAGAAATTTTTTGACATCGACGTTGTTTGTTCACATATTTTTCTACGATTTTTCGTTTAAACACAGAGACACACATACACACACATATGGTAAACAACAACGATAAAATTATAAAGATGTTGTTGATAAAGTACATCAAGAATTTTAACAAAAACAAGGAAAACTGGGAAAATGACGAAGATAACAGGTAACAAACCGTATCCATTTGTACCCGAGTGTACAACGCACAGACAAGACATTTTCATTTAAAAACAATTCGTAGTACAGTTTTGTAAGGAAAGCGTTTTTTTGGAGGGGTTTGGGACAGGTTGTGTTTGGGGAGGGGGAGGAGGTGGCAAATATAATTCATCAAAAATTTATGAAATAAAAAGAAAACAACTTTTCTTCTTGTTTTGATCTTTCTCAACACGAGTATTGTTTCTGTGTTTCATCCAAGTCAAACAAAACAAAGTTGGAAAATATTTTCTGTTTCTTATCAGAGATTTTTTTTCTTTTGTTTGGTTTTTCAAAAATATTTTAAAAATAAGAAAACTTTAAATAGATTTTTGTTTCATTTTGTGTTACGGCTCTAAGTGGTTGGTGGTTGAAGATCCAAGGGTATTGTATATATATGGATAACTGTAATCATAAAGATAAATGTTATGGTAGCCTTTATACAGGTATCCTATTTATGCCGTTTCATTTCTATAAAAGTATTATATAAGTGGGTTTCTTACACATTTTACCTGAAGTTATGTTTTTAGCCGTAAGCCAATCAAAAAGAAATAAGTAACCAAAATATCTTTCTATTGGAGTTCTTAAGCAAAACAATTTTTGTATAAGGTCAAATACCTTTGCAGAACAACACATACTTGAAATAGATTTTACAATAATTACGAGGTTTGCAATGAGTACACATCTTAACGTTTTGGCGGCCATTGTTTGACCGGGAATTTACCAACATCAATAGTCATACCATGCTAATACCATTAAGTTATTTAGTCCTTGCCCAAATTGAAGTCGACATTGTCTAAGTTTTGGAACTACATCCATATAATACGGAACTTCATCCTCCTACTCCAGAGTTTAACAAAGCTATATAGTACGCAAACCGTAATGATATCTCAACCTAGATGATATCTGTCCTAGTCATCACGAATGAGCTCAATAGACCTACCTTTTTGACATCTTCAAGGCAATAAGTAATTGATATTACTCTTGCCTCACGGAGTCCTAGTAGAAAAGTCTCATCCTGGATGGACTTAGATGACGTTACTCTCTCTCTCTCTCTCTCTCTCATTATGGAAACTTTATAAACTCCATCTCAACCAGTCACTTCTATCTTCAGTAATGAAAATCAGAAGTGCGGCGTAATGAAAAGAGCAGGCTACAAACTTAAAGAAGCCCTAATTAGCGGCCTATGAGAAGAGTTGTCCTCTAGGTAAGCCTAAAAGAACTAGGACACCATGGTGAATTAGCGAATTGGTCAGACTGAGGAAGTGGACAAGAAAACTTCTAAACAAAAACAATCAAAACCGGTACAACGGAAGATGGGACTTGTACAAATCTTCACAAAGTACAAGAAATGTTATAGAAGTGGAAAAACATCTGGAAATCTTTCCACGAATGGTGAGGAAGCTGATATGGCAACCACTCAACTTAAGAGAGTTCTCAGTGGTAAAATGAAGATCACTATCAGAACTCTTGATGGAAGAGAAACCTGATGGAACTCACACGAGTACAAATCAGGAAGCTTTTTCCCGAAAGTGAGAATTCTAATGTAGTCAACTCCAACACCAACATTCCAGAGATTTTAACTTGGTGGCGAAGGTGGTGATAAAAGCTAGAATTACAAAAGATAGGACCACCACGTCCAGGCGAGATATTCCCGGGTCTCCTCAAGGAAGGACTGGAAATTATCCTAGACTACCTTGATATCTTCAGAGCTAGTTTGGCTCTGGGATACATTCCAAGAACATGGAGTTATGTCAGGGTAGTGATCATCCCGAAGGATGGAAAGCCTAGATATGACCAGGCAAAAATCAGCCTATCAGCCTGTCTTCTTTTCTATTTAAATGCTTAGAGCGATTGGTTGATAGAGATAATGCACTATTAGCAAATCCCGTACATTCCAAACAACATGCATATACCAGGAAGGCAGATCTATTGAAACAGCACTCCATGAAGTCGTTGGACGGATTAAAAATTGCTGAACAGAGCGTTACAACGCTCCTTAAGTGCAATGATCTCTGCAGCTTAAAGATATGGCATGGAAACCACTCGTTCGGTGGTTTAGTGCCATGCTAAAGTCAATGAGAATTACTGGATACTTACTCCTTAGGGTGGGGTACTGTCTCCACACCTATAGTGTCTTGTGGTCAACTCACTCCTACTCCAACTAAACGATAACGGATTTTTCTGCCAGGGTTATGCTGATGACATCGCCATAATGCTGGTAGATAAATATTCGAATGCAATATGTGATCATATCCAAATTGCGATTAACATAGTTGTAGCCAGGTGTCACCATGGGCTATCAGCTAACGTTAGGACAACCGAGGTGGTTCTTTTCACTAGACTTAGGACTTTGGCGAATTTAATTCTTCTAAAAATTGGATCTCATACGATCCCACTCTGGCAAAAACATATAGAAGAGATTTGGTAAATCGTGAGGCCTGAAATCCAAACGCGTTGCACAAGCTATACGTTCCGGTAATCAGACCTATAATCTCGCACTTATTTGATGTCCTAGTACAATGAGTGAAGTTGGAGGGAGACCGCTAAATCGCCTTCAAAAACGTGCTTGACTGGGTATTGTAGGAGCTATGCACACCACTCCTACTACAGAAATCGTCGTATCTGCATCTTTTCGGATAGCCAGGCTACTCTAAAGGCGATTGGTTACAATACTGTTTCATCTAAACTTATTTTGAAGACGATAACTACCTAAATTCAGATTAGGCAGTCTGAATAACGTCAAACATCACTGGATACCCAGTCACATGAGTATTAAAGGAAATATATATTGAGCCCGCTTTAGGAGTGATGTCGTTATCTCTTAAACGAGAAATTGATTATCACTTTGATGATCTTCTCCAAATTAGATAGGATAGTCTCTTTCTCTTGGTGGCTATCCATAATCAGTCCTTCATAAACTACATATGATAGACGCTTTTTAAGGATCTTGCTGGGAATTCTCACGGGGCTCTCCTTCCTGAATAATCATATAGAATACCAGATATTTTGGATTTCATTAGAAGAACAAACAAATTTCAGGAATTAGAGTGTATACGTCTGCGAAGGGATTTCACAATGGGCCAATCGAGCCTGAGTGACTGGGGGAAAATGGCGTTAAGGAGATGTAGCGATGACCTTGATACCAGCACAACTGTCAAATTAGATTTCTAAGAAAGAATCATCTCTGAGAAAAACCATATGTTGGTTATGAGTAAGGCGAAGGCAGAAAAGAGTCACGAGCCATCGAATGAAAACTTATTTAGGCATCGTTTGAGTGACAAAAACTGACTCAATTACAAACTCCTTATAAAATGTATTCGTATAGAGACGATAGTGCTTTGCCATAATAGGACTAATTGGAGAGATTATTCAAAGGTTAACCATAATCATTTGTGTCAGCTTGCGGCAGAGATTATCAGCTATATTGAGAACGGTTGGAATATATATCAAAGGGACAGATAGCTCAGGAATCGGGATGATTTTACGATACGTAAAAGCAGATTGAAATCCTCGCAACAAGAAATCCGAAGAGACGACCGCTAGTTAAGCGAACGAACGATCGTTTTGCCATAGTGAAGGAAAAAGATTGATTGATTCGGTTTTATGTTGATTATCGAAGATTGGGTGATTTGCATTATTAAGCTACTGGCAAGTGGTAGTCCGTTCACAGGAACGAGAGAAAATAGCGTCCACTACAAACAAAGAGTTATGGGAATCCAATGTAGAAACTATAAAGCTGTTCTATCATACAGGATTGGGAAAGACGGGAAACTTCCAATTCTTGATAAAAGCGATGATGCCACTCCAAACTGGTTGCTCATATTGTTAATATCGAAAAAGACAAAACTTAAGATGGATTGAGATGAAGAACTGTTGAATTACCACAAAAGCAGAGGACATGGAAATGCAGAAACATCACGAGAAGATTCAGACATTACGAAGGTGAGGTGCTACTGGTTTCCATGTGGTATAAAGTCCAATGATGAAACATAGAAATAAAAAAGCATAGTATTGGGTTAGCAGCATGCGGTTAGTTCTAGTGGCCACCGCTCGATTAATAATGAGAGTAAATGATTGAAGACTTAAACAGCAAATGAAATGGAGTAATACGATATGAAAACATTAATTAATCTGACAGCTGTCGATATATTTCCGTTTCCCGTTTCCGGAAGTCACTAGAAGCTTATGTTTTGTTGTAATCAAAGAGGCAAGCAAGAGCTTGGTAAACGTTGAGTAGGATACTCAATATTAGAAAGAGTCCAACTACTCCTATGACCACAAAAACACCTTGTCACATGGTATGACCAAAGTTCAAACGTCAAAAGACATTTGGCTAAAGAGGTGGATCCTTATGGGACCACCATTTCAAATGTACCAAACATATGTTGAATATATCACGGTGCCAAAATTGCAGATATGCTCGAATGGTCGAGAATTCATTTGTTCGAAATCAGTGAAGTGTTAAAGTGTAAACCCTGAGGAAGGGTGATTAGTTCAATCCAGATTTCTCGATGAGAAAGATCACTACGAAATTAATGGAGTGAGCTCAAGTGTGGCGTAGAAATTAACTGACTTCAGGACGTTGGAGACATTCGGAATTGTAAAAAATCGTTTAAAATCGACTTTCTTAATGGGACACCCTTTACGTACCTGAGAATATTGTAATAAGTATACGGGAATTTCCAATCGATGGTGTTACATCATGTGTACACAAAATGAATAGAATAACGATGGAAATTCTGTCAATCACATATCAATTTGGTTCAATCGAGTTATCAAATTCTCTACATAGAAAATCTATAAACTCAAGTATCGTTGCTTCATGGATTTTTTGAGACGTGTATCGTAACGTTTTTTGACATCTTAAAATTGTTTGTCATGTTTGATTATTCTTACTGTCTGGGATAATAATTTGTGTAACCGGTTAAAGTGTTTCCATTATGGTTTCTATTTTAACATACTCGTTCTGGAAACGACGTTCGGGTTGGAATATCGAAGGAATTGGGAAAAACGATTTGTTAATTCTTGGTCGGGATGAGTGATGTGAAGGAACATATCTATGAGTCTACGATGAAACCTGTCCGCATAAGATACATATCGCGTTCATGATACACCATTAAAACAGTGGAAGTTGTTCGATGTAGTTCGTTTTTAACCGAGTTCCTGACTTTCGTCGGACGTTCCGCCATCTTCATATCTTATACTATTCAACGATACGTGTTTATGCTGTTGATCTATTTGCTTACCACAGCTATTTTCACTAAGACTGTATTTTTTTTTTTTTATTTTTTTTTTTTTTTATATGCTATCTTTTTTGGGGCTCAAGGCTCTCCCAGCTCTTTCACGAGGACGTACGGCTATAGGTCCGATTTTCGTAGAACCATCTGCGCATTGGATAGCTCCATGCCAGCCTATAGTACTGACATGGAAGATGGGTCGGCCCATGAGTTCTGCACTCCAACAGAGGGTCAAAGATGTGTTCATTTACACCATCGATCGTAATCAGATGGTGAAAAGTCCCTTTTGCATCCTGCCCCTATCGGGATTCGAACCCGGTACCTCCCGCTCCAACTGCCACAGCTTTAACCACTGAGCCACCTGGGCGGTGAAGACTGTATTTGATTTTGATTAAGTTTTCGGCCAGTTGTAGAAATGCAAGTCCATAATCACATCTTGGTGTAGAAGAAAAATATCTTGGTGGATTTGGTAATTTCAAAAAATGAGATTTTCATGCTGGTGCAGACGTTGTAGATGTTTTGTTGCATGATAATTAATTTCATCCACGACAAGCTCGATCTTAAGACTTCGATGGAGGTTGTCGTTTCGAATGTACCACATGTGTGCATTAACGATGCATCGCAGGATATTATTTTTAGCTGTTTGTATGATTTTGATATTTGACTTTTTGACACAACCCCAAAGTTGGCTGCCATATGTCCATACAGGTTTTAGAATTTGTTTGTATAACAGAAGTTTGTTGGGATTGCTAGATCAGATTGTCTCCCTAAGAGCCAATATATTTTTTTGAATTTTATGTTTAGTTCATCTCTTTTCTTTTTTATATGTTCCTTCCATCTAAATTCAGCATCTAAAGTCATGCCGAGATATTTAGCAGTGTTTGCATGCGGTACTGCTATCGAGTTTATCATAATTGGTATATAATTAACTTTAAGATTTGTAAAGTTCACTTGGATTGATTTTGCTTCATTTAATTTAATTCGCCATTTCTTTGTCCAATTACATATCAGGTCAGTAGCCCTCTGTAATTTACTAGTAGAGTCCTTGGTGTTATTTGCTGTTGCACGTATTGCCGTGTCATCGGCGAAAGTACCCAATGTTGCTTCAGTAATTGGTATATCTCTTGTATATAAGAGATAAAGGATTGGTCCAAGAACACTCCCTTGTGGTACTCGTGCTGTTATTATTTTTAACTGGGATTATCCATTATCAACTCTTACTCGGAAGTGTCTCTCTGATATGTATGATTTTAAAATTTGAAAAAAGTGCTCCGGAAGATCTCGGTGAAGTTTTAATTCTAGCCCCTGGTACCATACTTTGTCAAATGCTTGCGCTACATCGTATTGAGCATATTTGTTTGTTGTCAAGTGATTTCACGATTTCATCAGTAAATCGATTTACTTGTTCTATCGTAGAATATTTTTCCCTAAATCCAAACTGATGGGTGGGGATGAGATTCTTTTCTTCGATAATTGGTTTTAATTTTTTAAGAAGAACCTTTTCAAATAGTTTGGACAATATTGGAAGCAAAGAAATTGGCCTATATGAAGCTTTATCATTCGGAGGTTTGTTCGGCTTAAGTATCATAATTACTTCTGCAACTTTCAATTATCTGAGCACATATCTTAGTCGAAATGCTGCATTAATTATATGCACTAGTTTCCTCAATGCTTTCTCTGGTAACGTTTTTAATATCTGACCCGTTATAAGATCATACCCTGGAGCCTTATGCGCATTTCTTTCGATGTTACGGGTGAAATTTTTATTTCATCCTGTTTATATATCGACGTAATATTTTCCTCGTCTGTTTGTTTGGGCTACGGCTGGAACATTTCTTCAAGGTGATTTGCAAATAAATCTGCTTTTTGTTTAGCATTTCGAGCCCAATTTACTTTGTTTCTAATTGGAGGAACCTGAAGTTTGGGCCTTTTAAGGTTTTTAGTTGCTTTCCATAATGAATAATCAGTTCCTTTTTGCACAGTTAGAGTGCTAAGGCATTTATTAACTAACTGATTTTTAATGTCTTTTAATAGGCATTTTAATTTGTTACACAAATGGTTAAATTATTATTTCCGGAAATATATAAAATATCGACTGACGACGAACAATCAATAAAAGATGGCGCAGATGGTATTCAACATTTGAAAAACGTTAGAAGCGGTCTTAAGTCTCGCTTAAAGCTGCCTAAATTTAATGGCAATGAATTGGGTTGGTTAGATTTTCGCGGAATTTATACGGATTTAATCCAAAATAACGAGAAATTAAGTAATGTTGCGAAATTCCATTATCTTGTGTCTTGTATACGTGATGGAAAAGTATATTAATTTATTCAATCACTTCCACTTTCAAGTGAAAACTATCCCGTCGCATGGAAACTTTTGACTGATCGGTACAACAATGAAATAATCATTCAAAAAATTCATATGAAATGTCTTTATGAAATTAAAAAACCAATTGAAAATTCGTCGGCTTCGCTTCAATCGTTTATAGACGTCGCCAAGAAACATTATAATGCGCTCAAATCGCTAAAATTATTTGTCCAGCATTGGGACCTTTTCCTTATTCATCATTTAAGTGATCGATTAGATGAAGCGTCTCGAATTGAAGTAGTAAGAAAATCTCCTATTGATAAAATTCTTTCGTTCAATGAATTAATCGATATTTTAAATTTACGGTGTAGAGTTCTTGACGCGACTCGTGCAACTCAAAATGACCGAACAAACAAGTCAACTAAAGCAATGATGATGCAACATTTCAATTGTCTTTATTGTTTAAATTTAAAGATCATAAAGTTTCGCCCCAGGATCGATATTTCTTCGTAAAAAAACATAATTTGTGTTCAAACTGTTTGAATGAGGGTCATCGAACTTTAAGCTGCCAAGAAGTTCCATGTTCATTATGTTCCCTAAAGCATCATATTTTATTGCACTTCGGACGACCCAAATTTCAACATAATTTACCAAACAAAACGCCTCCAGAGTCGGTGGTAAAATGATATTTTACAAATAAAATTACGGGTGATCTTACGGGACAAAATAATAATGTGACCTCAGCGGCACAGTCGCCCATTAAAAGTAATACATCGCCATCTGAATTGACAGATAAATCCGGCTCGAAGGACCAAAATGTATTTACGAAGACAAGTGGACTGTATTTTCTTTTATATTAAGTTAAATAAAATAATTTTTAATTTTTATTTTATATTTCAATATTTATTACACAATACAATGTGTGTGAATTCTTTGATTTTTCATGGATTACTGACTATACTTCAATTTTACAATATAATAATTAAAACTGAAAACAAAAGCTTACAATATATTATACGGCGTTGCCAAGCACCATTATTATAACATATTATTTTACATGGCCTACTAACATATTCTATTCACATGGAATATTAACAGATAGTTTTGCCAATTCCTCGTGCTTTTCTTTTATCTTGAAGAAGTTCTCTCACTTCTTCTGGATAGTTAACGTTGCGCTTCATTTTCTGACTATAATTTGGAGTACTTTCCCACGCTTTCCCCTGTATTGGGTTCTGCAGACTTATTCTTTTTATTAATTGTGTTTGGAAGAAGTCCCAATTGGTTTTGTAGTTTGTTAATTTTGCATTGCTCTCTTTTATAATGATTGTTTGGCTAAGAATCATAATAACTGGTGAATGATCTGATGAAAGACTTTCACTGTTCTCTATATTGATATAATTATCTGAAATCCCTCTTGTAATAATCCCTCTTGATCTTATAGAAGTCTATAAGATCTGGAGTCTTGCTGATATCCGTAGACCAATAGGTTGGTGCACTCCCTGAGTGAAACTCGCATTTTAGCTGTTTGCCTGCTGCGAATAGTTATTTTCCTTTAACAGTCGTAAGTCGTGATCCCCAATATGTATTTTTTGCGTTCTAGTCACCTCCAATTAAAAAGACACTTCCTAGTGTTTTGAATAGATCAGTAAAATCTATTTGTTTGAGATTGTATATTGGGGGGCAATATATTGCTGAGATACTGCATTGTTTAATTGTATTTTGATTGTTCTTGCATGGAAAACTTTTCGACTTTAAGTTCTTCGTTATGTTTTATATGATCTTTGATGAGGGTAGCTGATCCACCTCTAGCTTTGTTCTCTGGATGTAATACATGGTTGCAGTTATATCCTTTTATTTTACAGAATGAAGTTTTGGTGAAGTGGGTTTCTGATATAAGACATATATCTATATTATGCATGTTTAAAAATATATCTAGTTCTTGAATGTGGTGCAATAGCCCATTGACATTCCAGGTTACACTGCGTAATGTTTAATTCATTTCTTTTGTTTATAATTTGATTTTATATAATTAATATTGTCAAGCACTCGATCAAGTCGAGTGACCTTTTTCGGTGTTTCTATTTTAACCCTGAGGTTGAGGATAGCCTTACTATTATAAATATTTTCTATTTGTTCTTGGTTGTCGAAAGTAACATTAATCTCAGTGTTCAACCACTTGTTGTATCTCTTGACATAGCTGTTGCCTTTGAATTGCACAATATATATGTGTTCGGTACAGCTTTCAATCTTCTCATTAATCACTGAAATCGAAATAACTAAGCGTTCATATAGTCTTTCTAGATCCCGACAAAATGGGAATGAGGATCGAGAAATATCGTTTTATAACTAAAAACAGATTTTAGTGAATCGTTCATTATTAGCGAGGTTTGATATAATCGCTAACCACGAGTTTACACATGCCAGACAATCATTCAATATTTCAAAATTGTTGATTGCAACTCTTTGAATCTTACTCAAGAAAAGAACAGTTTTTGTCCCAAAACTAGCAAATTTGGTGGCTCCGAATTTCTGAATACGGCTTTGAGTCAGTTTTTGTATGGAGAAGTATCATTAATCGGAGTTGAGCTTGATTGGCTGATATACTTTGCATGTTGTTGAATGGCTATCAGTCCAATTTCATACTGTGAATCACGATGGACCTATTTAGAAAAGGAAAAGCCTATAGATATTGCACTTTTGTGTGTTCGAGTATAAATACCATTTCATCATTGTTAACAGTATTTTCCTGCGCCAATCACGAAAGACTTAGTGTTGACTAAGTGAACTCCTTCATATGGCCTAATGCTTCATACTCGTTCATGAAACTTTTATTATTCTTTTCTAGCTGGGCTATTAATCAATTTACGCTCCATTTGTGGTAGTCTTGATGCTGCTTGACCTCGTGATTTTCCTAATGCCTGTAACGTGCGCGTTAGCAAATAAAAAAAATATTTCCTTTGTGACACTATATTTCAATTTTTCTACAATCATACATGATACATTGATTTGGGCCGTCCTCTTCACTTGCTCTTCCTCCGCCTCTCAATTTAGCAGACAATTTGATTTGATATTTTTGGGCGCCAGCCTGCGTGCACGAATGTGGCTAGCTCTCGTCGGTTGGCTAGAGACCTTCGGGCTGGGTGTAACAATTAGGGGGGATGGGGAGGGGGAGTGTGCTGAAGATATAAAAACTTGTTACACTGGGAGCTTGTAAGGACAAATAAGTGGCACTAACCTTTATTTCCACGTGTTACCCTCTTGTCTCTCTATCGCTCGTTCCAGAGCGCAGCCTCGTCGTGCAAGCACGCGTTCCATACTTGATCGCTTGCGTTCCATACTTGTCAAACCTCTCCGCGTGGCTCTTGACACGACCCACCTTCTCTTCACTGACAACGCGATTCACCGCTTGTCTAGTTATCCTCTATTTATCTTTCACTGTACTTTATTTTTATTTTTATATTTTTATTTTATTTTTTTATATATTTCCTTTTTTAAATGATACCTGTGGCTTCCTCCATCTTCAACCTCGTCTCTCGATCTATCGCCTCGCAACACTGAAGCAAAAAACTCCTTTTTCGCCGACACGCATCACCTTTTATCACTTTCGACGCGGTTCATCAGACAATACACTTTCTTCTCTGTTTTCCTCACGCCATCTATGTTGTAGCACCAAAATTCAACTATGGTTACTTATCGAGAAGCAACCAACTTGTTCATATAATCAGTGTTCGTTCATTGTAATTATTGTTTTCTGTGATTGTTTGTTGTTAAACGTCTTATATGTTATGTGTGGTCGGCCGGCCAATACACCTATGTGTTCATCCTATTTGTTCAATGTTAGGTATATGTGGCTTGCCATGTCATATGGACCTATTTTACAAGTTAGTACCCAAGGAAAGGACGGGATTGGATACATGGACCGAGGTATCCCTGATCAACCGGACACAGTTAATGTTTGATTCTAATATTGTATTTTTTATTTCAGACTTCGTTTCATGCTTCTGCCGCATCATTAAAAGGTAGCCCCACTATATATAGTGTCATTCTGCATTTCGTGTTGTCGTTTTCTTCTTCCACCGAATATTCATTTCCAAAACTTGTGAATTTGTTTTTCTAAATTCTTTTGCAGCGGACTTTTGGTGATGAGGTGCGGGATAATATTGTTGTTCGGCCAGATAATATCCATCCCAATTTCGTCTGCGGTGCAACATGAGTAGTGCCATAGAACATCAATTCGAGCTGGTACATTGTAGTTGGGATCAGCTAACATCAAATGTTGCACATGATTGTACTGACTCTTGTATATTTTACTCGACGGTGTAAGCCCCGTTATTTTATTGAGAACTAAAGATGTTGCCGATGTCGAGAATGCAGATGGCCAGTTTAATTTCATTTTCAGTTTTATATGCTCGATTTCGAAATTCTAATTTAATTGGCTCCTAATCCATCTATTTTTGCGTAGATTTAAGACCTGTTTACCCGAAGTCGCTGGCGTACTTCTTCCGTAATAAGGGTCACTTGGGAACCTTGATCGATTAACGCTCTTAATGTAATTTCCTCCACATTTTCAGCTTCGGCGTTGAACGAAGCTGTATAGCGACTAATACATGTTGTTCCTGCCGCCTTACAATCAGGTAGCTGATGAGTATTTTTCAAACAGTTCCTGCATAACTGTAAAAGTGTTACAAGCTGATTTTTTCATCTATGTTCATTCCTTTGTATTTGACACAATCCGATAGTTGGTGTTTTAGCTTGCACAAGTCACATATTGGAGGTTGGTTTGATGTTAAAAAGGTTGTTCCACTTGAACTTGCTCGTATCGATATCACTGCAGCTTTGCGAAAGCTTGTAGATTTCTACCGTATGATTGCTTCCAGTGCCGAAAAACGCGTTGCGAGATATTTCATGAAGATTTTTAGAGGGGAATTCCCTTGAATTTTCGAGTGCCATCTCATACGCCCTGTGTGAGTCATGATCTAGTCTTTTCAAAGGCATATCACCTCTTAATTTTTGATCGCATGTAAACAATCGTTGAACGTGTCGTAGTGTTCTCAGGGCTGAAAATGAATCCGTGTTGATCGTTGATTGTGACATTAAGGTATGAATATATTTTGTAAGAATTGCTCTGCGATTATCATAACTGTCTTTGATAATTTTCCATGCAGCCTCGTAGTTTTCACCTATCGACTGCAGGCGGCTTATCAGTTAAGCAACTTGACTGCTGACGTATTATTTGAGATAGCTGATCTTGTGTGTGTTGGTTAGTATACTTTGGTGTTGTGTGATATATTTTCTTCTATTGCTGGTATATATTTGGTTGTTGAATGCCGCGTCAGGTAGGTTGCAGTAGAAACTTGAAGTTGTTTGTGGCGTTGGTGTGGATGGTGCACCGTTATGGAAATGACTACGCATTTCTTCGATTAGGTCATATACGTGTCTAGAACTTTTTTTTCGTTTTTCGTGGTACTGTTTCTCTTCTAATAGCGGAACCGTTTTCCGTATAATGTCTTTAATGCGGCTATATTGGCTTCGAGATACCTGATGGGGTTCTTGCTTTCTCTGTCTTTTTTAATAATTTGAATAAAGCTGAAACAGCTTCTCTTCTATTTCCTCTTGTTTTTGTGGAACTTCATCCTTGTTTGTCGGTTGATTTATAAGTAATGGAGAATGACCTCAAAAGCTCATAATGCTCAGCTTATTCCAACAAAAGTATTTAGAGTAAACTCAAGTTGGGAAATATAATTTTGAATCTATTACGAGTGTATGAATTCATAGCTTATATTTTCTTATACGATTAAATCGATATTACTCACATCACAAATACTGGGAAATCGAACGAAGTTGAAAATAACAAAACTTTAAGATTAACATAATATTTTGCAATCTTGATAACACACGTAGAATATAAACTCTTGAGTATGTTTGTAGTATGATATCAGGTAGTTGCATAAATAATCGATCCAAGACTCGAATGGCATAGTTACCTGAAATTTCCAAATCTGGTAAACTTTGGGAAAAGACTTTCCGAATCGCTTTTGTTGCTGCGTGGCCTCTTTACTTGGACAGCTAAGTACTACCTATGCTTATTCTGCGGAAAATGAAAAAGTTCAATCCCAAAGCCCTATAGGTGTAATGTATTCTAGGTCATCGACTTGGTCAACAACGAGTTCCAGAATCAAAATACGATTTAATTATTGTTACGTGTCGCGTTTTACAACAAGTATTGGTTACTGTGTGCAGATTGTTTGGCCATAATCATGTTCTTGTACTACTACCATAATCTTGTACCATTATCTCGATGCAAAGAGAGCGTTAAATAACAATTTAACAAGTAGCAGCAAGGCAATAATCTGGACACGCAAACACGTTTTTGACGAAGCCGTGATTACAACGCTTGTCTAACCTTTTAATTGGGATAAATATTGTTCCCAGTTGGATAATTTGATGAGAAGCATGACATTGCAACACCTGACAGCAATTTGTTAGTTGACAGTGATCTGAAAGATTAAACTTCTCACCTAGAAAATCACTATATTACTATGAGAGTTTCAAGTCTTGATTTTGAGTTAAT
The DNA here is from genome assembly GCA_963932295.1 of Tipula lateralis. NCBI lineage: Eukaryota > Metazoa > Arthropoda > Insecta > Diptera > Tipulidae > Tipula > Tipula lateralis. The sequence continues at coordinate 54,858,334 of OZ010738.1, forward strand.
CCAACGGCTACTTCTGCAACGGCCCAATACTACACATATATGGGAACACGAACGAGATATGTTTACAGACAAATTTCTGTTTCTTATAGTTGATTTACTCAATGAAGCATAAAATTTAATTATCTTCTTCATTATTGTTATTATTTTTTTGCAGGTATTTTATGTAATTTTTCCCAGTTTTCGTTTTTTGTTTTTTTTTTTGAGGGAAAACAATGCGAGATAAATGGAAAATTGTATTTTCTTCTTTGAGTATCATGTCTTTATTTATGTAGGTTTTTCATTTTAATTGATAACAAATTTCATTAAAATTGTAAAATGGAATTTTATTCGAAGTAACTTGAATTATGGGCATATTTGAAATGCTTCTGATATTATTGTTAACCTATTGGGGCAGACAGGATTTTATTCTCCGCGATTCGATACAATTACTTAACATATAGGGAATGCTATCAATGCATTGCTATATACGGTGTTAGATTATATCTTGATTATACTATGCTTTAGCAACGAAACAAATTGTTCGAATACGTCATCGAACTCTTAGACTGTAAATATATCGAGCTACCTGTACAGTTAACTTTTAGAAATTCATGGAGATTTTCACCAGGCAGATCTTTCTAAAGGGTGTTTTTAGAGGTATACAACTTTGAGTTGGCAAGTACTGGCTAGCTGATATAGACTTGCTCTGCTGAAAGTTTGCAAATGGTTGGCGGAGTCATTGATCTGAAGAGTGAAGCTTTTTGTTAATTTGAATATGTTGTTATTCCGACCGTGTGATCGAAAAACTCAAAACCATCTCTTCATGCATATGCTACCGGACTTGATGTTCATACTGTGCGATTCGTATATATACTTTCGGTCGTGACGCGACAGTACTAGTGAATTACAAGAACTTAACTCGAAATATCGATTTTATATTAACTGCGTGTGGCGTGAGCTAATTTGCGATTTGTTTGAGTTACTCGTTTTTTTGATTATGATGATCTATGCCGAAATGCGTTGGGGTGCCTGATTTCGCCCGCTTAGTGATTAGGCTTGTTGCTACATGAAACGAACTTCCTGGATATATCTGTTTGTTTCGCCTGTCTAGTTGAAGTGGGGATGAGATATTGCAGGTGGTGCGGAGTTGATCGACAACTGTGTCGGTTCACCGGGTATCTTAATTATTTGGCAATAAACCATCTCCGCAGGTGAGCATTTCAGATCTTGTTTAACCGTTGCTCGAATACCAAGTAAAACCAGTGGTAATTCGGAACTCCAATGGATTGTATTGCCACTGGCCTTAAGGGAAGCTTTAAGTTGGCGGTGAAATCGTTCAACCATGCCATTAGCTTGAGGATGATAAGCTGTTGTCCGTATCCGATGTGAGCCAAGGAGTTTCGTTAACTCAGTAAAAAGTTTGGACTCAAACAGCGTTCCTTGATCCGTAGTTATGTCAAGAGGAACGCCAAAATGTGATACATAATTTTGGACAAATATGGTAGCTATCGTAGCTGCAGACATATCGTTCATGCAATAAACAGGCTCGTGCCCAATGGGTCACGTTCTTGTTAATACTAGGCCAAAAGTAGCGTGCAGTAATCAATTTACGAGTAGCACGGATACCAGGATGTGAAATGCCGTGTAAAGTAGTAAAAATTATTTTGGGTAATGGTTCTGCGATATATGGGCGATTGTTGCCTGTTGAAGTTTCGAAGTAAATTTCGAATTCAGGTTATTTAAAAAGCTCTAGTTTCATATTGGAACTAGAAAGACATTCGGAACCAGAAAGTAAATTCTGAAGTACTAGGTCTACTTTTTGTGCTTTGATAATAGTATCATAGTCGAAGTAAGTTTCGACTTTGGCTGAATTTGTATTGGTCGAGCGGGGAATAACATCCGCGACCAAATTATCGGTTGTGCGGGAAGAAACCTCGGCAACCGTATCATCTACTACATTGTCTTGACCGTGCACATGTTGAATGTCCGTGGTAAACTGACTGATATAATCCAAATGACGTGCTTTTCTTGGATAACGTTCAGTTTTAGACTGAATTGCTCTTGTTAAAGGCTTATGCTCGGTGTAAATAGTCAAATACCGACCCTCGACAAAGTATCTAAAATGTTTAATCGATAGATAAATTGCGAGTAATTCCCGATCGAATGCGGAGTATTTACGTTCGGCATTCGTTAATTTCTTAGAGAAAAATCCCAATGGTTCCCAATTATTATTATTAAACTGTTGCAGGACGGCGCCAACTGCCGTGCTCGATGCATCAGTAGTCACGCTGAATTTAGCATCGTTCAGCGAATGAACTAACAAAGTTATATTAGCCAATTCACTTTTAAGCTAAATGAATGCATTCTGACATTCTTCGGGCCAGGAAAAATTCTTTGGCGTCTTGGGCTCCTTAATAGAGCTGCCAAGTGTGAGTCAATTGGGGCAAGCAATTCAGCTAACTTTGGAATAAATCGGTGGTAATAATTAACCATCCCGATAAACTGCTGAATGCGCCTAATTGTTGTGGGTGCTGGGAATTCTTTAATGGCATTAATTCGTTGTGGCGAAGGCAGAATACCATTAGGAGTAATCTCTGAACATCAAACTCTGCTAATCGTTTAAATAGCGTTTCCAAATGGAGTTTGTGTTGCTCCTCGTTAAGTGAAGCAACAAGAATATCGTCAATATAGACGAATACGAAGTCCAAATCTCGTACGACTTCGTTAATAAAACGCTGAAACGTTTGTGCGGCATTTCGAAGTCCGAAAGACATGCGGGTAAATTCGAAAAGACCAAAAGGTGTGGTTATGGCCGTCTTATGAACGTCTTCAGGAGCTACGGGAATAAGATGATAAGCTCTTACTAAATCGATTTTGGAGAAAATATTATTTCCATGTAAATTCATGGAAAAGTTTTGAATGTGAGGTATCGGATAGCGGTCTGGAATAGTAACCGTATTCAATCTACGATAATCACCACATGGTCTCCAATCGTTATCTTTCTTCTTGACCATATGTAACGGACAAGAAACTGGGGATGCCGATGGCCGGCAAATCCCTAAATCTACCATATGCTGAAACTCTAATTTGGCAGCTTTATGGCGTATTGGATCTAGTCTTCGTGGTTTTGATACTGGTAAATGCCCTTCAGTAACAATATGATGCACCACGGAATGACAAACCGGTGAATTGTAATTTGGCTCCGCTGTTAGTGAAGGAAAATTCTTCAAAAGCGTGCCATAGCCATTGTCGATTGCGTAAAAAATCGGTGTGCGAGTATTAACACGCACCGTAGTGGCATAAACGGCCAAATTTGCCGTTGAATTTGCTACTAAAAGGCCAAATTTGCTTAAAAAGTCAGCGCCAATAATCAGACGATTCAGTGCTGCCAAAACAAATGCATGAGTGAAATTACGTCTAAGTCCGATATTCACCTGGATCAGTTTAGTTGCATAGGTGTTAATTTTTGTTTCGTTGGCGGCTGCTAACACTAGATCGTGTGATTTTAAATTCAAAAAAATAGACGTGGAAAAACGTTAGACAGGGAGCACCGAAAGGTCAGCTCCCGTGTCTACAAGAAAAGTCAGGTTATTAATTACGTCATCTATAAAGAGGCGGCTGTTATTTAAAGTTGAGAGTGCGGCCAACTCGACCAGGGGATCTACAAGTTTTTTGGATCACTACCTGTTTGGGGCTTAAAGGCACAGGGTTTAATACATCTGTGAGCCCGCTCTTGCTGGATGAAATGATACCAACAAAGATGGTTCGGATTATTTGAACCAGAATATTGCCCTTGATTATTTGAGCGAGTACGAGATCGCCACAGATCCACATGTCTTCAAAAACTATGATGGTCAGAATGTTCCTGTCAATGAATGAGCGGTATAGGGACATGATTAGAAATATTTTCGTTCTTCGATTAGCTAGTATTAATCTTGCTGACAAGACGTAGTTGCAACAGGACGGAGCCACATGTACCTGTTGGTGACCAACTTGCAAACGAGGTATAATACAAAGACTCTTGTAATAGATCTTCTTGATTGGATAGAATGGTTAAATAAGCAACAACAATGGCGTCAACTAGTGAAAAGGCTAAACTGTTTGCTGCTTTAAACCAACTTACACGCAGCTCTGGTCGCCCTCGTTGGCAGAGAAAGTCGCGAGTTTGTTCTGTAATTCAGGAGTCTCGGGCTCGATTCCCGGTGGTGACCAAAAATCATGTTTGGGTGTGTATGTGGATTGAACTGTGGGTCTTTCTTGACATTGAGCTGGAATATTTTGCCTTTTGTCATATTCACAGGATAGTCATTATGGTTCTTTAATTCTAGTATCTTTAGGCCCGAAAATGACTCTATACAAATAATTCCTGTATCTCTAGGCCAAAACAACGCACTTAAAAAGTCTGTCTTCCATAATATGTAAGAAGTCCCGAGGTTAAGGTTAGAGGAGAGTAGCAGCATATATTCTACCTCAGTAACTAAGCCGATGAAAACTTCAATTGGGAATATGCTATCGAATTATGCTATCTGTCATTTTCCCCTCTCATTTGGAAAATTGAATTCCAGCAGGCGAATAAATTAATGTTGTCTCAGAATAAAAAACAGGTGCATTCATTAATCTGGTGAACTGCAAATCATTGCGCTTGATATATCGAAGGTACCTTCGATCAACCCTCAATTCAATATATGTTCACGGTGATGACATCTCGTTATCCACCTTTTACCTGCTTTTTCATCGAGAAACGACGTACTCACAGTAAGAATTACTTTGAACGACCGTCCTAATCGCGAAGTCTTTGCAATTCTTGAATGGAGTGAAGTCACATCCTAACAAATTTTAATCATGCATTTCCTTGCCAAGCCGCGATGGTTAAGCTTGAATAATTACGGACATCTTCTCTTGATTCTCTTACGATCAACTAAATTCATATAAATACTTGTCGAGATTGTTATACACCGATCTTGTATTGTGTGGTATGCCTTTGTCACTTGTATATGATTGGATGTGACTCGGGTACCACTTAAGAGAAACTTTATACAGTTCTTTGGAGATAATCTTAATTTTACTAAAAGCTTCTGTTTTCAAGAAGCGATCTTAGTACACCTGATCGCCTAGAATAAATTAAAACTCTCATCGTGTCTATTCCTTCGAACGTATTATCGAGTCCAAAAAGCTTTTCTCACTACTGACTTTTTTGGTCGATTCCACGTTCGTTTTATTTGATCTTGGATTTGTGAATGAACCTCGATATGATTTCCACAAATATCGATAAAAAAAAGATCAAAAACCAAACTAACCACGAGCTGAATTCGTAATTAGTCCATAACCAACTACGTAAAAGCAGTGATCATCATCCAGAATGAAAGTTTTAAAGTCAGATTAAGGGAGAAGTGCACCGAAAAAAACAGAGCTTTTCTCTCATATCTATCATAAGAATGTTTGATTGCCCGCTATTGCTTGTCACCTTAAAGTGCGATCTTATAGTGACATTTTAACTTGAAGGACATGAAAAGAGCAAATGAAGGACACCTCAATCTTTTAGAGTACACCAATTGTATTGTGAGCAATTCACGTGGTATCTTATAAAAAGTTACCAGACTGTACTAACTTTCAAGAGTGTGGTAAAACTTTCGGTCCCACACATGGCGTGAACAGTTTGTTACACTTAAGGATCGGTAAGGTCATCGAGTGGTTTCAAAGTCAAAAAGCTCAACGAGATCTCAGGAACTTAATGTTGATTCATGATATTTGGAATAAAGTCAAAAGGTTGCAAGTATAGGACGGTTATTTGAACGATCTTGGTTCTGATCTGAAATGGTGAAGCTATGTTTTTATAGGTCAGTGACTGTGAAGAAGTCTTTGAAAAGATTTTAGATTTTTCTTAGAATGTTGATTAGTCCGAGAACGTTGTGCCATTATGTAGTTCATTTTGAAGCCACCTAGTGCAATGCCATAGCTATGCGATATCGTCTTATATGAGCTTTAATAAATAGATGTGCCCGACCAGCATGAGTGGCTTCATGTTTCACACTTCCACCATTCTACAACTCTTCCATTTCTTCTTGAACCACCGTAGAGTTCGTTTGTTAGTATATGTTTCGAGCTTAATGGGCAAATCCTGTAAAACTATCTTACAGCAACTATAGTAACTGGGATTACTAGATCTATGCACAATAGTGATTTTTGATGCACAATAGTGATTTCTGGATGCTGCAGGAACCTTTGATAATACATCGTTTGCTTCGATTACGAATGCCTATACTAATTTCGGTATCGAAGCCACCATTCTAGAGAGGATTTAATTTACGCTTGCATCTCGCAGTGTGACTTTCTGGGCACTAACAAACTTCTTGTTCAATTTCATGAGACTGATTTCATCGCTTAAAGGTATGCTGTCGATCTGGTTCTGACAGTGTCAGGCAAGCACCTGAATATCTTATCAGATAGTAGAACAGTGGTGGTTGGATTTGTGTTTACATCTGAGCTTTTTCTCTATACCATATCTTTTCAGATATAAGGTTAATGGTTAACCCTACGTTAAACATCATGGTTTTAACACAAAACAGTGCTTGTTGAGCTACAACTGGCTCGATGTCTTAGACATTTTTCCTAACTATGGGGCTAATTCTTTCTCTACCTTGTTTCAGTCTTTCATTATCAATTCAGCTTTTTATCGTTTGAAGTATGCTGGGACGTAGATATGTTCATGGTGATGACATCTCGTTGTCCACCTTTTACCTGCTTCTTCATCGAAAAACGACGTACTCACAGTAAGAATTACTTTGAACGACCATCCTAATCGTGATGTCTTTACAATTCTTGAATGGAGTGAAGTCACATCCTAACAAATTTTAATCATGCATTTCCTTGCCAAGCCGCGATGGTTTATCTCGAATGATTACGAACATCTTCTCTTGATTCTCTTACGATCAACTTAAATCATATAAATACTTGTCGAGATTGTTATGCAACGATCTTGTATTGTGTGGTATGCCTATGCTAATCCAAGCGCCAAGATATACCGTTCCTTTAGAAACGATCTAAATTTATACTCTCATCGTGTCTATTCCTTCGAACGTTTTATCGAGTCCCAAAAGCTTTTCTCTCTTCCGACTTTTTCGGTCGACTCCACGTTCGTTTTGATTTGATCTTCGATTTGTGAATGAACCTCGATATGATTTCCACAAATATCGATAAAAAAAAAGCTCCAAAGCCAAATTCACCATACGAGCTCCAAATCGATGGGCTCGGGTTGTCCAAAACCTGTTCATAACCAATTACGTTAAAGCGTCATCATCTTGTTTTATAGTAAACTTGCGATGAAAGTGTTAAAACCTGATTAATGAAAAAGCGCATCGAAAAAAGTAGAGCTTTTCTATCATATCAATCATATGATGTTTGATTGCCCGCTGTTTATTGCCACCTTAAAGTGGGGAACTTAAAGTGACATTTTAGCTTAAAGACACATGAAAAGCACGAATGATGGATACCTGCAGCTTTTAGAGTATACCAATAGTATTGTGTGCAATTTACGTGGTATCATATACAAAGTTTCCAGACCGTACTAACTTTCAAGAGTGTGGTAAAACATTCGGTCCCACACATGGCGTGAACAGATCTAGAACTTAATATGCGTAGTTCATATTTGTTATACTTTAGGACTGGTAAAGATAACATCTTATACCGATAAGCCAGTCTAGTGGAAATATTTAACTTCTAGTGGTTTCAAAATCAAAAAGATCAACGAGATCTCAGGAACTTAATGTTGATTTATGATATCTTGAGTGAAATCAAAAGGTTGCAAGTAGGCCGATTATTTTTACGATCTTCGTTCTGATCTGAAGTGGTGAAGCTTTCTTTGAAGATGCCATTGAAAGAAGATTGAAGCTTTTAGATTATTCCTAGAAGTTTGATTAATCCGAGAACGTCGTGCCATTTTGTTGTCCATTTTGAAGCCACCATTTCAGTGCGCTCTGCCATCACTATGCGATATCGTCTTATATGAGCTTTAGTAAATAGATGTGCTACAAGTGGCTTCATGTCTCACATACGGTGGCGTTCAGTCCTGAGAGACCTCTTTAATTCGACCATACCGTATATTCCTGTTTGAAAGAGGAACTTATAAAATGTTTTATCGATTGTGGTTGATATACAGTGAAAGCTGTATTTTTTTTGACAGATGTAGTGAGGAGAACCTTAAAAGGCCATTCATAGTTGTAGGTGGATATGTTTACATTGATCTTCTAGTCCAAATCCGAGATATGGGTTGCCCTTAGTTCAGTAAAGCCTCCTCATTAAGCACTTAAGTCGCTGCCGACCGTACCAAGAAGCGATAGGCTCATTTAACAGTACTCACTATGAGGTTGTACTTTGGAGCTTGTTCTACTTGAAATTTTTCAAATCTTCCGATGCACATGGTATATTTCTTGATAAATTACAGGGTTTCCTCTCATTGGGAAATATTTACTGCATCTGCATCGACCCAAAGTCGTTTCATCCTATATGTCTCTTATAAACTTTTCGGATCTTTCGAAAGGACTGCTGATAGGTTAAATAGGGATCAGATATTAACTTGGATTGATAGTTCTACGCACAACATGGTTTTTTGCGGGCACATTTATGGATGCTGCAGGATTTGCATACGAATGCGTGCATTAATTTAGACGTCGAAGCCACCATTCTCGAGAGGAATGATTTACGCTCGTGATCTCGCAGTGTGATATTCGAGAGTGAAAATATTGAAAAATATTTTCATCTAAGTTGCCAAAATATGTCCATTGGAATTGTGTGCCTTTCTCTTTGTTGTGGCTTGTCTCTAAAATCATTTTAGGCGGTTATCCTATTCAGGTTCTAACCAGATTTTCGCAATCATATATCCAAATTGCTAGTATGCTTTTCAGAGATGATTTTCTCACGCTAGCTTTGACATCTACTGTCCATAGTGTAGTATTAACCCTATATGCAATTAAGGGACATACTGAATAGTTGTGGTTACTCGCTGGGTGACTGCAGTTTCTCCTCTCGTTGTCAACGATAAAGATATTGTATTTTGTATAAATCAACTTCTTGAAAACCTTATAACCAGCGTTCAAATCGCGTGTTCTCTTTCGTGCTTAAACTACTCCAGTTTGCAAGGGATGCAGAACGCGATCCAATGTTTGCACCTTGAGCCATTTGTGGCATTGAGTGCAAACCCCTTGATTGATTCCAAACCTCTTATAAAATAGATCACCCAAGACGTTTTATTTTCTCAAGCAATAAATTTACAACAAATTATTGAGTTGATTTTGTCTCTTTACAAACAAATAAAATTAATCAGCTCATTCAATCATAATTCAATACGAGTGTCAAATAAAACTGTTCGCTCCCAGTCCATTATACGCTTCCATATACAAAAGTCTCGATCAATCATCATTACGTTTCCGCAGTAGCACAACCGCGCAGATAAATCCAAACAAAAAAAAACGTAAAATTCTGGTTTTTCGCTTCAATTCATATATATTTTTTTCCCACCATCCACCCCACCCACCACATCGACATACAACAGTAGACATCGCCACATCTTATATTTATATAATATAGGATTTCATTTGGAATCCGATGAATATTTTCAATTACATTAAACGATCGATTTCGGGAGGGGTTTGGGCGCCGCATAAAAATAATTGTCATTAAAAATGAATTTCTTACCTCGAACGTATCTCGATGAGATACCATCGACTGCGGAATAAATTTGAGTATAGCGAATCAACATAATCATTTTGACTTAATGAATTGGAACATGAATAATTTATTTTGTGACCACAATAATAAACAACACTTCAGTTACCTTTGTCGTCGTAAACGTTATCGTCTGCACGTTATCGTCTGTTTTATAGCGTCTTGTAAGATTTGCTTTCCAAATTTCGAGTCGATATAATTGTATTAAGCGATTTGATTTCTCGGTTATGTGTCTTGTGTATTTGTTGTACCCTATACCAAAGTAATCATCTATCAAATCCACCTTTCACCGATGTCGAGTATAAATCAGGCTATTGGATTTCCAATCAATTTTCGATATTGATTTAAATTTTTTTTCGGGAGGTTTAACGATAACTCACCACCCACTCAGCTATATATACTGTATAGAAGCTGAGTGTTTTCTTTAATAATACATAATTTGTTTGGTTGCAATTTATGTCGGATATGTGCTTTAGGCGTATGTGTGCTTTAGAATTCGAACAACTAGGTCATACATTTGTTATTGCTCCCCGATGCTGTATACGGCTACTATACGATGATGGCTATCAATCAAAATACTTATCAATATATATAAAACACATTCGATGATACGATGCTGCCCGAAGCATCATTAAATATAAAATTTTACTATCGCTTCTCGCAAAGTACATAAATAGCACAACCAAACCGGCAGTACCAAATGCTATTTTATCGATTCGAACAGATTATCCATCGTATACATTATAAAATACATCTTCCTAATGGATTTAAATGTATGTAAGTGTATATACATAATGTTAAGGGTTATACGATGTGAATTTACGATCTATAAGATTGTTCAAAATATACTGATGTATGTACATATACATCCTGCAATGCTAGCTTTGGATATATATGACCGATAATAGAAATTTACCTGTACACTTACATTACATTTGGATAAGCCAACCATGTATGTTGCCTTATGTTAAGAAGGTATGATGCGGTTTGACCACCAATCTTATAGATCGCAGTTCTAGAGTCGAACCAATCCTGACTAGCTAGCAGTTTCAAAGAAACTTCCATGTTCCCCTGGAGCTCAGACAATATCACAACTCAAAAACGCCCTGGATGGAAGTGAAACGGTTTCTAGTGATTTGATTGCCAACCTGATTGACTATCAACATAGATAGCCATACCTCCTAAATCGCTATCAACTATTAGTAAAATTGGGAAGTCTCAGTTTCCAGTACTGATCTATCCTCCTTGATGTTTCTGGTGAGATACATGGTCCGAAAATCTTATGGAAGCATAAGACCGTTGTAGTGTATTCAAGATTCCATAAGTCTTTCATCAAGTGACTAAATTAACCTTGTGGCTGTATAAACAACCTTCTGCACAGCGAAGACGGTCACTTGTAGGAGGTAAAGCATAACCTCTTAAGCGCAAAAAAATAGTCCTCAACCATCCGCTTGGCCTACATTTTTTTCTTTACACCTTCTCCTGTATTCTCCTGTTTGTTACCAGGAGCCAAACGTTATGCAGTGTAAAGCAAATGCACCAGGTCCAGAAGCTTATGCAACGTTTTCGGCATAGACGATCACTCTTCTCTTTCCAATTCCATCAGCAATCCATGGACAACAATATTCGACAGTATCGGTGACAGTGCGCTACCTTTTGTGTACCTCTATCTATCACTTTATGACTGATTAGTCCGTAAGCAGCGTAGTCCGCCTCTAAAACAGCAATTCCTTCATTATTGCATCTACTTTAATCCGTTTGGGCAGCTTTAAGCTCCAAACAAAGGACTATGATCTCCCAGCTGTACTGTAGTTCTGTTGGTATAATTCGGTCAATGCCAGCTGATTTTCCTTTAAGCTAGTTCTCTGTATAATGTGTCTTCCATTAACAAGAAGCGGACAGATTTATGAGGTTCGAGATCCGCTCAACTCCAGAACTTATTCTAGGGAATCCCTACTTCATATTTGATTCTTAACTAATATTTTCCTGAGCCGATAAGTCTCGGTGACTCTTTTTATAATATGACTGAAGGGCCTCCAGGACTTCGTTTGTGGTTTCCTGAAGCCATATTTGTGTACTTTTAGATTCTTCTTGTAGCAGTCTCCATTTTTACCTCTCTGTTGAAGATTTTCCTAATGACTTTCTGATAATTTCTCAATTAATTCTGGACACCACCATACTGGTATGAACGTTCCCCTTGGTTGTACCATGGGACAAGCTACTGAGATCGATTATAGGCATTGACCCGAAAAAGCATATTCCTCCACCACTATTTCAATTATCCTTTTGAAAATAAAATAAGATGCACCAGAGTAACATTTAGCACCTCTCTTCTATTTCGAGTAATAAAGGTTGGTTCGTGCCCGGCATTACAAATTAAGAGATCGGTCACCAATACTCCATTCGCTTGAGTTTTGCTCTAGGTGGTCAATAATAGTTGGGTCTTTGACATCCCGCTTCTTTCAGTCAAGCTCGCTGGTCTCTAACCATCTGAGCATCGTGAGAAATTCCTTCAAGACAATTCAACTCTATACTGGACAGTCCGCCTTACTCTTCCATTGGTACCTCGTTCTCTGCTTGCGCTTTGGACCTCCTTTTACTGTATGTTTCGTCCCTTCTATCGACTTTTAGAGATGTCAACTCGAAATCGAAGTCGCTTACTCTATTTGTCTTAACAAGAAGGTCTTCCTAGGCTGGTCGAATATGTAGGCTACCAGACTCGAGCTGTTGGTCTGTCTGTGATATAAAGCCTGTTCAAAACTGCTAGATTCGTTGCTGGTTAAACTTCTCTTAGTACCGCTATTACCTTCCGATATAGATCTGTCGATATCTAGTCAGAACACACAGTTAGCTTGAAGCGTCCTTGACACCTCCGGTATCTCTGACTTTCTGAAAAACAGAGTGTAATGTCCCAGCACTATTTTCCGTTTTTCAGTGTTGATACTTCCATATTCGATAATGACGGCCATCGTTAGAAATTGTTACCTTGTCACCTCAAATCCTTGGAGATTTGAGAGCTTGAAGAGGTTACTGTCTTATTTCCTGTTCTTTTTTAGCTGACTTTACCAACATCTTCTTAGGACCTCAATTTTTTCGACCTCTCTTTTTTCATGGCACTATTTTTTGAATTATACGTAACTGCATTGAACTTACACCTTTCTTGTTATTTTTATAACCGCAGGTTTTCTCGTTATTTTCCACATTCCATCTTAACCACACCACCGTAGTAATTTTCCAAACACGTAACCATTCCATATAAACGAACAATTTGTAAATTAAGTGTAAATGATTTTAACGACAAGAAAACCCATTTAAGTGCGAACAACTTGTTTTAACTTTTCCCTAACAGCATTTAACAGAAGATTTACAGTCATGATAACAATAAATTATTTTTATACAGTTCTATCAACTAAACGGTAAAAATAAAAATTTTCCCCATTCCCGATTTTACGATACAAGATAATGCCGGCTATTGTGATAGAGACAACGAATACGAGATCAATAAGCCGCTTGAATAATTATTCTCCTATGGGATCTGAGTGTTCGGGATTCGATTTGACGATTCAAATTTATTTGGGAGTGATTAATCCAATTCGGATATACATATACTCTGTGGTTTGAAATGGTTGATTGACCTTCTGATGACGATGCAATGGTAGTAAGGCCTAAAAGCTGGCGGAAGATAAAACAATGTGGACATGATTTTTGAATAAATTCGTTCTTGTCAACAAGATGTGATAATACAATAGGCAAGGCCAAAGATGAAATGAAATGGCAGTTCAGGGTAGTTCAGGAGTGTGAAAGAGATGCACTTCCTTTCCTTTTGAAAACCTTTTCTGTAAGGAACTCAAAGGGTATATACGAATGTCGAGAACATTGAGTAGCGAGAGTGATTAAATGGAAACATTGATTGACTGACAAAGGGGAAGGTGGGGAACATCTCGTTTAGGTTTGTCCTAGGTATATCGTTTGCGATAGAGTACTGACATGAGAGATGGATCGGCCTATAAGTTCTGCACTTCGACGAGAGGTCGTAGATGTGTTCATTCACTTCACTAATCGTATTCGAATAATGAAAACTTGCTTTTGCATCCAGATCTTTCAAAGAACAACTAACATTTAAATGTGGATGACACACTATCTCAGATCATTTGTCAGTGGTACAATACATAGCATAAGTAATTGAAAATGTATGAGCTGATGATTTTCACTCAACTTAGTTTACAATTGATCTGGCTTGTAATTCTAGTGGAAACTACTGTATACCGATATATGTAGATGATGACAACACTAAATCAATATCACACTTAGACTGGTGACGGTCCGTTGTGTTACCACAGGATCTTACTCCCCTATAACCCTTATGAGAATCAGTTTGAACTACTTAAGTAGCGTGATTAGTCTCGCACCTTACGGTTTTCGAAGACATTTTTACTAAGAAATGGCTGATAGTCGATTGGCCGTAATCGCCTCCTTTTGCTTACCATAAGTGTCTACGGGGAGAAGGTGAAACATAATCTCCAAGGCACTTGTAGGTGTTTTTATCAGCGCCCCGCTTATAAGCACGCAGACCGTTCTTGGCACCTTCTCAATCCCTTTTCTGTACGTTACTTTATCAAGAGCTGACCATCACACACTCACCCCATATATAAATACAGATCTTACTACGGAAGTGAATAGTCAGTGTACCAGCTCCGGCTTCAGTTCTCATCTCTTTCCGATGGCGTTTTTACACGAGTACAATGCTATATTGGCCTTGTTTATTCTTTCCAGAATGTTGGGCTTTCAGCTTAGCTTACTGTCCAAGATTACGCCTAGAAATCTTGCCTTGTCAGTAAAAGCCAGTCTCTTGCTATTTAAGAGAAGTGGATCTACTACCGGGATTTTATATTTTCTAGTAAATAGTACCAGTTCAGTTTTGGGTGAGCTAATTGCCAGTCCACATTTTATGGCCCACCTCGTAATAATTAGGAGAGCAGTTTGGATTAGCTTCGTCACCGTGCTTAAGTATTTACCGGAAATCATTCCTATCCACTCTCTCTCTCTCCAGCTCTAACAGCAACACATTTATTGCAATGTTCCGGAGGAAAGGAGACAGGACATCTCTCTGTGGGACTCCTTTAGTCACCGGCCTCCTGATTGTGGATTCTCCCAGCTGTGAGTTAACCATCTTGCACCCAAGCATGTGATTGATTAACCCACTTACAGGGTAGTCCACTCCTAGGAACGACAATCCCTCCAGAATTGCCTCTATCCTTACATTGTTAAAGGCTCAATTGTTCTTACCAGGGCGTGCAGAGCTGTGTCCACAGATTTCCCTTTACAGTAAGCATGCTAAATCTGAGCAAAATTTGGATGTAAAATTTTGTCGTCATCATCTTATTCGACCTGATATAGTGATATGACCTCTTTCTTGTAATCTTGCATTCTTGGCTAAATGATACTGTTTGATAATACGAGTATAAGAGAATTCATAGCTTCAACATGAGTTAAAGATTTTTAACGATTCATTGACATGGTAAACTATACTATAACCGACTTATTCGATTTAAAAGCTCTCGTACGCCTGAGCTTTAAGCTTTCCAATGGTTTGGTACTTTAGATAAATAGTATAGTTACGCGTTCAATATGTCAAACTAATTTTAGCTGTGTCACAAATCAGTCACGCCAATCCAACTTTGAGACAATTTTTGGAATATTGCACCCCAAACAGGTTAAATGATACAGACAACCTATTTGAAATATAATAGCAAATGAGGTTAAGTAGGCAAACCATATACTGGGTACTTAAATTAATCAATCTGGGTACTTCAATCAACTTTATTCTTGCCTAAAACTTTATTTACATTCCGCTGTTAAAGTTTATGTAACATCAAGAATATATTATAAAGCTATTCAAAATATTTGTACCCTCCCCCTTCCTTTAAAATATAGAACAATCAATAATATTTCCCATGACACCAATTGATTTTCAATTCGATCGTATTTCAATTTTCCATCGTACGCGCACAAACTGTTGTTGTTATTCAAATATACTTGTCGGTGTAGTCGGGGGGGCAAACATAGCTCAACAGGTTTTATAATTTTTCATTTTCCCTCTCGTTTTTGGTTTTGTTTTTGGCTCGAAAAACGTTTAATCCTCGCGTGCCATCATCATTATATGGTGTACGATGTATATAGCGAGACATACTTGTTATTTTGTATCGTTCAATCACTTTCCAAAAATTAACGTTTTGGATTACATTTTCTTTATCATTTTCCAATATATCTTAATATATATATATATAGTCAAGTCCAGACTCTTAATTTTTATCGTTCTATTTATAAAATGCCGTCAGCGTGTTTGCTCTGTGTATCGCGTATCGCGTTCAAATGAAAATCGTATTGAAGAGCATAAAACGTTTTGTGTAATGAATTTGCTCAATATTATCTCACGTATTCATTGGTACGCAAATAGGGGTAAATTTATTTGAAATATGTTTCCCCGCATCATCCCCACTTTTAAAATATATATATTCATATATCCGGTATGATAACAATTTTAACTGGAACACATTTCGATGAAAATTCATTGAAATATAAATTTAATAAAAATACAACAAAAAATCTGTATATTCATTTCTTATCAAATGTAAACTGATAAGACAAGAAAATGAAATCTAAAATTACAAATTCGTAAAAAAGGTTGCAGAAATTAAATTATATGAATAAATTTGATTTTAAAATTGAATTTATTTATTTATTAATTTTGTATATATGATTAAGTTGTATCGGCATATGGAAAATTCCGATAGGGTGCTAATATATATAGATATGTACATATATATATATATATATATATATATATATATATATATATATATATATATATATATATATATATATATATATATATATATAAATATATATTGTTACGTTTTCCCCTAGTAGGGATTCAAACCACTCCACGGTCCGATCACTGGATTGTGAATAAGTAAAACCACTTGCTCGTTTTTCACTTTAACTTTTATTAACAAACACCTCAATTCACTTTCACAGTACTTTTATTTTACTGTTACTTTTACTATTTCACTATTTCACTTTTTATTAGTTTTTCCCGATTTTAATTTTTCGCTTTCCAAATTTAGACTGAAAGTCTATGCTTTCTACTCGCGTATTTATACTCATTTTGCCCGCTTCTCGATCATAGTAGAATTTTCCATTTATTTATTATTTCGCCTGTATACTGCGATTCATGCTGGTTTCCAAATACGAGCATTTACTACTTCCATTCAATCAGAGATGTTCCCTTCCTCTATAGAGAGCCAACCTTTCCAAATGTACAACCTTCGGTTTTCCTCGGATGCCCTTCTGAATTCGGTAGATTACATCATTGATTTTTGTAATCACCTTGTATGGTCCTTCCCAGCTAGGTTGCAGTTTTGGTGATAAGCCTCTCTTCCGTTGTAAGTTGTGAAGCCAGACTAACTGCTCTTCTTCGAATCCTCTATTATTTACACGGATGTCATATCGTGCCTTCATCCTATCACTTGAAATTTGTATCCTTTCTCTGACAAATCTGTGTATCTCGTCGATATCTTCCTTCATATCGATATTTATCGACGTACGCTTGTCCACACAAAGCTGTCGTAGGAATCGCCCCAAACTTCAAGTCCTCAGGTAATCTTAAATTATGTCCAAAAACGATGGTAGCTGGTGTTATTCCCGTTGTATCATGTGTTGCTGACCGATATGTCATTAGAAACAGTGGTATATTTTTGTCCCAATTACGCTGGTTTCTATCTACGGTTTTCTTTAGAAATTCTTCCAACGTAGCATTAAACCGTTCAACCATGCCGTCTGACTGCCGATGGAAACGTGTTGTTCTTGTTTTATTGATCCTCAATAATTGACACATTTCCTGGAACACCACTGACTCAAAATTGCGGCCTTGATCCGAATGCAGTTCCATAGGTACCCCATATCGACTAATCCAATTATTTACCACGGCGTTAGCGATTGTTGTTGTTTCTTGGTTCGGTATTGGATAGACATCAGGCCATTTACTGAAATAATCCATCACCACTAAACCATACTTGTTTCCGCTTTCGCTGGTAGGAAATGGACCTGCAATATCCATAGCGATCCGCTCAAATGGTGCTCCGCTATTATACTGCTGCATTTTCCCATGGCTTCGTTTTGCAGGACCTTTAACTGCATTGATCACATTTTTGACACCATTCTGCGACCGATTGTCTGCATCCTGCCCAGTAAAATCTTTCACGGACTTTTGCCAGAGTCTTATTGATTCCTAGATGGCCACCACTTGTTCCCCCGTGATATTCCCTCAAAATTTCTTGAATTCGGATTCTCGGTACCACCACCAATGATTGTCTATTTCTACCATCGGAACTTTCCCAAACTCGTTTTAAACAACCATCTTCGATTACCAGACTATCCCATTGAGCCCAATATGCCTTAACTATAGGGCTCTTATCAGCTATCTCTTTCCATAATGGTCTGTGCTGATCTTCCACGAATTTTAATATGACCGATAGATCAGGATCTTCTGATTGCTCCTTTTTGATTTCCTCGTTGGTCCACTCATCGGATGGTAACACTTGCATAAGTCTTACGTCAATGACATGTTCCTTACTCTCCACTCGACCACAATGTTTGCAACCGACGGGA
Organism: Tipula lateralis; assembly: GCA_963932295.1. NCBI lineage: Eukaryota > Metazoa > Arthropoda > Insecta > Diptera > Tipulidae > Tipula > Tipula lateralis. Next base: position 54,876,703 of record OZ010738.1, read on the forward strand.
CATGGTCGTCTTGACAGAGCATCTGCATTACCGTGAGCACTTCCTTTCCGATGTTGGATGGTATAATCGAAGCAACCCAATCTCTCGATCCACCGGGCTATCTGTCCTTCCGGATTCTTAAACTGTAACAGCCATGTTAGAGCACCATGATCTGTCCTTATGAGAAATGACTGGCCATAAAGATACTTCCGGAAATGCTCTATACATTGTACTATGGCCAACAGCTCTCTCCTTGTTACACAATAATTTCGCTCCGGCTTTGATAAAACTTTCGAAAAATATGCTATAACCCGTTCTTGCCCATCTATTTCTTGAGACAAAACCCCTCCAATACCATTATTACTTGCATCAGTATCCAAGATGAATCTTCGATTTGGTACTGGGTATGCAAGTATTGGTGCTGTGCACAACCGCTTCTTCATCTCGCTGAACGTTTCTTCATGCTGTTTATTCCATTGGAATGGCTTGTTCTTTTGCGTTAATTCATGTAAGCTTTTCGCAACGTCAGCAAATCCCGGTACGAATCGTCGGTAGTACGTGCAAAGCCCAATAAAACTTCTCAGATCGTGTAAGTTCTGTGGTTTTGGCCAATCCTTGACAGCTGAGATTTTATCCTCATCTGTATGTATACCACTCCTTGTTATCTTGTGTCCCAAATATTTAACTTCGTTGCGGAACAAGGCACACTTCTTTGGACTCAATTTTAACCCTACTGAATGAATCTGCTCGAACACTAGGTATACACCTAGTGTTCGAGCGGATTAATTCACCACGCACGTTTTCCAATGTAACCCTTTCAGCACTCGGTCCATTAGTCTTTCAAACGTCGCAGGAGCGTTACATAATCCAAACGGCATAACGTTAAATTGCCACAATCCGTTACTCACACTGAACGCCGTTTTCTCTTTATCTTCTTCTGCAACTTCCACCTGCCAATATCCACTTTGTAGATCCAAAGTGGAAAATAATCGTGCACCCGCCAACGTATCCAATGTATCATCAATTCTCGGTAACGGATAACTGATCGAATTGAGTTTTCTATAATCGACGCAAAATTTCATGCTGCCATCTTTCTTCTGCACCAATACCACAAGTGAACTCCATGGACTAGTCGATTGCTCAATCATCCCTGCCGTTTGCATATCCGTTACCATGCGATCCACTTCTAATTGTTTTGCTATTAGTTACCTTCTTGGTGTTTGTCGAATAGACATTGCTGTCTCCGTGTCGATCCGGTGTTTAACTAAGTTGGTTCTAGCATTTTTTTCGGGAGCACCACAGAAAATGGACATGTATTTTTCCAACAAAATTTTCGTTGCTTGTTATTGTTCTGAAGTTAGTTGTTCTGTCCACTTCTGTGTCAATTCTTCCACGATTTTCTGCTGTCATTAAACTTAAGTCCTTACACTCGGATTCGTTTCTTCAGGTGGATATTTCTTCGCATTTAACGATAACTGTCTTCTTCTCTTTTAATCTTCTGTTGTCATCATTGGACGTACGGTACAAAGGCGATGGTGTTCTTCCTCGCTTACGTCTAATTTATACAACTATATATATATATATATATATATATATATATATATATATATATATATATATATATATATATATATATATATATATATATATATATATATATATATTTTTTTTTTTTTGTTTGATTTTGACGGTTATTACATGCCCGCAGCTGTCAACAGTCTGACTCCATTGGTTTCGATCATGAGCCAGCTCTTCATATTTTTGCAAGCAATTAGAAGATGAGAGATCGCTCTCTATGGCGTGAAGTTATCGCCTACACAAAGGCGGCTCTACCTTCAAAGATCGCTGTATCATTTAATTTGGATCAGCACGCGGAACGTGACCGAGCCAGTGTACTAGCTGTCCTTTGATTTCATGTATACGATATCAGGAATTATAAAGCTTGATTGGCAGCGGCAAGGCGAACCTTCATATATCATCTCCCATACTATTATCATGAGTAAAAAGAGATCGAAGATACTTGAATCTTATTACTCCTTCAAACGTGTGGTTACCACTACTGAAGTCAATTGAGTCTTGGTCTCGAAAACCAAAGATCAGATATTTGGTTTTGGACTCGTTGATTTTGAGACCAACGGAAGCTGAACACTGTTCCATTTGATCAAGTCGTTGATTGAAATCGAGGACAGCGCATCTCCTTGTCGAACACCAGAAGTAATTGCAAAATCAATATTTAAGCGCATACTGTTGCCTCTTTCGATTGATCGAGTCATAGGCTTGCTTCAAATCTAGGAATACATCGCGAGATATTTCGTACTACTCGGAAAAATTCATCTGTAACGATAAAACTTATTTGCACGGCATCCACGTTGGTAGTCAGCGATAATTCCGTCCGAAGAGTAATTCTTTGCAAGATAATGTATGATAGTATGCTGGGAAAAGGAAAGCTATACCGCGATAATTCTTGCATTTCAAGCGATCACCCTTCTTTAATATTGGGCATAACGCGGTCACTTTCCATTCTTCAGGCATAACTTCATTTCTAGCGTAGTAAGATTGATAAGGGCAGCCAAAATTATTTTTTTTGTAGAATAAACTACCTCCTTTTCTTCTGCCCAAGTTTTCTGCCCAAGTTACCTATACTGTGTTTATAATATATCTCAGTGATGTTATTTGGCGTAGTATGGAAAAACAGGGAATTGACTTCTCTCATTTTGTTAGATTTTTGAAAAGCCTTTGATTCTTTTAATTCACATTTCACAGACGGGTCGTTCACAGACAGTGTTTTTGGCACTGTTGGGTGTGTAAATTACACGATGTAATTTACACGGCTTTTTACATGTAAAAATCGTGTTATTTACATAAAGTTTTTTTTACTTTCAATATGTAAAATACGTAAAAAACGATTTTATGTAAAAAAAAAGACTGAGGTGCCATCTGTTATTAAATCTAAATGTAACTAAAACACCATCTGTTAAAAAATCTTCTTACTATTTTATGAATACAATTTGTGAAATAATTAACTGTGTAAAATTTTTTCGACTGCATACTATTGTGACATTAATAAATTTTATTTAGATAAAAATTATTAACAGGTTCATTTCGGTATAAATCATTTTAACTGGTTCGGGTAGAGTTGAAAAAAATCGCGTGATGTGGCTTCAAAAACTAACTGATTTTGCAATTACGCATTTATAAATTATGGGCAAAACGAACATCGGTGTACTTATTGTACATGCAATTTACGTTTTATGCAATTTACACAGTTTTTTACATAATTTACATAAAATAGTAAAAACTTTTTTTTACGTGTAAACTCCTAAGAATGGTTTTTGGTAGTTGTTATTCTAAATTTCATCGAATTTCTTCAAGTGTTTCTCAAGGTTCAGTACTTGGGTCACTGATTTCTTTTTCAACTACTGTTAATAATTTGAGGATAGTTTTAAACACAACACTTACATGGGGTGGTCATTTAATAAGAGTTAGTAAAAAGATATTTGGATCACTTAGTTGTCTTTATAAAGTGCTAGGATTGACGGATAGTCAGTTAAAAAAAAATTATGTCTTACCTCCTTCCGGATTTACTCTATCGTAATGTTGTTTTCTCGAGTAACTAATACGATTCAAACCTCCACCTGGAAATACCACGTTGACCAATATATGACATAAGTCATTTAGTATAGACGTTAACCTGAACACTTCATTTGTCATTTCCTCAAAATCACGGACACTACTCTAGAAAAATCAGTCAAAGCTATGGCTTTGCGAAGTGGCTCATCAGTTACGCATGGCTCAATCTGTTATCTCGAGAGTAAGGTTTTAGGAAACTGGTACATTCAATCGAAGACCAGCAATAACTTCACTTCAAAATTTTCATTTTACTGGCGTGGATGTGCTAAGATAAATTCGAGATATAGCTGTTAGTCAACGAATTGGCTCGCGAACACATCAATTGAAGCATGGAATAATGTCGTTCTATTCACAGACGATTGTAGAATGTATCTCAATGGCAGTAAACAGTCTCGCAAGGAGGTGGTTCGTGCTTGATGGTGGACTGGCATATCACTTGATAGAAAAACATATTTGCTTCTCGAATATGTCTTCCATATAACATCCTCAGTTAGACCAATGCGATGGAAGTGTTCCTTTTTCAAAAATTGGACAATCTTAGAAAACTTCAAGTTGGTTTGCTAGTTAATATTTTTTGCTTACAATACGGGCGGCGCTTAAAAGTGGCAAACAACTAAATTGAGCCCTAGTTATTACTGTCTTACTATAAGTAAGGGTACGTCTGGTTCAGGGTGAATCAAATTGAGCTAAAGAGTGTCTTTTGATACGATGCCACAATTATTCAATGCTATGTGAGTGTAGCAACTTTTTGTTATGAGAACAAAGAGCTCGTTGCAGCTTAGTGGTTAAGACAGTATATGCCTTAGTATATACACTGTATGCCCTAGACTGAAAGATCATCTAAGGGTACAATAGATTCCTAAACCTACACTAAGTAATCCAGCTAGTATATAATTTGTACCACTGGCCTTATTATTTTTTAGCTTCTTACTTTCCGCTCCGTTCCCATCTGGATGTTCGCCAAGTAATAGAGTTAGAGTTTGGCAGATCAGAACGTTTATTGATGGAATGTTTGTGAATATATCAGTGATATTTTTTATATATTGGGGTAGTGTGTGCATGTCTCTGGTTGTCTTTTGTGTATTTTATGCTATTATTCCTTGCCATCTTCTTCATTTGTTTCACCGTGTCTTCATATTTTCTTGTAGTTTCCACTGTATCTTGGTGGTATAGGAGTATTTTAAGTTCGCGACATTCTTCGATTTTCTAGTCCGGATATAATACCTTCAACAGGTGTTACAACAATGAGGGAACTTACTTAGTTGAGCATAAAAGCTTGATCTTCAATCAATGTTCGAAGAGGCAGGTGTATTTTGAATCAAATGTAAAAAAGCCAAAATAAAACTCATCATAAGCTACTGGTACCTGTAACTCCCTGTTATTAAAACAATGTAAATGAAACGTCCTTAACAAGTTTTGAAGCAGTTGAGGGATAATTTGATAAATTGCCCACAGGCTTACTATCACTGCGCTTCAAAATACTACATATGTCCTGGCTATTAAATCTGTTTGCGATACTGTATACAAAATGTAACATTGCTTCATTTTGTACATTGTGTACATTTTCTACATTACTAGGCGATCTAAGATCATACACATAGAGTGGGATCGAAAAGAGTAGATTCTCTAAAAATAAACCAGAGATTCGCAGATAACTTTCAGAGAAAATTATTTGATGCCCATAAAAAATAGAGAAGAATAAGTCGATGTTTATACCATCAAAGTTATTTTCTGGTATAATCTATCATTAACCCTATCAATTTCAGGTATAACTAAAGTGGAATTTCGATACATCTGTAACCCTACAGTAGCAGCAATGGTATTTCAGGCTCCAATACATTTCAAAGCAGGTAATTCAAGTAAAAATAGAATGAACTCCCAGGTAAGCTCCAGTAATAATAATGTAATATTCTAAAGGGGATTAACTTTGACTATGGATGTCTTTAATTTGGTCACTTAAAGATGGACAAGATAGTAGAGGTAACGTCATCGTTTTATGCATATAAAAGATACGATTTTGGGACCCGCATTTCAGGAGCTCGATATTGCCAGAATATGGCAGTTGCTCTTTAAAGGTTGCAAATGAGGTGATATTTCCAAGTGAGTTGAAAAAAGTAGTTGTAGAGAACTCCAATTGGCAGGTACACGATAACGATCAGTATTTTCGACATACAGCTATAAGTAGTCCCATTGAACGAGATAAAAACGAATGTATGCTCAATATCTATGGAAATGCAACAACGAGCAATAAAATCGTTGCTTAAATGAAAGTATGTTGTCTGATTGTATGCCAGTTTAGCTGGATTTTGATGAACCCTTTCGTTTAGTCATACACGATAAAAAAATTCGAGGAAGGGCCGTTGCATAAAAAATTGTCTTTGAGCACCTGTGCAACCATATCCCAAGCAGAAATACAGGCCCTACAGTTCTGTGCTATTGATAGGGGTGTAAATATAACAAAAGTCTATATTTTATCAGACAGCCAAGTGGCTCTTGAGGCTTTAAGGTGCCATACCTTGTGGATACCATGGCACACTAGAGGCAAGGCGAGTTAGGATAAAAATATTTTTTTCACCTTTTGTAAATTTTTGTAAATTTCGCCATCGCAGCTTCAAAATCAAAATGGGCGATCTTTAAGCCCGAATAGTGTCATTTAAACATCGCACCTTCAAGAATTAGGAGGATATTATACACTCGCGTGCCCTATCCAACAAAAAAATTACCACCACCTTATCACTTTACAAATCGTGACCACATTTTCACACTCGACTGTATATCGGACAAAATTCATCTTAATCTTTACAATAATAAAAATAAAGATTTTCCATGAACAAGAGAATGAGAGTATAAGAGACAGTGAAAAATTCTCCATAAAACAATTGTATTCTCCTCCACTACAATTTCTCCATGCACAATGGAAAAACGAACAAAATTTCTACATTCTGCTGTTGCTTGTGTATCATCATATTTGTTGGTAGTTTTTTCCGACACCGCACAGTGTTTTTCTTTTTGAAAACATTTTTCCACCGTTTGTTGTTTTATATTTTTATAAGCTTGGCATATCGTGTATATACACTGTGTGTGTGGCGGTGATCTTGAATTTGCGAAGACGTTTGGAAAATCTTTTTTGTTTTGTATTTTTCGAAACACCGAACGAACACATACACACACATACATACCGACACACACACACACAAAAAGTGTAAAATTTTCAATTTTTTTTACTTTTTGTGCTTGTTCGGTTTAGTCTTAATTTAACTGTGGCCTCTTAAGTATATCTGGAAGTGTTACAATTGGCAGAACAGTTCTTTAAAATAAATTATTTAATTTAATTTTTAATTTTATATTTTATTTTTATTTATTTATTTATTTTTTGTTGTAATTTATTTTTGGTGGTTTAGTTCTCGTAAAGTGTTTTCAAGTGGTTTTCATTTAACTCGCTTATGAACGCATATAACTCATAAAAATTTTTACGATAATTCGGTTTCTAAATTAAATTAAATTATTTAAAATATTTTTCTATTATTTCTGTTTTATATTACGTTTAATTTAATTTAAAAAGAAAAATTACTTAAAACTAAGAAGAAGAATAAGACATTTGTTTCGTTCGCTCTAAGTGCTAAGTGTTTTTATAAAAAAGTTTTTTTTTTTTTGAAGTGCGGTTTGTGAGTGAAAAATTAGAATTTATTTTTTTTGAGTGAAATATTTTTTTGATGTCTTGAGAATTGTGCAAAATCATTTAGAAAGTGAATTATAAGTTGAGACAGTGCTCAGGTGTCGAAAAAATAGTGGCACGACTAAAATACAATCGAACACAGGTAATTGAGTGAATTTTCTTGTACACACATATAAAATTTATCTCGAGCTATATTAACAAGATAAATCGAACGAAGAAAATTAGCGATTCTTATCTCGATGACATATATTACATATGTATACAGTCTCCATCGTCTTTTGTAATATATATATATATATACAATCAATATTTAAATGGTAAATAGATAAGTGCACACTCTACTTATACGAGGGCATAAACAATAATACTTATTATCTATAAAAATGTAAAGACGTGTTTCGAGAAAATTTACATAAACTAGGTACATATATACAGTTTGAAAATGGTCGGTGGTTGCAATCATCGCGTCGTCACAATACACAAGAATATACAAAAACAAGTGTCATCATTCTACTGATCTCGATCATTTAATTGTATTTTTGCATCTTACAATAATGTAACATCTTATAATATGCATTATATGCAGATAGTAGAACGATATACGACTATATACACAGTTAACGTCTTAGCAAGTTTAGCATTTTATGCAGAGATATGATATAATTGTAATTTATGGTAATGAGATTCATGACGGTTTGTGTTATTTTCTTTGCTTGATTTTCTTATCAAGGTTAATACTTTGATTACAATCTTAGATATATATATAGCAAAATTCAAATATATAAACAACGCGATATATGAAGAAGAACACTCGCACCTGAGCTATTTTGGGATTAATTGATTTTTCTTTCCGGTGTACAAAAATATAAATGAGTCGACAGTGATATGGGGCTTATATAAAAATATTTTGAAATTGATTTGACTTTTATTTGATTTGCTGGATGCTGATGACCTACAGTTTATCGGCCATAATTTGTTTATATTTCTCTGTTGACCCCTCGGGGTTGAAAAAAAATAAATTAACCCGTTTCTTTAAGTTTATAATTATATCGTTCCCAATCGTTCTGTATTAGAGCATATTTGCATATGCTCGCTTTCAAACACAATGCAACCGGACTTCATCAACCAGAATTCATAAATATTAAATTCATTTGGTTGCCAGTACCTAAAGATGATAACGGTAGCTTCAAACTAGGATATACATATTTAGCGTGATTACCTGTATAAGTAGGTTGTGTTGATAAACATTTACTATTAGTGGATATGAGTTAGATCATATTTTTTTGTCAGCATTTATAGACCATTGTTGGCCCGTATCGTGTCAACAATCTGACTCCATCGGTTTCGATCTCGAGGCAGCCCTTTGGCAGCATTGTTGCAAGCAATTATGAAGTCGCCAGATCGCTCTCTACGTCAGGTGTCAGTATCGCCTGGTCCGGATCAGCAAGCATAACGTGAACGAGCCAGCGTGCTCGCTGTCCTTTGATTTCATGCACGATATCAGGCATTCGCATTAAATTCCTGATCACGTCATTGAACAGAACTCGGTATGTGCCAGTAACGTCGCGTTTTGGTCCATTTATCGCATGATAATTTTCTCGAATGTTAGAATCCATCTATCGTCCTCATCGGTAATGATCCAACTCTCACAACGGGTCTGATCAACACTCTGTACAATTTCAGCTTATCTGTCACTACTGAAATCAGTTGCGTCTTGGTCTCTAAAACCAAAGATCAGATATTTGGTTTTAGACTCGTTGATTTTGAGACCAACAGAAGCTGAACACTGTTCCATTGGATCATGTATCTCTTTTACTCTGTTGCCATTTAATCCAATCACACAGATATCACTGCATATGCAAAAAGTTGATTGGATTGTCGGAATAAGATATTGTCCTGAGGTGTTTCACTTTTACGAAGGATGTATTCCAACTTGAGATTAAAAAGTATCGGGGACAGTGCATCTCCTTGTCGATACCAGAAGTAATTGCAAAAATTCTCGATAGCCTGTTCTCAACTTTAACACAGCATTGCGACTGCGTTACTGTCAATTTACACAGATGTATACGTATTTGTTTGGTATTCCGATTGATCGAGTCATAGGCTTGCTTGAAATCTACGAATACCTGGCGTACATTGCGATATGGTTTGTAGTACTTGGAAAGAATTATCAGTGACTGACCGATTTGGACGAATTTCTTCCTTGGTAGTCACCGATATGCTCCTCCGTCAAAGGGATAGTTTGTTATTGGTTATGTACGACAGTATCTTGCATGCTGTGCAATCTTGCATGCCGACCATATACTTCATAATTTCATTTGTGCAGCACTCATGTACTAATTTTATATAAACGGGCATTAAATTAAAATATATAATCATAATGACTGCTCTCTTGGATAACTTATTAAACTGACGTAGCTTCATCAATTCCGAAACCGTTTTAAAAGGTCATATTAGCTTATTGTTCCACTTCTGGTTAGGGACTCTTCGAGGTATAAAGTTTGCTTCTTATATTGTGTCAGCCACATATCTGGTTGTATGTCGTTCTTGTCTTGTTCTTGCACAAAAAATGTAGTGAGCTGTAATAAAATGGTGACTCTGTTTGGTGAAAATGAACTTAAGCGTGACTTGGATGAAGTAGAACCAATAAATGTCACTTCTAAAAGTATTTTTCTATTTTTAAGGGGAGAATATTTTATAACGTGCATTACAGTCGTGGTAAGCGATTGTTCTCTGTGGTATGAGATTGTGTATCAATCATACATACACACTAAGATTGTTGGTAGTTATCTAATTTTCGGCAGTCATCAACTTATCATATAAGCTATAGACTTAGGGTTGTAAATTTACCAGGTATTAATCCGTTTTTGGCAATGTTCTTGTCATGGCAATGTTGTTGCGAAAATTTTCCGACGATCGCCAACATGCATTTTCCAGATTTTGAATCATAAGTATTTGCCGTGGATTTACTTAGATTTTTTGAAAATTGAGTTACTTTGTGGTTTACCTTGTTACTGGCAATAGCTTCCCATTCAACTGCATCCGAGTACAGCTTTAAGTTCAAGTGATTAGCTTGGAGATGTGTTGAACAACAAATATAATATGGAACCAGAATGTTTGGTACTTTGCATGGTCAGCAAAACTACTGTTGTCACTAATCATTTAATAGTTCATAATTTCACTGAATTTGTATGTCATTGCATCACCGTTTATATATAGGTAGTAAGTTCACCTGAAGTCAGTCTACGCTGATATTAACAACGAATTAAGGAGATCACTATCCGTCTAGTGGAAAATAGCCACCATTGGGTAAAAGCAGAATAGAACGTTATATACTCATCGATATATATAGATTGTGTCATAATGGTGAATGTCTAGTTTCTTCTTATTGGATCTAAATAAATCTTTGAAATAATTCTTAAGAATTAATTTTAAATGTATGATCCAGTAATTTGGGACAAAAAACTAGCACTTCAAGCTAGTACGTTAGAATTTGGAACGTCCCATAATGAAAAAATTGTTCTGTTCAAGTTACGTTATCAATGTTTTGTGTTGAATGATGTTAAATGAATTCGTGTTAACGTGTCATGCATGTTCCTCGATTATTTGATATAACGCAAAGAACTTTTAACCCGCCACCTCATTACAACCTAACTGTCAAAATCTTTGTAGAAATGATACATTTTTACACGTGAGTGGAAACACTTTCCCGATTTATAAAAATCATAACTGTATATTACATGACACCATGCCTATAGCACTGACATGGAAGAGACCTGTCAGCCTTATCTATTTAACTAAATATTGCAATAAGGACGAATATTGCTAATTGCCAAGTAAAAATTGTTTCTCAGATTCATTTGAAGAATACGCCAATCACTTGGTACTGCTATTATGTATGTTGAAGAGTTAACCTGCAGTGTAGCTTTCTGGACTTCTGACTTGATGAATGTTGTGATGAATGTTTTATAATGGCCGGATATACTCAATACAGTGAATAAATAGTTCATTGATTGAAATTATTACATAAGAGTGCTTTTTAGGGAATGTCTTAATTTTTGTCCTTGTTTATTGTATACCGCAATAGGTCTAATCACATTTGATGACCAAAATATACAGTCAAGTGTGTTCATCTTAACTAAACATACCTAGAAACCTAGAATAACAGTATCAATCAGATCAATAGCCTCGGTAACGTAGATACAGATAGAAACTTTCACTCAATTTGAATTTAAAATGAAGTGAACAAACGCAATGTTACTCCATATTGAGTTTACTTGATAAAGTGAATTCAAGCAATTTAATCCTTTCAGTTTTCATTCTGTTCTGAATGTCTTAACTAATCGCAGTACCAACCTAATATAACATTCAGCGATGGTTGTCGTTTAATATATACTAAACGGTCACGAAATTTGATTACGTTTTAAAGAGTGATTTGTGAAATTTCGCTAATCGTCACCAGTTCCGTTTCTTGTGTCTATAACAAAACCCATAACTTTGATAAACCGTCTGGTTAATATAATTTTAATTCATAATGTCAATAATGGCTGCATTGAAAAATCTGGACTAATCATATCATATAATTACTCGTGTGCTAAAAAAATATCAGGCATCCTTATAGTACCTGCCGGGTACAGGGAATGCTATACATAAACGTGAGGTTCATACCTTAGTTCTCTTGTTTAACTATTGAGTGAAACTTTCTGTCTAAGGTGCGTAAGAACAGAAGTTTCAATTTGGAGCACAGACAAAAACTGTTCAACCTCTTATGCTCGATAAGCTGTCAAAAATAATGAAGTACCTTGCTCAATAATGGTTTAATCGATGTAGTGCATATCTTCCAGAATTGTCATTGTAACAAAAACAGTTAATATACGGTTCCAACAGTCAATGCCATGACATTAATATATGACTACGTTTGGGGTTTCTGCTTATACGGGAGGCCAGAAAGCACTGTACAATAACACGAGATGTCACTGGTATCAGTTTTATTCTAGGTGCTCATTGGCAAACTTTCAATCTGTTATCTAGGAATTCTTAATTAAATCTTCCACATGGGATTCTAGTTAAAAAAGGAAATCCTTTTTTAATTAGAATCCCATGTGGAAGATTTTAGAAAGTTTATTTGTGACTCGGTTGTAGCTTAATGGTTTCGTGAGTAGCTCATCACGACTTGGTTTCGAGATAGATTCTGACCGGTGACTAAAAATTAATATGCTCTGGTTGACATGAACAGCGATTGTATGTAAAAAACATCGTCGGGCTGACTATATCTACAATGTGCACCTATACGTATAAATGATTTATAAGGACTAAGTTGAAAAGTGGTTAGAGCCGTATACGACCTTTGAGCCATAGATTTATGACTTGATGCCCAAATAAGCTCAAAGTAGTATTGAATTTCAAGACTTAGTGTTCAACCCTGTTGCTTAGGTTTATAAGCAATCTGTAGTTGGATCATGGAGATTATTCAGTACCAATTTAATGTTTGTTAGACTAACCAACGTCATATAATATTAATATCAGCAGTCACTTATTACACCTGTTTACAATTTTCCATTCCGATTTGTGTCTTCTGATAGCTTCTTGACGTTGACTGTTGAATTGGGCGGTTCTATCTTTCAAATAAAAAGAATTCTTGCCATCATTTGATGCCTGTGTTTAGGTTTAAAGAAATTTCCATTTACCTAACACCTCAATGATAATTCCGATGTTGATTTCGATCTTTTTGTACAACATTCGAACTTTCATAAAAATGTCAATGAAACTTTTGGCTTAGTCTCAAATCCACTTATAAGCTTTGAGAGCGGGTTCAACTAATATTTCTTTCGGAGCTATGCGATTATTATTAGACATTCCAATTTATTAGAGTTGATAAAAAACTCAATGGCAAAGCTGCCTTTGGAGCTTCAATAATCATTTTCTCTACCTCGATTATTTTTAAATTTTTCTGCAGGATCCGTCCCAGTATATTCCAGAAGTATGTATAGAACTAACGCATTTCAAAGAGCTTCATCAAAATTGTTCCGATTAGAGATGGAATATAATTTCATTCATATGGCTGTCGCGGCTGGCCTCACAGTACCCCATTCGATCGCACCAATTTCCGAACACTTTTTCGAGTGTATCGGGTTGTATCTCGGCGATGGCATCACGAAGGTTGACTTTCAAATGCTCAATTGTTTCTGGTTTCTCGGCAGAACACATAGGTCATACGCATTTACAGTGGCAAAATCTGCGCTTATGTCGTAAATACTCGTATTTACGACATAAGCGCAGCATAAATTTAACACAACCCCTGTAGCATATTCAAATCAAATAAAATTAAATCCAATTAAGTTTTTTTTTGCCCAATATATAACAAAAGGAAAATGCTTGAAAACGAAACTTTTCCGACAAAGACAAATTTTCCCAGCTGTCATTTTTATATCACATAAAGCATAAAAAACATAATATGGGAGAAACTACTGTACATACGTTGTGTGTGTGTGTATTTAAAAACCATAATGTGACATTTTACTATTTTCCAGAAATTATTTGTCTTCGTTGTCGGGACATCTGAATGCTATATGGTACGAGTATGTAAATATGTAGCTAAATATAGGAGAGATAACAAGATGATATAATTATGACATTTTTTCCATATACATTATCATGACAGTAGAGATCTATGTACAACATCAGCATAATGTTCCATCTTGAACTTGATTGCCCCTATATATAAAAAGTTTTGGCTGCGAGTTCGCCGTACCTATATATCGAAATCGATTTCTTATTTGTTCATTCATATCCATCAACAATATGAGACAACTTTTTTACCTGTCACCCAGAATGTGTTTAATATAAATCAATATAATGAAAAGGCTAGAGGGGTTGGTGCGGCATATCTCGTAAAATTTTATTGCCATCTTAGTGAAAATTATACTGAGTAGATTCAAATCGGCGCTGACACACTGAGAATCTTGAGATTGGGACAACTTTATCACATACCAGCTGGATTATAATGCTCTTCAAGAAACAATGAGGCCTTAATCTGATGGGCATGCATAGGTTAACAGTTTTATTGTGGATTCATAATATGCCTGCCTCCACTGCATCCACTGTTCGTCAATGTGACTCAATAAAATAGTACCGACAAACGAACATTATAAAGGCTTGGGTTTATTTTCCAGAGTTGCTACTAGATTTTACAGCCATCCAGATATAGTGGTAAACTCTGCAAGTTTTTGTGGCACGGTAACTCGTGTCATGCTCCCAAACTCCTCTTCAAATTAAGTGAGTAAAACCTTTTTTCCGACTACTCTCTTGTTTGTAGCTGTTTGTAACATAAAACGTACACTAAACGGCAACCGCATATTCTAATTGTGACCGCACGTATGTGAAGTACAGGATCTTGATTATCTCCAGTTCATAAATATCTCCCGTCCATCGTTTCATAAAACTCCATATGGATTAGATCTAGCAACACATTGTTCTATGTGTTTGTTACTGCCTTATCGGAACCTTGTGGAAAACCCGATGTAAAGTTTTTCCAATATCGATGTATTCGATCCGGTCGCTTAAGTAAGATTTACTAGATAACTTGGTCCGGGTAAGTGTATCTTCCACTTTTATGGGACCTGAGCCAGCCGTGTGCGTGACGTTGTTGTTTCTTAAGAGAGTCATCGACAATCGTTTTAACAGTTGCTTTGGATCGTGATTCCTTTTTGAAGATCAACTAACGACTTAAAATATATTGGATATCGAAAGAAATACCAGGATGTCACAATGAGCCGAATGGTAAACTTTACGATCCTTTATTCGACCTCGAATCCGTACAAATTAACTAAGGGTTCGCATATAAACCTTATGGGATTGAAATGTTCAAGATTTTAAATTTTGATTTGTTTGATTGAGTTATTAATTAATTTTCGGGTAACGCTCCGAAGGCAGAGGGGTAACTCTCTTTAAATGGTGCAAAAGGCTAAAGTTTAAACAGTTAACAACAACTCATCGACCAAATGGCGCACTGGTTAAGTCTGTGGCACTTTTAGTGGGAAATAATAGGTTCGAGGGCAGGATGTCAAAGGCAGTTTTACATCCTACCCTCGAACCTAAAACCGGACCTATAACCGAACGTCAAGGTTATGTCAACATAGGCCAGTTGAGCCTGAGTGACCGAAGACGGTAAAAAACAACTCAACCCCATGCTTCAAGTTTTCCTTCAACTTTAATTCAAAACTTAGATGAAAAGCTTTTTTAAAGCTTCTTTGAACTTACGAAATAGATTTGAATGAGTAAGCTCGGTTTTCTTCTCTCTCATAACAAAAGTGTGAGAAGGATATTAATTGACCCTGTCACTTGGCTTGGAGAACTAAGACCATTCACTCAGGAGATTTCTTACTCATTATGCGTCACTGACGTCACCAGAAGCTGCCAGCTACAAAAAAAATATTTTTAGACATTCTACTGCATTCAACATGAAAAGCTTCGCTCAACAAGCGATAAATGAGTTGGGCAAATAAATGAGTTTTGAACGGTTTTTATTGTACACACAAAGTGGATTGTTAAACGATGCGGAAAATTTAATTATATAATTTTCCACATTTCCGAAATGAAAATTACATTTCAAATGTTGGCTCTCGAATACAAACACATACAATCATATAATTAAATGATATGCATGTACAATTTAATTGTTGGACATTGAAACCCCCCAAGGTAATGAAAAAAAAAGCCACACGTGTATTAATTATTAGTTGGTCGCATCTCAAGTATACATAATTAAATTTAATTAACGATTATTTTTGGAAAAACTCTTCTTCGTCCCTCTCTCTCTCTCTCTCATTCGCTTTTCGTTTCATTGTTTTTGCGGCAACAGCAGGCAGCAGCGCAAGAAAATCAAACTTATTAATTTTGTTTTCGAGATAGAACCAAAAACGGAAGGCCCAAAGGGAATTGTTTAAATTATTCATGATGAAATACATTTGTATATAGAAGCCAAAAACGAATAAGAAGAGTTGGAGGTGGGACACGGAATGAGTAATATCCCAACCATATAATAAAATGTGTTTTAGGAATTCATCTTAACACGATAAGTTGAAACGTGCAACAAGTGATTGGAATTGTATACGGGTGTCGATGGATAAACGAAAACTTAAAGGGGAAAGTATAGAGTAGAAAGGCGTCATCGATATTGGTATATAGCCATATGCCATATAGTTAAGCATATATATGTCAATGGAGATGTTCAACGAGCTTTTAGGAGTGTTTACAGTTTTGTTCTTATCCGTTTTACGGTATAGTCTTATAGTTGTAGCACTATACACTAGAATAAGTATCATCGAGGATGTCAAACCACCTGTTGATTAAAACGGCGTTAACACATTCAAATTTTAAAAATTTAAGCAATCTCTGATTTAACCGCCGAAATGATGCAGTGGTCAAAGCTATGGTTACTGCCCGATAGGGGCAGCATAGTATGCAAAGGGGGTTTTCACCATCTGATTATACGATCAGTAATGATGGAAATTAATGATCATGGAAGACCCATCTTTCATGTCAGTACTATAGGCTGGCATGGAGCTATGTCCAGATGGATCTACGTAAATCGGACCTATAGCCGGTAGAGATGCCACAATGAGCCAATTCACCCTTAGTGGTGGAGGACACAACAAAACTCATTTTGAGGTACTTTTTTCAATCCTAACCAGCTTATTCGTCTATACTTTGAACTTTACGTATAGCTGTGACATGATCAAAATGGCCAATTCACTGGTTCGCAGCGTGAAATTAATATTGTTACGTGCTCACCGAATTATTGTAATTGTTCACACCTTTTTTACACGGCTGTATGGCAAGTATAGCGCTGTCTTGTTGGAATCGCATGTCGTCGAGATGTTTTCATGGCGCGAAAATGGCCATTCACAGTTTCGTCCCTGTTGATTTCACCAGCATATAAACCGGTCTTGTCTGAATATAATGGTACTATTTGAACCTATTCGGGATGCGCTTCAGCCTAAATACTGCAATTTTGCTCATTAAAATAGCCAGTTAGGTCGGTCAGGCACGAGTTGAATTTTGATTGATTTCAAACCAAGATCCTTAGTAAAATACCTCATGTTGGTGCATACGATGAGTCAAGCTCTTAAGAATCACGCTGATTGGATTCATTACGGTCATTGCGTATACTATCAGCTACCGCTGTTATACTTTCGTGAGTAAACAAAATAAATCAGATACCGTTAAAATAACGGCAAACCCTCGCTGAATTAGCTGAGCACAAGATTAAGGATCGGCATGTGGAACGTCCCGTTACTAAGCAAACCTGGTGCATTTGACGGACTATCACATGTATGATTTGACATGTATGAATCACAT
This sequence comes from Tipula lateralis, assembly GCA_963932295.1. Taxonomy (NCBI): domain Eukaryota; kingdom Metazoa; phylum Arthropoda; class Insecta; order Diptera; family Tipulidae; genus Tipula; species Tipula lateralis. The sequence goes on from OZ010738.1 coordinate 54,894,347, forward strand.
GTATAATCACAATGGGCCAATTGAACCTGAGTGACGGAGGACAACACAAACAAAATATCTCTGATTCGTTTTGATTATTGTAACTGCATTTTGGAACCTTGAACAATTTTGGACATCGTGGAGTAAGCTTCTTATCGAAACATCATTGGGATTAAGGTCATTGTTTTTGAGGTTGTATAAACCGTGGCGCTATGCCTTATAACGTTGCTACTAGTTAGAGCCCAATTAGTACATCATATCCCTCGACCTACCAAAAAAATGGTTACAGTAAGAGAAGAGTAATCCTAATAGGTTTAAGCTAGTGTAACACAGAAGCTATCGAATCGTTCTACTGTCGTATCAATATCTCAAATCATTGTTCCTTGACCCAAATCAAAACAAAGGGAAAATGAAACATCTGTTCGAGGTTAAGGAAGAAAATATCTACTGTTAAAAATTGAATTCGATGTGGTTGTTTGGATGGAGTTCCCAAACATAAAAATGTTTTATGTTTGGGAACTCCATCCTTCTGAGAAAGGTCCTAATTACTACACTTCTGATTCTTATCTGCTATTGTTTCAACCTATAAGTTCAAGTATCAGGATATCTTACCTTCGTACTTTAAATAATTTCCTATTAATCAGTACATTTCTGCGTATTTTGTTGGTGTTTCAGACATCAATCTAAATGTAGGCCGAGTTTTTCATTTTTACACTGTGATGCTATGTTGTCCGATTTCTAGGCTTGTTCGTTTGTTCTAGATGAGCTGAGTTACTCTCGTTCACCTGAAATTTTATGTAATCAATCCTTATTCGTTAGTAGTAAATATCTTGGTAAGATTGTGAGGTGCTGAACGTCATGCCCACTTCGTGGCAAGAAGGCAAGAGTATATAGATTGTTGGTGACAAATGATGTGAGAAAACATGCTTCGACCAGTGTTTTGATCATACATCAAATGTAGTGAAACACTAAGTACAAAATGTTTAATGCTGGGGTCACACACAAGCTCGTAAGCGAAGCAGTAAAAATGACAGAGATCACCATCCCTTTAAAAAAAAAATTAAATAAACCCTACAAAAAATTAAGAGGATTAATAAAACAGGAAGACGGAATCACTTTCGGTTAAGTTAAACTACAGTGGTCTAGTTACACCTAAACCGGGGTAAGTCCGTTGTGATACCATAGATCTCACTCTTCCTTTTTCATTAATATTATTCAAATTGGAGCTTCTGACCAGGTGTATTATATTTCGGATACTACGGTGTCCGAACACAGCGAGCGAGTCCATAACGTAAGTTTCCTAAACACAGCTATCTTCTGTGTTATAGTGCTGACAGAAGTGCTAGGCAAAAGTGAGAGAGCCACCAATTCTTTTTTCTCTACGTCCCAACAGATCCTGTAGAAGTCATTAAATGCCAGAGCCAGCCTTTTCAAATTACATCTTTGTAATGAAACCAGACCACCTATCGTTTGCCAAGCCATCTGCTCTCTTTCTGCCCGATATGTTTGAGTGACCAGATAATCTAATTGTTGGAGTAGTCTCCAGCACGTTAAGAAATGGGTGGTAACACAATGCAACATTTGACTTAATCAGATCAAGATTTCTTCTATGACCCTCACTTCAAGCAGCTGATACAAGTGGCTGTAATCAGGGAGACGAAGAGATATCCTCTCCTCGAGCTTGTTTCAAAAGACTCCATCCTAGAGGAGCATATGATTTTAAAATCCCCATCAAAGCGCAAAACAAACTTTTAGTGTAATTAGTATTCATCGTCCTATCACTTAGTGATAAAAATAATACCTTTTGCTTACTGCAGATGGCCAAAGTACTTTATTTCCCATTGTGACCCTCAAATGACCTTAAGGCTTCAATTGGGATTGAACTCTGCATTAAAAGGTTAATCTCTATATATAGTGAAAATAAATATAAAGGGTTATTTAATAAGAGGTTTCATTTTGAAACTATTGAACTTTTTGGTCGTCATGAAACACCTTTTCTGCAGACAATAGCTAAACTGACAGAAACATTTGAGCTGTTGAGACAGGTAACTGCTTAGTGATGTGAAAAATCGAAACCGTGTGCATCGCTTTGTTTTTGATCGAATATTGCTGCTGTAGCCATTATTGGAATAAGACATTCCACAAATGACATTGAAATGTATTTTGCATAAAGATTTTAGTTTTAATGCTTTAAAAGTTCAGTTAACACGAGAACCAAAGTTGGTCGATCGCCAGAAATGGCCATTTTCAATGATGAGGACCATTTTCACCTCGGATGCTTCTTTAATAAGCAGAACAGTCGCATTTGTGGCTCAACTCTTTACCTTTCGTAAAGCTTTTCTGGTGCAACTGTTACGGTGAATGGATTGCGCTACTGAGCTATGATTATGATTTTTTATGGCCAGAATCGGAAAACGGTGCTACATGCGACACAAGCCACGAAACAATCGCAATTATGCAACAAAAGTTTCCTTACCGTGTTATTTCTCAATTGGCCACCGAGATATTGTTATTTAACACCTTTATGCATAGATAAGATATTGGGCATTTTTAATCATTTTCTGCGGTTTGGATACGTGTTATGGCTAACCAATCAACGATATGTCAAATAAACATGTCGATTTTCCTGACATTCCATTGATAATTTTCTGGAGTACGCTTAGTCATGTGGTTATATCACTCGAATGGTATATATTGGTCGATGTGTATCCTCGTACGTACATATACGTTATGGAACTGGAAATATGAAAATCATTACGTCTGTCAACAACTTTTATTATCTATACGGTGCGGAAATTATCTACCGAGTGATATGTGAAAAACTCCACAGTATGATTCTCGTTATTTCCATATTAGCAAAATAATGTCACTCGCACCTATACAAATACGTGGGAGTTCTGAAAACCACATGATATTCATTCGATTCGAATAAAGGAAGCAACAATTTTCCAATACCATGCCTCTACATTACTCATAGATTAGTTGGAGTGCGATGGCGATATCGTTCTGTTCTATTTCCACACATAGGCGGCAATCGGGCGAATTAGGTCTGTGAATTTAAAAGAAAACTAAATGAAAATCATTCTTATTTAGTTTACAACTATATACGTTCTTGTAACCATAAACATTTTAAATTCTTGGATACGATTTGTTTATTTATACACTCGAGCAAAGTGGGAGACTTTTTGTTTACAAGACAAAATTTCAAAAGCAGAATACGTAGAGGTTGTAGAGTGCATATATACAAAGCTACGATAATTGTTTATAGTATACATGTGTATGTATGATATAGTGTAGTTCGGTTCGTCCAAAACCAAAAACCAATTTCCAACACCAAACCAAGCATCAGAATACAAAAAGATCTGTGACCGGATACCACTGATATTTGAAAATTGAGGTTATGTGTTGCCCGTGTTATAGAAAGTAAGCTAGTGACTGTATATGGGCCAGATGAACGTGCGATGATATTTCCGTGCGGGTAGAAACTATGCAGACGTTGACTGTTTCAGTCAACAATATTGTTACGATTTCGCCGAGTGTTTATTCAAATTATTTATCCGGTTCGATCACTAGTTCGAAATTCAAAATTTAACTGTTCCGTTACTCAAATATCTACACGTATTTATACGACGCAAATACTTGTATAACATTCCATTATTTTGCATCTCTACACTTCGCGAATGTTCTTTTCGTCGTATTTTGTTCGCTCCGCCTATTTCATTATTTAGTTTTATTTGTTCGTATGTGTAAACATTTGGTTACGACTTCATACCCCTACTGCTATAATTTATAACTCTTTTAAGTTATCACTGGTGACATCTGTGATTCGTCACAATATGTTCAAATAATCAAAGAGATAATACAAAATGCTCTTTCAATTGTTAAAATGCTCTTTCAGAGCTGATCCGTTTTACTAAGAAAAACTAAGTATTTTTACTTGTCCTGATAACTTTGAATGGACTCATACTAGCTTTTATACTAAAAAAAGCAAAAACAAGGCCACTAGATCTTGTACTCGTACAGGAGCACCGTAGGAAAAACTAGTTTATACTGCTAAAACCCATACTTATTTATGAGGTATGATTGTCAGGTTTTGGAAAAACGAATTGCAGGAAAATACCAGAGAAGGTGGAAAGAATGGCATGCCTATTTTTAAGCTGTACATTGAAGTCGTGAGGACGTATATACGATGTATGCAATTGTTTTGAGGCTTTTGTAATAAGCTCGATGAGAGGATGTTGTTTACAACAGCATGTATCCGGCTGAGGTACCGGCGAGAGAGGAATTACTGATTGTTGAGACATCCACTAGAATCAGGTTCACTTACGTTGTGTTGAATTTCAACTCATTTCTTATAAGGAGATAGGTCAGTATTTCAGTATATTCAGATTATCAGAGCCTCTGATTACTCGCACATATTGAGAAACTGCAGGGCAAATCAACTTGTCAGAAAGGATTCAACTTTTACCGACAATGACAGAAATACGATGGTCGATTGAAGCGTTAATGATAGAAATAGAGTGGGCGATAGTAGTCTTAAGGCTAGCGCTTATAGAAAGAGAGTTGAGGGCTGCGGCTTTAGCGCTTCATCAACATTGGATTGAAAAAGGCTGACTCTACTATCTAATGACTTCTTAATGAATCCACAGTGTCTTAGTGCTGGAGTATCAGAAGCCTGATCGAAGTGCAGAGACTTCATTATCAACGATGTCTGTTATCTTCTGGTCTGTTTACAACTAGAGCTTATATTCTTAATGCAATCGACCGGAGGGGCTTTCGCTTTGAGTAGTAGCCTACTTGCTTTGGTTGTAATATCATGGAGTTTAAATTGCAAGACTCTCAGTTATTTCGAATGATAAGATTGCAACGTTTTTGTGTCTGTTCTGTTTGAACACGGTCCATCGCGACTTCCCACGATTGGATCCCTCAGTATAGTGACGAGTCAAATGAGCAATTTCCAGCACTAATTGGTTTTCTTGAGTCAATTCTCTTGAGAATCAAGAGATGGGATATTCCGGAGAGCCAGATGGTAAACTCCAAGATGTGACCAAACAAATACCTTGTGAAGGTTGGAAATACCTCGACTGAAACAGTCTCATCCAATTTTGCATATTTGGTATAAGATCCAGTTTTACTCAACTGTCTTTATTGAACTGATTAGATAAACATTAATGGCATAGTGCATTTGGATCACTATGCACCAAAATTAATTCTTGCTTAAGTGTAGAGACAATTCAAGTTTACGAGGAGAGAAAAGACTCTACTATACTAACAGTTCTACAAGAACGATTCATGTATAGATTTTGGGAGTCTGGATTGATTAAATGCAAAGACATAAGCTTTCAACTTTCAAAGGCAAACATTCGATCTTAAAGTGCCTTCTAATGCAGTGATTTTTTATGCGAGTAACCGGTTTTATAAGACCGTAGCTCTCGAAAGTCTCGAAAGACCAATCTTTACAATTTTTTCTATTCAAACGATTTGAAAGTTTGACAGAGACACACATTTGAGCGAAAGTGAGTTCTGAAAAATGGGCGGATTAATTACTCATATACTTGAAAGCAGGATTGTCAGCTTGGAACTGGCCAATTATACAATAAAATGGTGCATATATAGGAGTACACTGTCATCACTACGGTGAAATATGAAAATCAATCGATTATTGTTGGAACTAGCATTAGCTGTCTCAGACATATATTTGGAAAGTATTAAGGATTTAATGCGAAACGCTCTCTATTGTCACTAAGATAACTAAAGTTTCGACAGTTATATGAGCAATAACTGTAAATTTCCACCAACTAGCTTTTATACTGACAAAGTTCGATTTCTGGAGACAGTCTTAAATAGTTAGCTTAGTTGAAGGCCGAATACTGTCCAAAAAGTGAAGGCCACTACAGCCGTATATTAGTGTAGGAGCGACTTAATTAAGAGATGGCTTAAATCCAAAGCTGGTGCTTAATAAGGTAAGATACCAGAGAATACTGGAGAAGGTGCTTCTAAGTGAGAGGCTGAGGACAAGTCCTATTTGCGATTATGACGAAGTTGTATTTTATCTTTTTCCAGTGGACATGTTCCGCAAAGGTCTACTAGACACAAATCTACTATAGGATGAGTTACATACAGAATGAGGATCCTGGCTTGAATACATGTTGAAAATTTAATAGAGCAACTACCGTAAGAATTATTCTTTAACCTAGATAAGTACGACCTTATACTGTGATTTTGCTATAATACAGTCTATATTGGTATCAGAGTATCTGATTCATGCTTGCACGATTAGGAACTACTATTTATAGAAAGTTGACTTCATATCAGGCTTGTCTCAAGTGGCATACTCTTGCTTGACGTAGAAGTACAAAAAACAGTATAATAAGTTCCGTGTGAGCTACCGGTTACCACTCATATATGAAAATTGAGGTTCCCTTGGTATTTAGCTCAATCCAAACATTTTGACAAAAGAGTGAAATAAAGCCACTATAACTTTGTACCTTGTACGGTAGCGCCGTTGGAAAGAAATAGAACATAAAACCAAAGTTGGCGCTATACTATACTGTACTAATGTATGATGACCAGCTCTTTGCAAAGCAACTTGCAGGAATATACCGAAGAAGTAGGAAAGAATGACTTGTATATTTTAAAGTGGGGCAGTAAAATCGACCATACGGCTGTCACGCTAGGAGGAGATAATTCAAAGTGGCTTGAAGGTTTATTGTTGAACTATATAATGCCTGATTGACTTTTCATGGGTTAAGTCGTCATTATCAACAATGTCTGGCATCTTCTGGTTGTTTATGTCAAGAGCTGGTATTAGCCGTGTTTCTTGACGCAGAGTGATCCGGATCAGATCACATTTTCCATGCAAACCAAAGACACATTTTGATACAAATTTCATTTTGGATCAAAATGTGTCTTTGGTTTGCATGGAAAATGTGATCTGATCCGGATCACTGTGCGTCAAGAAACACGGCTATTGTAGATGCCAGTAAAAACCTTAAAAAAACAAATCTTTTGGATAAAGTTCGGATTGAGACAACTAGTTATGTATTGTTTTGCAACTCATTTACGCTATACGATCTGTGGCTCGTGGAGACAAGGTGGTATAGTTGGCATAATATTGTTGCCACCGAAGATCAACTAATTATTAAAGATCAAAACGTTTCATTTACTTAAACCTCAAAAAATGTTTGGTTTCAGATTTCAAAAGATCCATAGCTCGTGATGGCAAAGTGCTACAGAATACTTAACCCATCTGTAACTTTCACTTTAAGTAGTAGCTCAGAGATATGCAAGGTAGAAATGCAGCGATGAGGAAATTTAATTGTCATTCCAATTCCATCAAGCACATTTTTTTCTGGGAACCGTATGATCTACTAAGTATTCAGATCGTTTAAGGAACAATAAAAAGCTTCTATGTGTTTGGGAATCCATAAAATGTGTAGAAACTTGCTTGAAGTTGTAAAATGTATGTCCTTAGTGTACGCGGTCCATCCTGGTTATCGCTACGATATTATGGACAGCCAGCTGCGGTGAATTCCAAGAAATGGCCAAAAGATACCTTGGGAGAAGGTTTTAAATACCTCATGGTACATTGGACGAATGAAGACTGAAACAGTCTTTTCCAATTCTGAATCTTAGATAGACATTAATGACACAGGCTACTATGTGCCAAGATTAATGTACCATTCAGCCACCATGAAAGTTGCTGCATTAAAAAAATTCATTAAGAGTGAACGAGAATACAGTTTCAATCCAGACAAGTAATCTAAATGCTGGAAATGTAAAGGCATAAGCGCCTAACTTTCGAAGTCAAACTATCGATCTCAAAGTGCGCCATTTACATCGAGTTTCTAATTCACATTGAGTTTCTATGAGAGCAATGGGTTTTATAAGACCGTAGATATCTGAAAGATTGACAGAGACACACGTTTTATGAGAAATCGAATCCACACATATTGGCAACATTTCAGCTTATGTATAAATGGGTCGGTGGAGACTGTTTCCAGAGCCAAGTGCGCATGATAGAAAATGACTTAGAGAATATTTTTACATGGCACTCCTCTACATTGAAGAACCTCTCAATAATGTAAAAGTAGAGGCAATAATGTAGGAATTAACTTTGTAAGAACTGGAGTACCCTGCTTTCGGATTAATCAATCATGTGCTTGAAAGCAGAATTGTCAAGTTTAAACTGGAGGGTTATACAGTAAAAAGACGCATAGATATGAGTACTCTGCAAGGAGGAGTACTGTTACCATTGCTGTCGAATATGGTAGTCAATTGACTACTGTTGGAACTAACGTTATCCCTGAGACATGTATATCTGCAGATAATTGTCACTAAGATATCTAAAGTTTCGTCAGCTGCTCCTATAACTGTTAATGTCCGCCCACTAGCTTTTATACCTTATAAAGTGCGAGTTCTGGAGACAATCTTAAATAGTAAGCTTAGGACTTCAACCGAGTACTGTCCAAAAAGTGAACAAGGCCACTACAGCCGTATATATGTATATGTTTAGGGGTGACTTAATTAAGAGATGGCTTAAATCCAAAGCTGGTGCTTAATAAATTAAGATACCAGAGAATACTGGAGAAGGTGCTTGTAAGTGAGAGGCTGAGGACACATCCTACTTGCGTTTATGAAGAAGTTTTGTCTTATCTTCATTCAGTGGACATGTTCGGTAAAGTAAAGACATCTTAGACTGACGGCAGAAGGTCAGTGAAAATGTTTTCAGATATGACTCTACTATATAGCAACTCTACTACAGAATGAGATTTCTGGCTTAAATAAATGTTGGAAATGCAAGGGCATAAACCTTCAACTTAATTTTTTTATTTAATAGAGCCAGCACCGTAAGAATTATTCTTTAACCTAGATAAGTACGAACATATAGTGTGATTTCGCTAATACAGTAAATATTGGGTCTGATTCATTCAGGCTCGTGTCAAGAGAGATGCTCTTGATTGACATAGAAGTAGATAAAGCAGTATTTGGCTGAAGTACATAAAGCTTTTGATGAAAGTTCACAGAATTGCCATTTCGTGTATTAGTGGTGCTCTAAAAAGTTCATCCTTTATATTTCTTTGTAGATTTATACAATATCGTTACACCACCCTCACAGTGCTCCTTAAAGGCATTGAGTTCTTCTCACCAACTATACTGCAATATCTTTTAGCTCATAACTTAGATAGAGATTATTTTGCTTTGCAGACACTGTCTCAATGCTACTCATGATTAGACCTGACGTTTTATCTCGTGATTGCTATAAGGACAATGGGGAGCTAAGTTGTTCTAGGGTTGGGAAACATTCAAAATCGGTGACACCAGTTAAATTGTAGTCATGGGGCCACCCTTTTTAATCATATATATAAATCTCATTCTATCCCGCTACTTTTTTTTATGACGACAATCGGAAATTAAAAACAAATCGTCTTATCTATGTATACATATCAGATATCCGTACATTAATGAAATAATAACCCGGGGCTGCAAAAAATCCATTTAATTTTTATCTTATATAGGTATCTACGAGACATGATGTCTTAACAACTCATTTTATTTGCATTTCTTTAATTGAAACTGAAAGGTAACTAATTTGCTATGCGCGTCTAAGTAGAACAATGGGATAAGGTATGTATGTCGCGTACTTACAGAGTCATCTAATCGTGGCAATGCCTCGTTCAACCTAATTTACATATATATTGTATATAGTGACGAACTCTGTGTACTAGACAATGGCAGTTATACATAGTTCATTCGTTAACGGTATATATGCGCGGCACGTGATTCCTATAATTTGCATACGTTAAATATTTGTTCTCGCGTATATATAATATCTCTATTTATATATAATTATATATAAAACCGATTGTAATTGTAAATAATGGCTGTTTTATTTGTACGATATAATTAAACCGCGCGGCTAACCCATTTACACAACGCTGTATGTATGTATGTGCTCAAAAACACACACACGTCATAACGTTTTTCCTTGACATAGCGACGCTTAAACGTACATTTTCTTTTATATGCGATCGTAAAACGTAGTCTAATTGAATAATTAGATAATTATCTTTATATACGTACGAGTATATAGACAGACCTTATACAATGTAAATACGATTAAGATTGGTCGGTGTACTGGATTAGCGCGCCATTTGTCGCATATTGCGAACAAAACCTATATATAATGATGACGAACCTCAAACCAACGCACCTTCTTCCACATAATGCCGCTTGTGTTTGTCTTACGCATGTTAGGGGTGAAGGGGGTGGAGGGACTGGGGAGGCATTTAACATGAAACACATTTTCCATCATTTTTTTGTTGCCTCTGTATATGTATATATAAACGATTCCCGGTTTTCTTTTTCGTTTTTTCTTACCATTCTGCGCTTTTCACTCATTTTTCGTTTGAAGCACTCAAAACACCTGATGGCATTATAATTAACTGTAATGAGAGTTGTAATTATATTTTTCAAGTAAAGAAATGAAATTAGAAGTCGACGAAAGTGGAAAATTGATGGATAAAAGAAAATCCGATATAAGGAAAAATTCTTAAGTTATGTGTTTTATGTAATATAACGAGGTAAAACTTAATTACTGTTATATAAAAACGCAGGTGACAACAAAATTGTATGTGAGGTGAATTTTAGATTTGCTTTATGTTGAAAATGTTGGTGGAAATTAGATTTTGGTTCCGTAAATTAATCAGTTTTTAACTCTCTCTCTAGTATAGCATTAGCGTCAGCAGCATATGCGATTTACTTTAACAGTGGTTGCTTTACGACCAGGTATTTGATTCATGGCTGATACGATAATACCTGCGTTACTCCTTCTCATTCACGTCGAGTTTCTATGAGAGTAACAGGTTTAATAAGACCGTAGCTCAAAGGACTACTCACAAGACCTAAGGCCAATGCGTCTATACCATTCTTTTTTTTAAAATGTTTGAGCGGTTGACAGAGACATGTATTCAAGCAAACGTGGGAAAAATGGAGGAAGTATCATCAAGCATACTGCAAAGGTTAGTGGATACTGTTCTCCATAGCTTGATGGCGTTTAATAAAGAAATCACTTAGCTATATAGAGCTTAGCTATAAAGTAGAGGGAACAATGAAAAGATTATAGAGGGCAGAGTGGTAATCCCCTAAGTAGGCGACGAACCGTCAGTTGTCTAAAAAAATGGAAACAATTACAGAAGTAGTATAAAATACTCTCTTAATTGTCACCTGAGGGTGGGGGCATCCATGTTTCGTAAATATTTCGAACGAAACATGAAGCCCATAGAATACCACCACAGTCTCCAGAGCTTGTCGTAGGAGGCGACTAAATCTGATTGGATCACTGGGCTGACGACCCGCATCCGTAAAAAACCATCACTGTTAAAAATGTCAACAAGATAAAATTGTTATGTATGGATGTGAGAGTTGGACCTTGACAGATGAGTACGAAAGATGGCTTCTAACATTCGAGAAAAGAATCATGCGTCTGATACATGGCCCAAAACGAGCACATATCGAGTTCGTTTCAACCACGAGATCAGGAATTTAATGCAAATTCCTGATATCGTGCATGAAATCAAAGGACAGCGAGTACGCTGGCTCGGTCACGTTCTGCGTGCTAATCCGAACCGAATGATACAGCGATCTCAAGGTAGAACCGCCTTTTAGAAGACGAAGAGGTCCACGGCGTAGAGAGCGATCTGGCATCTTCCGGTTGCTTGCAACAATATGAAGAGCTGGCTCGTGATCGAAACCGATGGAGTCAGATTGTTGACACTTTACGGGCCAATAATGACCTGTAACAGCCGAAAAAAAAAATTGTCACAAAATGGGCCAATAGGTATGGATTAGGAATAAGCCCATCTAAAACAGAACGAGTTCTGTTCACTAAGAAATATAAGGTTCCGTCAGTTTCTACTGACAAAGTGAAATTTTTTAGCTAAGTTGGAGGCCAAATATTATGGAATGTCTTGAACTGGTTGAGACATTGTGGTCTTCAGTAGCATAGGGTGGCATTGAGTTATCAATCATCTCTAAACGATCGGTGAACAATGCAACTTCTAGATTATATGAGTCCTTAGTCACTTGAACATTTTTGGAAACTGTAGGACTGACGAGCAAGATTTACATAAATCTACAACAGTTATCGAAATTGGCAAACTATGCACTTCGGGTCGATAACAGCGTTTAAATTAGCGGTTAGAAAGAAGAGTAAAACCTCAACATATGAAACGTAGACCAACTCGGACAATTTCATATCATAGCCAATCTTTGAGTATAATCATATATGCGCTAGAATATCAGGCTGAGCCTGTAATTTAACTTCTTCTGTACGAGTGTGAGGACGTGTGGAAGGAAAAGCTAGAGGCTCACTTTCTCTTTCTGTGGGCAACTATATGACGGATGCATTTCGAAAACAATGATGTTAAGGATGTTTTGCATCTCATCAAAGAGTACGAAGAGTAAGATCTGACAGTATCGCAAAGGTTCAAACCCGGTCTTAAACTTAAACCTAACCTTACCTATGACAAGATCTGGTTACTTTATTGCAATTCTGTGGTAGACATATATGCGCAATATTCACAATCACATCCTACAGGACTTTGAGAGACCTTTTATATAGCAAACTGTTGAGGATGGTCGGTTATTTTAAAAAATAAAATTCGAATTTCAAACATTCAATGATTATGATACAATACTGCGGAGTGGCTTAAACCCAGCTGGTGAATCTAAATTCTCTAAAATTAGTCTTAAACGTTTTTATATTCAAACCTCCGGGATCGTGAGTAGCGAAAAGAGGGTTGTTGCATTACAATGCTCCATCGATGAATTCATCTCAAACCAGCAGTAGGTCTTTCTTAGATGATTTAACTCTGCTACATAAAAAAAATTGATGTCAGGCTCCTCATAGGGTCAACGTTCTTTTGAAACATTTTATTGGTTCCATGATTACAAAGTTTCGACGAAGGTTCTTAATCAAATATCAGATGTATCGGATAAAATGATGCATTTATATAGTTATAATTTGAGATGGGATTACGAAACAAACTTGAACAGACGAGATTGCTGAATAGAAGTTTCCCACAATGGAACAGTTTTCTTAACCAAAAAGACTGTATTTTTAGATGCAGTAGTAAATGTGATCAGTTACTATCGCTGAGTCGAATAACTTATAATACTATAAGAGAAATCGTGTCAATTTTCATAGTAAATGCCAACGACAGCATGATTTCGTTAAATACAAGTTTCAGAAAAGAAATCTAGATGGCATACCTATACGTTTTAACGCGAACAATAGATGGCACGCGAAGTAATTTTTTATTGAAATGACATAATTTTAAAAAACAAATTTCCAATTTCGATTATGAAATATATATTTTTTTTAAATTTTAAATTTTAGTTTCGTTAATAATTCGTTGAATATAAATACTGCAGTTTAAAAATAATAACATTTCGTTCAACTACTACTAGTGCCATCTTTTAATCTTCTCCGGAATTATATCATTTTGGCACATAATATCAACGCAATTTCCTTTATAGTTATAATAAGTTATATGCGCTGAGTATCAACGAGAACCGACGATATGCAGTAGAGAGAAAGCTTGGTTGGAGTTCTTTGCTCCCAAAAATATCTATCTAGCGTATGCATGTTGATGCGGCAAATGTAACAAGAAGCATCATCTAACATTGCATATGTCCAGTGACTCACTGATTCCACCACTATAACAATGTGTTAATTGTATCAACGACGGTTAGTTCATTTCAACTTTTAACTAATTCAATAGAGGTACACAAAATGATAGTTTGGTCGTCAACTTCAAAACGCAGCTGAACATGTGCCAGAATATGCCAGAAACACGAGAGACTGTAGCTAGGATAGAGTCGAGACGCGCTCGCAAAAGGACGGAATTTGATTATAACATCTAAGTAGTGGCAATATCTAAATCATCTGAATTACTCTGAACCGGTAGAAAAAGCTCACCAAGGCCCAAAAGTCATAGGAGAGCTGTAACCACAGCATTTTGAGGAGAGCCACTGGTATCATGAATCTATACAACGATACAAGATTTAAGCATAAATTTAATTCGTTTGGTTATGGGAAGTTCCATACTAAAAGTAAAGTAGGCATTAGAATCGACTGTCTTTGAAGTAAGCCCACTATTTGGACAACGAAGTGAATCGAGCCTATACAAACATTATTTCTAATTAAAGTTTTATTTGTCTAGCAATAGCTGGTTGGCTATTAGTTTTCTTACACCAAGGGGATCTATGTGTGCGATCTTGGTTGATCCGATGCTTCGAGTAGAGTACGGCCCTCTATTTGATTTCTCTTTATGCAGTTAAAACATCTGTTACTCTTTTGAATACACTCTGCCCACATGCATCGATGATCCAGAATCTAGAGCTTTTATTCGGAAATTTTGTTAGAGAAGTTCTTATTTGATTTCAACATATAGTCGGTACCCAAAGTATTCTTATTTGAAAGGCTGGATAACGATTATTAAGAACCTTTCATATGTAATCGGCTAAGCTTCGTCCCAGCACGCTGGATTATTCCTCCCTTTTTCCTTAAGGTAACTACTCGAATATGGTGATCAGCTCCGGGATGTACCTTTAACACTCGACCTAAGGGCCAAGTTGATGGTGGCACTTTATCAACATGAATCAATACGAGATCGTTGACTTGTAGATCAGGATATGTTTGATTCCATTTAGAACGTACTTGTAAAGTATTCAGATATCCCTTGGACCATCTGTTCCAAAAGAACTGATGTTGTTGTTCAATGGCCCGCCATTTATTCAAACGATTTTGAGGAATGTCTTCCAAACAAAATTGTTCCTGGAGTGAGTGATGAAAAATCATTGGGTGACATTGACATTGAGGTGATCGGCCTCGAGTTGAGACAAGCTTCTATCTTTTTTGACAGTGTGTGCAGTCGCTCGTAATCGTAGGCTTGATTGTGAGTTATTCGTCGAAATGGTGCTAAAACAACTTGATAGCAGCTTCCCATAGTCCACCAAAGCTTGGAGACCGTGGAGGGATAAACTTCCAAATTAAACCTTCGTTGTTACAGTGGTCTTGTAGTTTATTGATGTTACCTTGCTCGTTGAAAAAGAATTGAATTTTCTTTAATTCGTTAGATGCTCCAACAAAGTTCAAAGCATTGTCGGTGTGAATCTCACAAGGCTTGCCTCTGGTCGATATGAATCGATCTAAAGCTGCAAGAAAACTGCTGGTTGATAGGTCAGACACTATTTCGTTATGCACGGCCTTTGTGCTGAAGCAAACAAACACGACCACATAAGTTTTATATTTAGCCTTGCTACGTGGATTTTGATTTCTGGTTAAAAATGATCCGCAAAGATCTATACCAGTGATAGTAAACGGGGGAGTGGGAACGACACGAACAACTGGTAAATCGGCCTTAATTTGCTGTTGCAGTCTTGGTCTTTGGCGATGACATTCGATGCAGTTCCGGTAAATCTTGTTAGCACACGATCGCCCATTGATGGGCCAAAATTGCTGACGACATTGTGCAAGCAGAATCTGTGGACCACAATACAATTGCTTAACATGTTCGTGTTGCATCAGAAATTCTGTGAAACGATGCTTAGCTGGCAACAAGATTTGGTTTTTGCTATCGTTTGAAAGAGTACTGTTGGTTAGTCGTCCTCCAACTCAAATGAGTCCATCCGCATCCAGGAGAGGATGCAAGCGGTTTATACAGCTTGTTTTAGAAATTATCTTGTTTGACTTTAAAGAATTGATTTCAGAAGAAAATGTTTCGCTTTGAACTGCCTTTACGAGTTTCTGCAAAGCGATGTGAAGCTCGTCGAAGGTTAATCTCTCCCCAGTTCGATGGATAAATTCATAAAAAATTGTTGGTTCATAAAAAATGACATCATTATTTTCCGCTTCCCGGAATTAAAAAAGGATTAAAAAAGAAGATGGCAATCGTCATCAATTATCGAAGTGTCAAGTGTTAACATAACAACCTGCTTGCTGGGGTGTTGACAAAAGATATAATGGAATATCGAGTCATTCACAAAATATAAAACACCTTGCTCAAACGGACTATCTGGGATGAAAACTTGTTCTACGCCATCTTGGTCTAAAAAAGGTGGCAGAATCGTGGACGAAAGCACAGAATAGTTCAACCCGTAGGATGTGAAGAATAGATACATGACCAGCCCAAAAACAAATCTTATTTAAACCAAAAAACGGAATTTAGATTCAGGTCATTGCATATTGACGTTTCAAATGTTTCAGATCCATGTTCGCCGCAGCTGAAAGATAGCTTAAATATCACATTTGTAATTAAGTCTCTTTCAGATAGAAGCTATACAATTCTCTGGCTTAGAAACATTTCAAAAATTTATTTTTCTGAATACTGAAATAGTAAATATATATTCCATTTACTACGTTCACTGTATAGCACTTGGGGTGAGCCTCTTGCCACTTGATAAAAGGTTTTGAGTCGTAACGTTCTTATCTTAGAGGAGGAGAGGTAAAAACTATAGAGCACTTTCTGATGCTGCTGCCTATATAAAGACCCATTTGAGAATCTGAGGACAAGTGACATTGTGTTGGTGTAGTTCTTCGCAGATCGCAGTGTATTAGGACTCTACTCGACCCTCAACATCTCTTTAAGGCAATTGTTCTGGACTCTTAAAGAAAAATATATAAATAGCTGTGTAACAAGATGTATTTTTTCCAATCTTTTAAATGTGTCATTCGAATGCTGCCTTAACTCGTCTAATCTACTTCCAATTCTAAAAAATTTTGTAATCAAAAATATATTTTTAATAATCTTTATGTGCTATGAAGAAAAAACGCCTTCTCTAATCACCAAATATAAATGTATGTATGTACATAGAATCCAAAATGATAACATTTAACTATAGAGAGCAATTCAGTCGTATTACAATAAACCAAGTGTACACACTGTAAATTATATTTTGCGGTTTAACTGTTTGCTTTTGAGTGGGGTGATACAAGTGAAGAACTCGCGTTGATTCGCCACAACACACCGCAGGTATCGAACTAGTTTATTACTTTGCATGTCTACTATATATTTTTATACCGGTTTTTACAGGCCATTGTTGGCCCGTATCGTGTCAACTATCTGACTCAATCGGTTTCGATCACGAGCCAGTACTTCATACTTGTCGAACCATCGTCACCAAAAGCGACCTCTTTGCATACCGAAAGGCAGCTCTTCTTTCAAAGATCACCGTATCATTGGGTTCGGATCAGCACGCAGCACGTGATCGGGCCAGCGTACTCGCTGTCATTTAATTTCACGATTGAACAGAATATTGGTCATAACGCGGCCATACCAATCGAACAAGGTTGAAAAGACAGTTCCACAAAGTTAGCCCTCCGAATATCAAAGCTTTAAATTAATGCAATCAACTTTTCTTTAATCTCTGCATGGTCATGGTGAATTCCTCATAGGATGGGTTCTCACTGAACATCTCTGCGGTCTGTATTAAAGGGTATTCAAATACAGCTTGTGATACATGTGGAACATTGAGTAGGCCAGAAAAATGTTCACGCTATTCCCATCCTGGTCCCGAATGGCAGTTGACCGAGATCTTAAGGTATGTCCACTATATATCGTTCGACTAAATTAGCTCAATAAAATCAGCATATATACATGTACATAAGTGGATGGATGCTGATGTTGATGATGATGTTGATGATATTTATTCATTATTATGTCGACCGACTATATCGTATACATAATGTACGATGTTAATTTGTCATATTGTTTTGAGTATCTCATCAACTTCATAACCATAAACGCACACGAATCCATGACACACAAAATATATATCCACTTTGCTTACAATCCTCATCTCATCTCATCTCATCTGTATATATATACATACGGTTGATGTCGGTCCGTCCGTCCGTCCAGCAAATTTCCACAATATAAAAGACATTCAATGTAATTGAATTAAAAAATCCTAAACGACAGAGATTTTTTTTCCATTGTACATAATTTTTCATCTCCGCTCGTACTCTTCACGTATATGGGGCACCCAAACTACTGTATTTCCACCACCGTTCGTCCGTTATGGGTATATATGGATATATATTTTTTTTGAAAAAAATTTCATCGTTCTTTTGTTTCATTTAAATTTTCCTATTATTTTCTTGTTATAACGTAAACAAAGTATACAAAAACAAATGTTGGTTTTTCATTCGCTGCGGAAAACATTGGAATGGATGACACATTGTTTTGTTGGACGTGGTTTGTTTTATTTTCGTCCTGTGCAAGTACATATAATTTTAGTGGGGCGAGGGTTGTCCACGTACCGAGAGTTGGGATGAGATGAATAATTTTGAAGAAGATTTTGGAATTATGATAGCGGTAGATACTCAAACAAGATGGTTCTGGTTATTTATATACTTAGATAGGGCAGCAGGTGAATATCATAATGGTATGAACATATGCTGGACCTAAAAGGTATGATTACATTTGAATTTAGAATATGTGTGAATATGTTTTGTACCACTCGTCACTGAAAAGTGACAAGTGGTACGAAATTATATTCGAGGATGGTTTTCAGGATGTTTTTTTCAACTATTGGCTTTGCTTAATCCTAAATTCATAACAATGCTGAATGAAATTTTCACAGGCCGGAATCAAAATTGGCAATGCCCAGATTATAATGACTCAGCTGAAGGATGAGTTAGGCAAACTTGGCGATAATGTATGTCTTAGTTCGCTTCTGTTTGAGCTATCTGAAATAGGACTGTTCTACCAACCTTGGCAGTTGATCAGCGGACCAACAACACTAACAAAGTCCTTGAAAGAAGAGCTGATACAAGGACTAGACTTTCAGCGGACTGGACCTCGAGAGAAATTAGACAAACAAATTAGATTGGATATTTTTTTACCCATTCAGGTTCGATTGGTCCATTTTGACAACCATTCCCAAACATACACTCTCAGTCCCGAAATCTGTATGTTCCTAATGAAGTCCAAGATATTTGGTATTCTCAAGGTCATTAGTTGGTCCTGAAATCGGAACAGTAATCGAAAGCCGTGCAGTCTACGAGAAGAGTATGAAGAACAGAAACACAAAGTGATCAACAATTTCTTCTTCTTCTTCCTTTACAATGGTTGCAGTTTATGATGTTCCGAATTTTCATTCGAAACCTGTATGATTATTCAGGGAATTATTATTAGTATGATTATTCTGGGATTTTTGCTGATTTATTGATCCAATCAAACTTTTGGACAATCGACAAAAGAAGACGCTATCCCATCTCTTCTGCTACAGATCACTGAGGTGATAGTCGATATCTCATTTAAAGCGGGTTCTGTGGTATCCAGTGAATATAACTTCATTAGACTGCCTAGTCGATTTAGTCGTCTCCAAAGCAATTTTCAACAAAACAGTATTGGAAACAATCGCCTTTAGAACATCCTGACTGTCAGAAGAGATACAGTTTAGACGATCTCTGTAGTCATCTCCTTTGCACAGAGTGATAGGTTTTAGCGTATACCTACCAAGAAGAATAGATAATTACAACCAGATGACATCATACTGTTCCATCGGATAAAGACATCATATCGTCCACGGAAAGATAGGATGGTTGTTGCACTCCCATTCATACTTTTAATACATAATTATTATTCAAAATATTTTCCCAAAAACGCTGTTCGACACAATATAGAGTTAGAGGGAGTTATGTGCTTGCACACAGTTGGCAGGGCCCAGAAGGCCTAATTTGATTGGTTCTGTCTTGTAGGGATTGGTTCTGTCTCGAGTGGCTGTTTGTGCTGCACACCTTCTGATCTAAAGAACAAGTGGCAGTACATTCACATTCATCTCAAGAGCTGCAGTATGTGTGGTGCGCATAGCTTCCATAATACAAGTTTTTAAGATATAGTTTAGAGTTTTCCACCCAACCCGAAATTATGGATCTAATAACCAAAACGTGTGGAAACTATACGTGTTTTGGCTTCAAGCCATTTATCAAATGAGTTGACCCAATACAACACAAGAGCGGAGACAGAACAACACCTTAAAGACATGAAAAACGAGTTAAGCGTATGCAGAATTGTAAAGCTGAAAGGTGATGATGTAAAGCTGAATCCAATACTGTTTTGGGCTACTGAAAGGCGACTGTCACGCCAACCTTGCCAGTGGTCAACTATAGAGATCAATAGGTAGAGATCAACAGGTTGATCAAGGGAGGTATTCGACAAACTGACGAGGGGGAATTTTTCTGGACAACGTCACAGTAGCCGTCAAACGAGTCAGATTGGATATAGCCACGGTGAAATTTGATATGCTGATGTAAGGACCTAAAGGTAGAAGTGCTCATCAGCAGAGACAAATGGTGATTAGTGGAGAGAACATAAAGTATACGATCTAACAGGAAATAAAGAGCCTTGCATTATAGCAGCCATTTTGGTAATGTCAAATGTATCTGTCAAATTTATTGGATCCAATATAGCGTATGAAAAATTACCATTGAACTTTATAGCATTGAGCAACAGACTATATGCAAACCATCAAATTTATTTCCAAAATTAGCATTCCGTTCGTGAATTGTTCCACCTAATATGTGACATTTATCCTCACTACAATCGTCCTAACAATCCACTATTCGACGTTTGGTGGCAAATTTCTCTCAACTGGTTTCAATAAATAATTGGCCAACAGTCGAACGCCACTGGAATCATTGGTCGTGGTTTATTCTAACCTGACATTGTTGGAACTGTGAACGACAAGCGCTATAGATCAGTAAGAATTTTTTGTGCCATAAACTGGATGGTACGAATACATCGATTCTAAAATGAGAAGTCTTGGGGATCAAAACTGTTTTCATGATTCAACACTTGTGCCTACATTAGATTTAGGTTATCCTAGTACATGGTTGGGATTCAATACGTTTTAACAGCTTTTACTCTACCTACTTATCTTAAGTATATGATAAATAAGGTCAAAAGTCTCAAATTCAAAAGTCTCAATTTACTAATAAATGTGGGTTCCCGCCCTAATCTGAAAAGATAGTATTAGTAGTCAGAAATAATTCACTCTTTTCGTACATGTCAGTTTATGATAAAAGAAAATTGTAAATTTTGCGCTTCCTGAAGAGGAGAGCTAAAAAACTTATTACAGTACAGCTCAGCCTCACATGCTCCTTGCAAACTCTATTAGCTTTCATCAGTTCTGGAGGCCCTTCTCTTATTTTTCAACTAGAAATGGTAGATAATGTTAAGTTAGGATATTCTTCTTAAAGAGAACTGATAACCAAATTCTACCAAAAACTGTAGTTGATAACTCCTAAATCTTTCCAAGTAATAACTAACATAGTTCCTCTTGTTTAATATTTAGCATTTGTATAGGTTTTCCGGCTATAAACCCAAACGCTTGTTCTGGGCCTGTTAGGAGTGCCATTCTTGCTAGTAGCCACTAACTCCTGGCATGGCTACTCCGCTGGACCTATATAGTTGCCTTTTTATAGATGTTCAATAATTTTATTAATTTTGTTTCCCCTTTTATTGGCTTCAGTCATAATAGGGGTTTCATTTGGACAATTTGTTATAATGAAAGTGGTGGTTCAACCAGCCAAGATTGTCACAGAAAATTTTATCAGATTTGTCCTACCTTTAAGCTCTCGCAAATGCACAGGAAATAATCTTCATGCCAGGTTTTAAATTATTTTATGAAATACAAAGTTGGAACAGTCCAGATGGCTTTCCTAGGTTCATAAAGGGTGGCCCATAATATTCGTAACTTAAATTTTTTTATTGATTTATAAAATAGTCAAGACTTGTTGTGCTAAATTAAGAAATATGAAGTTGGGAAATGGCTGCCGCAGCTGTTCTTGTAAAAGATTTTCAATTGCAAATGACTTGATTTCGGCGATAATACGTTTCTATTGTCAGTATACAAATTTCTACTGTCAGTATAGAAATTGTTTGAAGTTTATTAGGATCGTTAATGGAATGAACTTTTGTTAGTGACGAGAAATTGTACCCAACCCATTTGGTTTAGTTGGAAAAGAGATTAAAGAAAAGCATAATTAATGCCAATCCCAGATTATTACTAGATCACCAAATGTTCAATGTGCTAGCTCGTATCATGTACCACACTTCGATTACAGTGCTTCTAAATTCTTTGGTTCAACCTTTGGTTGAATTGAGGAGATATGAAGAGAATGTGACGACAATAGGTGTCGAAGCTTCAAGACTGCAAAAGTTCAAAACTATATTAACGTTGCTTAATAATATTCAATCCACATAAATTCAAAACACCTTGGGCCTATCGAACAGGTGTGTAATACTTAACTTCATAAACAAAAAATATATTATTATCGAACGTGACAAGAATTAAAAGTGCGGATAAACTCGCGCGCCCATTGCCTATACATTAGCCATCCATTAAATGTGTACAACTATTGAAGTGGAAATATTATTGTACAGGTTGTTAATTGACATCATTAACAACCCGTGTAACCCGTCATCAACCAGATTACAGTATACTATCAATCGATAATATCGTCACCGGAGAGGAACAATAGTTGTTGTAGTCCTATTTGTACTTTTCAGTAATAATTACACAAAATAATTTCCCAAAAACGTGTTTCGACATAATAGAGTTAGAGGTAGTTATGTGCCGGCCCACATTTGGTCGTGTGGAAAACCTAATTTGATTGTCTCTGCCTTGTAGGCGAGTGACTATTTGCGATGGATACGTTCTGATCCAAAGAACAAATGGTAGCACATCCACAGTCATCTCAAGTACTGCAGTGGATGTAGTGCGCATGGCTCTCACAATACCCAAACCAACAATTCTTTGGAAGCACTTTAATGGTTACACTTCAATCCCAATCAATGTTTTTGGCACCAAATAGGGTAAACACGGTTTTGGATCAGATAATTGAAACGTATATCCACAACAGGTGTTCGGTTTCGAGCCACATGGTGATAATGTTAAGCTGAATTTAATACTTTTTTGTCGCTCTGAAACAAGACTGTCACGCCAACCTTGCTTGTACACCAAAAATAGTTCATCAAGAGAAAAGAGTGGGACAAACTGACGGTAGTGGGTTTGTCTCAACAACGTTGAAGTGACAACACACACTCAAAAAAAAGATTTAATAAACGCCGTTCATTGAAAATTGAGCCATACAAATTCGGCAAATATATGAAATTATTAATTATAACAATGATTTCCCGTTTGACAATTTATAACCGGTTTATAAATTTTATGAATTTGAGTTTATTAAATGATTTTGAAAATTTTTCCATGGCATAAGATTTTTTGATAAAATTTAATCATTTTTTTCATTAATTTGTAATCAAGTTATTGATCTATTGTACATTAATTTATGGTTTTGTTTATAAAAACGTACATTGAAAATATTAAATATTCAAATCGTCTTCACCATAATTAAATTTTTAAATCATTTAAAAACAGATTTATTAAATATATAAGCGAAATAATAAATTGCTCAATGCTATTCATTAAATGATTTAAAAATTCAATACCAACCTTATGAATTGTATTTAATTTATATTTTATCCTAAATTATTTTTATAAATTTTATTCTAAATTTATAAATTATAATTTTTTAAAATAAAAATGTTTGATAAATAATTGATTATATATTATAAACTATAAATTTTCACAAAATATTCATGTTTCTCCCGTAAAGTTGGTACGGCTTTTGGTACACATTCGAGAAAATTCCACGTGGTCGTTCTATACATATAACTTAGACGGTGGTTAAATTTCATTAACATTGGATGTGCGCTTGTGTTGTGAAATAATAAAATTAATTAAATAAAAGTTAGTCTCTAACAATTTATAATAAAATTACTGTGTGTTTTTGAGTGTTTAAAAATATTGTAAACAATTTGAAGTGAAGAAGACAAATTGTGTAAAAAGTATACAAAAGTTCGTACGTGGTAGTAATTATCGACTTAGACACTGATAATTGCAATTTTTTAAACAGCCGTCCAGATTTCGATAGGTAAACTTTTCACATACTTTTTACAAACCATTTCTTACTATAATCGTTTTATTTTTTTTCAGAATTTTATATATTATTTGCAAAATATAGAATAGTGCATTTCAATTTGTATTGAAATGCACTATTCTTGATTCACAAGAATAATTTTTATTTGGGTCGGACTATATAAGAATTAGATGATCACATAAAGTAAAGGAAAATCATATCCAGCGGCCAACCACATAATTTAGCAATAAATTTTGAAATAAGATTGAAGTCAATCAATCGTTTTAGTTCTCCGATTGGAATTAATTTTGACAGATTTCTACAAAAGTTGTTCCATGGTATCAACATAAACCAACACGTAAGCATAACTATTCATTAAAAAATTTATTGATAAACTAATTTATATATTATTTTGCCTATAATTACAGTTCGCCTTATATATACGAGTACTAAGAGATGGTTTTATTTTATGTTCACCACATTTTCGTACAGCCCAGGTTTACTACTACTCTTCAATAATAAGTCGTCATGTCATCAAATGAAAATCACCTGTCATTATTTATATTAATTTAAAGTTTAATTTTTATTAGAATGGTTATTATTGCCAAGTCCATTGAAAGAAAAAATAATTGAATTACATTATCTAATAATTTTAATTATTAATTTCAACAAAAATTATACTTGTTAATATAACTTTTTTCATTGAATTTAAAATTTATTTGTTAAATTTAATAAAATTATTCAATATTTAATAAAAGTAATTAATATTTTATAAAATAATTCTTTGTATTAATACAATATTTTATATTGATTCAATAAAATAAATAATTGGTTTAAGTATAACATTTATTGGGTTCATTATTTTAGTCATAAATATTCTATAAATTCGTACATGTTTATTATTATTTTGTTAATCAAATTAATAAAATGTTTTTTAAGATTTTAAATTTTCGTTTTTTATTTTCCAACAAACACGTTCGTATTGATAATGAAAACTTTACCAATTTATTATTTTAATTTAGAAATAATAAATGTTTATTAATATTATTAACAACTGCGGTTACAGGAACCTTACTGATAACTAAATTAATGCAATTAATTTAGATTTTCATTGTTTTTGTGTACTTTTTTTTTGAGTGCAGTAGCTGTCAAACGAGTGAGACTGAATATAGTCACGATAAAATTTGCTGTAAGGACCTAACAGTCAAAGTGATCATCAGGAGAGACAAAGAGTCAACAA
This sequence comes from Tipula lateralis, assembly GCA_963932295.1. NCBI lineage: Eukaryota > Metazoa > Arthropoda > Insecta > Diptera > Tipulidae > Tipula > Tipula lateralis. Next base: position 54,919,558 of record OZ010738.1, read on the forward strand.
TCTTGTGACAAAGTCAAAGAAAAATGGAGGGTGAACATAAAGTACGATCTAAAATAATATAAGAGCCTTTCGTTATAGCAGCCATGTTGGTAAAGCAATATCTGTCAAATTTATTGGGTCCAATATAGGGTTTGACAAATTACCTTTGAATTTTCTAGTATTGAGCAACGTATGCAAATTATCACATTTATTTTGCAAATTAGCACTCCGTTCGTGAATTGTTCCGCCCAATACGTGGCTTTTATCCTCACTTCAATTGTCCTACCTATTCACTATTCGATGTTTGGTGGCAAAATTCGAACAATGGTCAATAAATAATCGGCCGTCACGCAAACGTCAATCGAATCATTGGTTCGCTTTTTATTCACAACGCTATAGAACGATAAGAAATTTTATCTGGCCTAAATTTGATGATACGAATACGTCTACATTTCAGGAAATTATTTCAAATTACAGCTCCAATCGCATAAGGTGTTGAAATTGTTCAGAAGCCATTTCGGAGATGTTAAATTTTTTGACAGTTCCTTCTAAGATGAGAAGTTTTTGGGATCAAAACAGTTTTTAGGATTCAACATGTGTGCCTTCTTTAGATTAAGGTCCTCCTTGTAAATGGTAAATGGTGAATAATTTTTAACTTTTTTTTTATTGGACTACTACTGTTTGTAGTCTTAAGCAATATAGTATTAATTGTCCTGGAGGAGAGCTAGGAGAGTTACAAAAACTAATTTCAGTATAGCGCAGTTTCACATGGTCCTAGCCAACGCCACTAGCTTTTTTCCTTTCGGCGACCCCGCTCTTCTCTTCCACGTCTAAATTATAATTTCTCATTTAATTCTAGGTAAAGGAGTTTACTGATTCCTTCCACTAGGTAAAGTTAAGTTAGGAAATTACTATCAAAGAGTACTAAGAACCAAGTTCTACCAAAAACTGAAGTTGATAACTCCTTCCTCTTTGCACGAGGAGCTAAACATTATTTTAAAATTTTATTAATCACCATTATTGTTCCTCTTATTTAATATTTCCGGCTCTGTAGGAAACCAAACGTTTGTTCTAGGTCTATTAGGGGTATTATCATTGCTAATAGACACTAACTCCTGGCAAGGTTATTCCTTGGGACCTAAAATTGCCTCTTTTAGATGTTCAATATTTTTTTCGTTTTGTTTCCCCTTTTATTGGCTCAGCCATGGTAAGGGTTTCCTTTGGACATTTTGTTATAATGAAAGTGGCGATACAACCAACCAAGATTGTACCACTCTGCAATTCGACACAGAAAACTTTATGAAATGTGTCCTACCGTTTAAGCTCTAGCAAGCACACTAGTAGATATTCTTCATACCGAGTCTCACATTCTGAAAAGACAAACAACCCAGATGGCTTATAAACATCTTGTGATAAATTAAGCAATAATTTGAAAAGATTTTCAATTGCAATTGGCTTGATTTCGACGATAACACATTTCTACTGTCAGTATAGAAATTGTTTGAAGATTATTAGGATCGTTAAGTGGAATAAACTTTCGTTAGTGACGAAAAATTGTATCCAACCCATTCGGTTTAGTTGGAAAAGCGATAAATAATGTCAATGCCAGATTATTACTATACCACCTAATGCTCAATGTGCTAACTCCTATCAAGCGCCACACTCCGGTTACAATGGTTCTTAACTCAGTGACGCAATCTTTCGTTGAATTGAGGGGATATGAAGAAAAAGTGACGACAATAGGTGTCGAAGCTTCATGATTGCAAAAGTTCAAAACTATATTAACGTTGCTTAATAATATTCAATCCACATAAATTCAAAACACCTTAGGCCTATCGAACAGGTGTGTAATACTAAACTTCATAAACAAAAAATATATTATTATCGAACGTGACAAGAATTGAAAGTGCGGATAAGCTCGCGCGCCCATTGCCTATACATTAGCCATCCATTAAATGTGTACAACTATTGAAGTGGAAATATTATTGTACAGGTTGTTAATTGACATCATTGGAAAGGGATATTGCGCTTGAGTATTTTTATGATTAGAATAATGATTAATGGTCCCTTGGCCTCGACACCATACATATAGACGTTTAATGGGATCCGATTTTGTTTTAATTAAAAATTTTATACATCTCGTCCACTGATTACGTATATGGATTACATACATCAATCATGTATAGTGTACATATATTTACACACAGACAGACAGATGATGTCTATAAATAGATTAGATTATACCGACTATATCTCGAGTAATAGTTTTGTAGATAAAAAACAAACTTTGTCTATTATATAGTTGAGAAATCCTTGGACGATATAATCAATTAGTTGATTAATTTTAATTAAATTAAACTTTTTGTGATTTGGTTTGTTTGTGAAATAATTAACGATAAATTTCCGGTTGTACCATGAAATTCATGTAAGAAATCTTGACATCTTCAAGGTTCTGTCATTTATTGCTATTTCAATTCAATTTAATTAAATATTTTATGTACATGCGCTTATATATTGTTGGAATAGAGTATAAGATAATGATGATGTGAATCTGAGCTGTTTCGTAATATATAGAAACGAAACGAGTGTATCTAATAGTGTTGGTTTGATTGATTAAGATATTTCCGCTTTTTGTGCTACATAGATTATGTCGCGAAGCTTGATGTATCAAATTTATGATAACTATTTAGTTTCTCTTGCTTTGACAGATAAATACGAGTATCGCAGACTAGTTACATTTGATATATAAACTCATAAAAGTATACTGATTGAAGTTTGATTGGTTGTTGCTGTCTACAGTATCTTCACGCTTGAAATCTCAGCACCCGAATTGTCATTGTGAACGAACTGCATATGTTGGAGATTAAGGTAGTGAATGCGTAGGGGCATAGATATTAACAACTTAACTTTTACGAGGTCATGGTAGGTCTGACGAATTCGGAATATATGGCTATAGATCCGTATTACGCAGATAATCTGTATTTATACTTCAGCTATCAGAGATAAACCTGAACGATATTTTGAATTCATTAAGTACTCAGCTTACATATATAAATCTTGATCACTCAACTGAAGTTTGTAAAGACATGCCTTTCAACTACCATGATTCAATTTCACTCGGTCCAATCATTCTCGTAACATTTTTGATCTTCCTTAAAACGGATTTAGTTAAAGGACCACTATTCCGCTTAAATTACTTCTTCCCTTCTAACTGGCTTCTCCAATTAAATTCATTCTTCTTTACTTATGGGATCGTAGAGTCTCGTCCGGCTTCATTTATAGCCAGCATGATTCCTTCAAGTATCCCAACTAAGGCAACATTCACAAGACCGATCATTTAGTCTCAAAAATTAATCTTTTTTCATTGATGGAATGCCAATTCCAACGCTCACACGTTCCTGACTTACGATCTCATTTGGGTATCGGAAACACTCTGCTTTCTTTACATTTAGTCAGTATTTGAACACCCATCCGTGCATTGTTTAAAATTCGAAACCAGGTTGTCCTTGCTGGGAATCATTGTATAACTTACTCAAATTGTTCCTAGTGCGCCACAAAACCTGGATCTTATTTTGTCCACCACCCTGTTAAATTCACCCCACTTGTTCTCGTTTGACATGTGCAATCATTTACATATTTTTAACCCATTTCTTCTTTTTAAACACGACCCCTCTTCTCTATATCGACATTTACACCACCTTTATTCGCTTCGATCGTATAATGAGCACCACCAAAATTCTCATCAGTAACATTAGTTCACAAGACACTAGTTTTAGCAGCGACAACCTCGTTGTATTGTTTGTTTGTGCTTAATCTTGATTTGCTCGAATATCGCTATACCACGGAAACCATTAGCCCTTGGGTTGGATAAAAAGTGATATCCTCTAATTTTAACGTTTAACCTTCATCCTCCGATGTCTATAGTTAACTACATTCAAACATGTATTCGCCAAATAATTCCGCTATGCTTTGAACATTTATCTGGACTATTTTCAGACATTTATTGAATCTTACCATTCGCTCAGCCATTTCGCCAACATATCTTTCTTAAGCTGAAAAATTACATCGTCTCGTTTTTTTTACGCATGCTCTTAGGTGTAGCCCACCAAAATTACTCGAGAACGAGCTATCGTGACTTACGCTATTTACGACCCATTTTCATAGAAGTTGTCTGTTTGTTTCGATCGCTTTTGGGGCCGTAGCAGTCTCAGCTCTTTGATACCTCTCCTTTAATGTTATATCATGTGCCGAAAACAAATCTAGGTCTGATTTACGTAGACCATCTGCAGATTTTAAACTGCATGCCAACCTACAGTACTAACAAGGAAGATGGGTCAGCCCAGGAATTTTGCACTGGAACAGAAGGTGCTGGTGTGTTCACTTACATCACTTAGTTTTTATATATTTTATACTATGTAATCTGTTTTGGGGCTCAAGGCTGAAATGGAAGATTGAACATAGAAGATTGGTCGACCCATGAGTACTGCACTTCAATAGGGGGTCATAGATGTGTTCATTAACACTACCGATCGTAATCAGATGGTGAAAAATCCATTTTGCATCCTGCCTCTATCGGGATTAGAACCCGCTACCTCCCGCGCCAACTGCCACAGTTTTAACCACTGAGCCACCTGGGCGTTAAGTACATTTATTGCAACCATAAAAAATTACTTAACGGGTCAAAGAGTCTCGTCCAGCTTCCATTCATAGCCAATTCGATTCTTTCAAGTATCCCAATCAACGCGGCAGATTGATCATTTAGTTTCAAATTTTTTTCTTATTTCATTGATGGAATGCCAATTCTACTCGTTAGCTCGACTGATAACTCATTTTTCATCGCTTAAGTTATGCTTTCACTAGCTTATCACCAGATTGTCTGAGGGAAATTTGCACTCACCGATAAAATATTGCAATAATTTTTACAGTTATTTGACCGGTTTGTGCTTTGGTGATTCTTTTGGCCCCCTCGCAGTGATTTCATTATTGCCTTTACCAGGCTGTTATTCTTTGAAATCGTTTGCGCAGTTTTACTCAGTGATATAGATATTTGTTACACACAGGTGTGCTAGCCATTGTTTTATCGTATTAAGTCTATCTGCAACACAGTCTTCCGAGTTCAATCTTATTTACGTACTGAGCACGTCATTTACTCTTTCTAGTTGACTTTTAAATTGATTGATCCTCTATATCGATATCTATACCAACTATATTCGCTTCGATCATATAATAATCTGTATCCCAATTCTTGTCAGTAGTAATTCAAGTGGCTTGGGCACTTTCGTGTCTGTGAGCAATACCTACCTGAGAGATTGCTATCTCACTAGCTCTGGCCCTGATATTTGCCCTCCTTGTTGACCTTCCTATGTTTATTAAAAGTTTGGAACCGTCAACCCTTCCGAAGATATCAACTCGTGGTTTGGATAAAAATTGATATCCTCTCATTGTAAACGTCTTATTTTCACATTCCGATGTTGAACTGATCTAGCCAACTCTTAGTGTTGCCAGTAAGGCTCCATGGTCCATATGATTGATATAAAAACCACCAACAAAGAAAAGATGCGGTTCTTACTGAAAGTAGACACGAATCACATTGTAAAACTTAGCAATTATATATTCGAGTTTCGAGCTTTAAGCTTGTAAGCAAAAACTAATCAAGGTCTAAACGGAGCTTACATTGTAATGCTACAACAATCGAAAGAATGTTACAAATATACTTTTCATGCCTTATAGGCTGGAAAAAATTACTAATTGCGGCCGTTAGACTCATGGATTGTACAGATTATTCTTAAGTAAGCTGTCGGAGTTTCAACACGCGTTCTCCAAAAGAAAAGGTATCCGTTATCGGTCCAACTAAAAAATATTTTTAGTACTGGATTACTTAATCGTATCCTTTCTGGATATATGGTAGGCGGTCCCTTTAACTAAATTAGACCAAAATTGTCACTCCAGGATTTGCGCTATTGGATGAGCTATTTCAACTTGAGAGTCGAATAGAAAAACGTTAAGAGGCAGGATCACAACAACTTATCTGGAGAATTCTTCTATTTGAATTTTGAGGTAAAATTTTGCCCTCCCCTTTCTGAAACGGTCTAACCTGCTATTGGAACTGGAATAGAAATAGTTTGAGGTTGTATACCTTATGAAAATCAATTGAGCCAGTATTTGCGAACTAAATGTAGATCTTAATAAAACGGAGTTGTTTTTATTCACTAGGAAATAGAGAAAGAAATGATACCATGTACGCTCTCCACTAATGTTTGAATATAATTGTCAATTGTCTAATCTAAAATATTGGCGACATTGGATGCTTACGAAAAATTGATTGTAGTTCTGAGTTGATTTTCATCTATAAACGGAACTAACCTAAATGAACTATACCTTGTCAGGAAGAAGAGGATGTGCAAATCGTGTGTAATAGCTAGATCAATTTTTGGGCAGAAACCGGTCCAGATCAAGACAACTGTTCTTTAATGTTGTTACAGAACATTGTCTGATTTGGAGTCTCCTCACATGGTAACTGTATTATTTGTAAATGAAGGAAAATATGTAGTTGAAGAAGAAACTGTACTCCACTTGCTTTGATATTGTTTCCACCTAGCGTCTCAGCTATGATCTGACGTTTCTCAGTCAGAAGTATTCAACGGTTAAATCACGTTCAACGTTTCTTTCAATAATATTTCGAGTAGGAAGTGGTAAAAAGCTTTACGTAGTACAACAATTAACCAAAATATGTATGTACCGGCTCATTAGTCAATACCTAATTGGCAAAATTCAGTAAAATTCATAAACCTTTCTTTTAAGATTAGCCCCAGACCGAGAAATATATGTATATATGTTGAACATAAACTGAAAATGGCAAAGTAATAAAAAGCCTCCATAATAAAATAAGGCACCATTAAAGATTTAAAGCAATTTTGATCTCCATCAACCATAATATATATATATATATATATATATATATATATATATATATATATATATATATATATATATATATATATATTTATATATCTATATATATATATATATATATATATATATATATATATATATATATATATATAATATATATATATATATATATATATATATATATATATATATATATATATATATATATATATATATATATATATATATATATATATATATATATATATATATATATATATATATATATATATATATATATATATATATATATATAGATATATAAATATATAAATATATATATATATATATATATATATATATATATATATATATATATATATATATATATATATATATATATATATATATATATATATATATATATATATATATATATATATATATATTATATATATATATATATATATATATATATATATATATATATATATATATATATATATATATATATATATACTATATATATATATAATATATATGTATTTAGCTGTATTTGCATATGGAACGTGTCGCGAGTTAATTTCTATAGGTAGATGGTAATCCTTTTGATATGTAAAGTTAATATGCGTAGATTTTGTCTCATTAAGCTTCGTCAATGCTTTGTCCAGTTATAAACCGCATTGGTCATCCTCTGGAGTTTGCTCGTTGCATCGGCGACATTACTTCCAATTGCCATAATTGCTGTGTCATCTGCAAAGGGCGACTATGGTTTGTGGTTGGTATGTCTCTTGTATTTAGTAAATACAGGATTGATCCTAATTCACTCCTCTGCGAGACAACGGCAGAGTTTTTCTTTAGCTCAGAGTATTCATCCTCAGATTTCACTCGAAAATGCCTATTGGATAAATATGGCGTAGAAAATGCCTCGGCAGATCTCTATGCAGCTTGTATTCCAGACCACTGTGCCAAAATTTATCGAATGTTTGCGCGACGTCCAGAATATGATTGAGCATACTTTTTTATGTTCTAACGTTCTTTTAATTATATTTGTATATTCTATGCACCTGTTCAATTGTAGAATGCTTTTTTTGGTAGCAGAGAAGTTGGGCTGTATGATTTTGTATCGTTAGGAGGTTTATCAGTTTTTAGGTATCATGATTACTTCTGCTACTTTCCATTGATGCGGAAAATATTTTAACCGAAGGGTCGCATTGATTGTGTGTAGTAGCTTACGAAATCTTTTGTCTGGTAGAGCTTTGATAATTTGATAAATTATCAAGTCATACCCTGGGGCTTTCTTATCATTCATGTTACTTTTCACTTCTTTTTTTAGTTCTTTGAGAGTTACTGGTGGTATGTCAAACTCACTTAGCTTATGAATTGGCATTATATTTTCATTGCAGTGTTGTTTTGTAGTGGTTGTCAATTTTTGGTCTTTTAAGTCCCTTCGTCGCCTTCCGCAGTGAATAATCAGAATTTTTTTCATCAGTTAGGCTAACTAGATATCAGTTGATTGATTCATTTTTTAACTTCTTTAAGACGGGATTTAAGACTGTTACATAAATTGTTAAGAATTGTTTTGTTCTCCGGTGTTCGATTAATTTGCCAGGTTTTACGAGCCCGTCACTTTTCTCTTACCAACTCTCTAACTTCCATTGGGTATAATACGTTAAGCGTCTTCTTATTTTGTATAGTGGGAGTACTTGCCAACGCAGCATAGTGAATTACTTTATTGAGTTGTTCCAATTAGTTTTCCAACTGTCGAGAATTTCTTATCGGTACCTGGAGATTGATTTTCTCCTCCATTAATATACGAAAGAGATCCCAGTTTGTTTTTGGATTTGTTAATCTGGGTGCACTTTCCCTTTGAATCACCGTTTCACTGACTGTCATCATAACCGGTGAGTGATCCGATACTAGAGAATTGCTGTTTTCAATGTGAATGTAGTTCTGAAATATACCTCTTGCTACATAAAAGTCTATTAGGTCCGGTATCTTAGCTTCGTCACTGGGCCAGTATGTTGGGGAACAAAACCACAGTAAAATTCACATTTTTATGTCTGACCTGCTTGAAATAATTCTTTACCCTTTGACGTCGTAAGTCTAGATCCCCAATAGGTGTTTTTCGCATTAAAGTCACCTCCAATAATAAAATCACGTCCTAGTGATTTAAATAGTTTAATGTAGTCCTCCCTTTTCAAGTTATGCCGGGGAGGACAGTATTTTGCAGAGACAGTAAGCTGTCTGTGTTTAATGTGAATCCTTACAGTAGCGACTTGCAGTGATTCTTCTTCGATTTTTGTTTCTACATAGTGTTATATATTTTCTTTTATTATAGTAATGCCGAACCACCTCTTGCTCTCTCCGCTGGATGGATGGAATTATATAAGATATAACCCCGGATTTTAACAAATGAATTGATTTAACAAAATGACTTTCGGATTATCTGTATTTAAAAATATTTCTATTTCTGGAATGTGTTGCATAAGCCCATTCGCATTCCAGATTGCTATTCTGAAGGTTGAGTGGGAGTTGCATTTTCTTCAGTTGATCAAATATCATGTTGTTCAGATTACTTTGGTCATCTAGTCGCTTTGTAATAGCTTCAATGCCGTTCATAATGTTTTTCATAATTCGGTTATTTTCAAAGCCCATATATATATATATATATATATATATATATATATATATATATATATATATATATATATATATATATATATATATATATATAAATATATATGTATATATATATATATATATATATATATATATATATATATATATATATAAATATATATATATATATATATATATATATATATATATATATATATATATATATATATATATATATATAGTTGACTTGCGAGAGATTTCTTGTCGACAGCTTTGGTAAATAGCCTTGGATTATTAGAGTTGCATCATAAAATGCAATTATTATCTCTTAACAAGGTTGCTGACTCTTGTCATATCTCAACAGCCTGGGATATGACGATTGCCATGTCCTAAGCTATATTTCTGCTAATTGTAAGCAACCCACTTGAACATCTGTTTTGTCCAAACATGCACTCAAATTCAATTTCTTGGTATAAAATATACGATTTTCTTTGGCAGCTGGCGATCATTATCACCTAAACAATCGAAAACTACATATTTCTGTAAACAGTGTATAGTGGGTGTTTCAATTATCATTTTCCTATTTGGCGTTTTGCAATTAAAACAAACGTTTTTGGAACGTGTTTGTAAATCAATATCACAATCGAAGAATTGATTTGATTGATTTATACAATTCCGATTGTGTTTATCTAATGTGTTTCAAGCTGCTCGTAATTTATATGTATTCCATCTGCGCGAGCTAAAAACATTAAATATTAATTTCAATTACTTAATTACAAAAACAAAACATTAATTTAATTTCATTTTATAATTTGTATACTCGATCAGTATATATATAGTCTTATGGGTAGCTCGCCTTAAAGAATCTACATAATTGAAATTTGACCAACTCTACTTGTATCTTTATATAGTCTATTATAAATTCTAGTAGATCCAATGTAATACTCGTGTATATATATGTATATCATGACCCTAGGGAGAGCGTACAAATTGTTTATTAGTTCGTTAAATTATATATATACATTATGTACCTTGAAGAACGCGGAGAGTAAGATGTAGAAGAAGACCAAGAAGATCAAATATTTTCTTATTTATTTTCTAAAATGAAAAAACTTCAAAACTACTTTGAAATTTATTATTCAATTAGTTTTAATATCCGGTTAGAATTTTTATTTTACGGTTAGAACAATAAATTCAACCAAAAATAGTATGTGTATGTTTATATACATTATACGGAAGATTAATCGATTTGATGAATCACGCCAAACTCTTAAGATTGTGTATGCGCGAATTATCAGCGGTGGCGTGAATCGAACCTGATAGAAACTAAGAAGTGGCACAGTGGTATTGGGTCTGAACTGAATGTTCGGATTACTGCGAGTGTAGAAACAGAAGATGTCGCAGATCGTTTTATCAGCCGGTTGTCATCGACGTTGATTTGTTCGCCTATCGAAAGATGGCTCTTTCTAAAAGAAGACCGAGCCAGTGTACTTTTTGTTTTTTGACTATATGTATCATATCTCGGTAGGTACCAACAAGTAGCATTATATATGGGTTATATATCAGACGCTTAAAATACCTCCCGTATACTCATTGAACGTTTCTACAACTGTTCTCATCCCGATTCGGGGCAAGATTCAAATGAGGTTTTCACCTTCGATCGTTTGGGCGGTGCGATCGGTGTGAAAAATGAACATATATCTGGATCCCCTGTCGCGTTTAGAATCCATGGGCTGACCCATCTTCCATGTCAGTACTATAGGCTGACATGGAGTAATGCAATGCGCAGATGGTACTACGAAAAAACTCGGACCTATACCGTACAAAGTGGTATCACGGCCGGTCTAAGTGTGCGATAACAGCCAAACAACCTAACCTAACCTAAGCCAAGCATGTCGATCGACTCACCTTTAAATCACAATTCCGAAATGAAGGTGAAACTTATAAATGTTAGTTTTGAACGCACATAATTGGGATTCAGTACGGTAACATTATATCCTCTTAGAAAAGCATCTGTCACAAGCATACGAATTTATTGGATTAAGAAATAATGATAGAAGATCATTCATAAAAATTAAAAATAATGTTGAAAGGACGGATTCGAAACTATTTAATAAGTGAGAAGGGAATGTCACACCGTCTACAATACCTCTTGGAATCTGCGACAAAATAGAACATCTCAATCTAAATTGCTAATCAATAAAAAACCAACCGCTCCAAAACTTGCAAAGTAAAAGTGTATGCCAAACACGATCGATCCTTCGAACAAAAACGAATCAGGGAATTATTGGTGCCCGTGAACTCCGTTTCAAGATTGTATTTATAAATTGATCGTCTTAGTAGTTGTTTGTTTCAGAGAACAGCCAAATGTGTTTCAATCTTTTATATTGGAATTATATTCCAACCGGTATCTGTCATATACCTTATAAAGTTTTAGGATATCCGATGCATTTTTATCGTATAGTAGGAATCGTAGACACTTGTATGATATGTGTTTAGTTATTGTTAAGCAAGCATGTCGTTCGACTCGAAAGTGTTGACAGACATTTGAGTAACAAATCCGAAATGAAGGGAATACTTATAGGTTTAAGCTTTATAAACACTTAATTGGGATTAAGTACAGTTGAATTCTATCCTGTTAGAAAGGCATCTGTTATAAGCTACGAACTTTTTAGATTGAGAAATAAAATAAAAATCAAGAAAGTGGACATTATTCCAGAATTCAAATTCACGAAGGCTCAACGGTTGAAAAACACACTCTCATACACATATACTTACACATTAAAAACCCCATTTCGTGATTATTTTTGTTTGGTCACTACCGATAATTGAGCCCGAGATCTCCGAACCACCGAACAAGCACGCTGCTTTATCTACCAATGAGTGCGACTGAGATATCCACAGAAGATCATTAATAAAACATAAAAATAGTGTTAAGGAAATAAGGAATTCTTGTGGCACACAATCCACAATATCTCTTGGATTCTGTGATAAAATCGAAACACTCATATTACACTGTTTTGGTACTATATTAGTGATTTTCAAAATAACTTGTGCCGAAAAATTGGTGGGATACCGTCATAACCCACTGATTTGCTGTGGTTAATATCTGCAAGATCTTAAACAATTCTCGAAGTTGTATAATTATGTGGAGTTCGAGACTCTATTATATGATCTATGAAATCGTAAGTTACACCTTATGGATGCGAATAACTTCAATCTAATTTCAAAACACCCCTCAGACTAGTATGTGGATAAAATTAATTTACTGATTTCTTTAGTAAGTTTTTCTTCAGATTAAGCGCTCATTTGCAGTACAGAATATCTTTATTCTCACCTGGCACGCTGGATTAACAGACAAATATCTTGCTAGTGTTCTGATATTGAAGCTTCAAATTATTTGAGTAGCAAATATAAAGCTGATACGAAGGTAGACTGGAAGGTCAGAATCAATTGAAGCTATCGTCGAAGTTTTATAAGATTCATATACGAGGTTTACGCGAGCATAACTCAGTCGAATTTGTAACATTCACTTTTAAGTGATCTACCATTCTACAATGGTGAAATTGTGACTAAAATAGTTATAAGCTGAAAAAATCTGAATAAGCTGCAGTTTTTCGTAAATATTTAAATTAAATTCATTTTTAAAGGCCTGCCTTAGTAACGATGAAATGATCTATTATGTTTAAAGTGATTTAGCCATTGATTAACAATAGAAACATGTACAATTTGAAAAACGGGCCTTATACTCATAAATAGACAAATAAGTACAACGATTGTATTGATTGCTCAATTGATCATGTGTCCTTCTTTGAAACGTAAGATTAAGTCTTCTAAAAACAAAATTATAGTAGGTACAAGCCCGAACATCACCGATCGAACTAATCATGACAAAAAGTTCGAAAGTCGATAGTCAATGTGTTACTTTACAAAAGTAGCATCGACCAGTTAGTCTTATAAGAAAAAATGAGAAACGATGCTCTTAAGAAACTGCTGATTGTAAAACTATTAAAAAAATATAGCCAACCGAATAGAATCAATATTAAGCCCTCTAAGCTAGAAAAGTTGAATGTTATAGTTCTGCCATCAGCACAATTTAACATCCACATCCTTCGTTGCAAATAGTCTTGGGGCTTGAAATTTTGGTGAAGGTTTTTGGTGAAAATTGGTAACAAACGGATTCAGCTAGTGTTAAATTGTTGAGATTGTCGAAGTGTTGATGTTTTTGGATTTCCATCGATACTTTTATTGCGTTATATTTCCAACCTTTTCGGTCGACTGCCCAGAACGAGTATGAGGGTCCAGAAGCGAATAGGTTTCCTTAAATTTTGTAATTAATAGGGGACTCATTAATATATACTAACCTACGAATATATAACAAGACGTTGGAGCATTGACCTGAAACTGAAAAAAACTGAAGAGAAATTAAATCCGGCGTACGCAATGGACCACCCTAAAACGGTTCATGTGAGCAATAGAGCACTCATGTAACTGAAGCTCATTGTATTAATTAAAGGTTTATCTTGGACTCGCCGCTTTCGTTTTAGTTTTGAAATTGGACATATCAAAACAGATGAGTCGGAGTTTCTTTAAGATTTTTAAGATTTTGGAGCCTAGCCGATGTAAATCAAGTTATGTATCAGGTACTCTATCAGAAAGTAATAAATAGAATTTTTCTCATTTACATATATCATCCGAAAATCCAGGATTTTTACCATGTACCATGTGCCACACTTTGAGACCTGGAGTAGTAGGTTCTGAATATTTTTATAGTACGTCTATAATTATCTTCAGTTCCATTTATAGGACTAGGATATTCCATTTATTTACTAAAGTAGTCTTTGCTCTGGTATCCTTAATCCATTAAATCAACTGGCTTCGTTCTCTGCAATCGACTTACTGCATGTACATGTGAACATCGGCAAGTTTTTTTATTTCTTCATGAATCGTCTGGATATTTAGTTCCATATCATGGAGGTCATCATTCCTAATGTCCCACGGAGCGTTAACTAGACATCGTAACACTGTGTTTTGAAAAGTTTGCATTATTTTGGTGTTGGTTTTGTTTGTGCAACCCCAGAGCTGTATTCCAAACAGGCCTAAACACCTGTTGATATAATAGCCATTTATTTTCAGTTGACAATTCCGAATTTTGCAGCCATTTTTCGATATTTGATATTAAATTAATTTTTTTTTCTTTTTAACGTGCTCTTTCCATCTGAGTCTGGTCACTCCTAGATATTTAGTCTTATGACCATACGGAATCTGCTGTTCGTTAATGATTAGAGAGTTGAATTATTTTCACAGGTTGGATGTAGGCCTCTTTCCGTGACCTTGATGACTTCGAATTTCTGAATAGTTGGTTACTCTTACTATAAAAATCGATGGTAGGTCAGTTTGTTGACCAGGTTGCCGTTCGGGTGCTTTTTTAGTTATCTTCAACATCCAGCTAGTTTCCATTTCTTCTCTTCCTCGTTCGTTGAGTATTCAGTCTTCAGCATCTTGGTTCTTTAAGGATGTACTTCGTTGTCTGACGCTTCTTTTTTATGGTTTTGTTTTCCATTTTTGAATTTGTTCTGTCTGCTTTCAGGCAGATTAACTCACGTTGAAGATAAGAGATTAAAAGCTCTATGCCTTTAAGTTTTTGTTTTAGTGTTTTATTTTCTTGTTCTAGATTAGAATGTCCATCATTTTCATTGCTACCGATGTAGAAGATTTCAGTACCAAGTAGGATAAATCCTTTTGTGTTTTCGCGACACATGTCAGTGTTTTCATTTTTCAGCTGATTTGCTTAATTATAGTTTCTCTAGTTGGTGACCTTGGCTATTTTGAACTTTTTACGAATAGCAATGGGTAAAGGGATGTGAGACCCGGTTTTTCTACATTTATAGATCATCCAAAAACATTGTTCGTCGAACTAATCTTCTCATTTTGGGAAAAAAGTTACTCCTCATGCCATTAGCCAAGGTTTGATTTTAATCAATCAGCATGGTATCACCACACGTATTCCCAAACAGTAGTGGCATGATTATCACGTCTAAGCAGTGTTTCAAAGTAACCATACAAATCCGTTTTGATCCCCTGGGTGCAAACATTCGCGTTTATTTAAAATAATTACAATGTCACCAATCTCTCAGATCTTCGAACAGGCACTATACATGTAGACATACCACAATGTACATATTCAATATTTGACCTACCAAACACATCAATTTTCATTAAATTTAATACTCTAAATAAATTATTATTAATTTTATAAATTGACAGTTTGTCATATTATGGTTTATGTCGCTGTACAATATATATTGTATAGATTGTATCGCAAATCCTTCCCCATTCAACGACCCACCCACCATTCATTTTGAATAAAATAATTTATTGCACTCTCTATTGATACACTATGTATAATGTGTCGTGTATGGACAGGCCACCGTCAATTTTGATTAAAGTTAAAACTAGGCCCCCACCTCATCCCACCGTCTATGGTCACTTTATTCTATTGATTTTTATTCAATAATTGATTGTTTGTGAATGAACCGCGTAGTGCAGGTATATCCACAAATGAATGAATATATATGAGTGGCGGGCATGTGTGTGTGAGGGGAAGGGGGTAGGATTTTACTTTAAATGGATGCTACGAGTATTATACAATATGACTTGAATGTGTACATCATACCAAATCGGAAGTGCTGTGGGGGACGAGTGCATATATAAATGGACAGTATAAAAATAGCATATGCACAGTGTGTGGCAAACTATCCATATACACAATATACACCTGTATATCTATATATGTAACTAAAAACCAATCTATTTAATATTATTTTATTGGGGTAGTTTCATTATAAAATTGAGGTTAGATTGGGGTAGTTCATATATATGTACATATACGTATGTGGTGTATATCGTTGGTTTGGTCAGAGTGAAACCTGCAGTGTGTTGTCGAAACATAATCGATGATTGTCCAATATAATATATCGCTATCAAATACACCTGTTTCGATACATATACACGAGCATGCAGATATGAACGGTGACAGAAAACCAATCCGAAGTGATTGATTACAAAATGTATATCAGACGTATAATTCATGGATTAAAAATTTATAAATTTATAAATGCAATAAACTGTATTCGACTTGAAGGTATATTGCTCGAAAGACTAATATCGATTAATTATGCATCTTATATTTTGTTGTTGTTGTGCTTTTTTGCATATTGTTAATTAAATATGCAAATTAAAAAACAGAAGTTAATTTAAATTGGTTTTCTTTATTAAAAATGTATATGCAGATTGAAAATGGTAGGGGTGGATTAATCTGTTACCTTTCTTACCTTTAACAGCCCAACTATTGATTTGGATATACTGTTACTCAATCACAGGCATCGTCGATATTACATAGAGGAAACGCTTAAATCGATTTGAATCAGCAGTAACGACTCTAAGCATCATCTGGAGGTTTGAGTGACTTAAACCTGATTGCTTATGCGAACTATGGGGCTATAGGTGTCTTTGACTATATTCATTGTACCCATTTTATGTTCTCATTATTTTTAGACATTATTTAGCACTGCAAACTATCCTGAAAGCCAATATATATATATATATATATATATATATATATATATATATATATATATATATATATATATATATATAGATATACATATATATATACACATATATATATATATATATATATATATATATATATATATATATATATATATATAAATATATATATATATATATATATATATATATATATATATATATATATATATATATATATATATATATATATATATATATATACTAGCGGGCTACGCCCGTTACGCAGCGCGACACCTCCATGGACATTTAATAAAAACTTCGTTTTGCTATATACATTATTTCTAGGGATTGTTTAGGCAGAAAAAATGACTAACTTAATGAAAGTGTATGAGGATTCGGTATTTGAGTGGTAAAGGCATGGATCACTGTCGATGATAACGGAATATAAAAAAAACAAACCACTAAACAATTAGTTTTGAAATACATACATTGAAATAAGTTATGTGGCCTTAGTTTGTTTATGATCGTTTTTAAAATTTAAAAAATGATAATTGAAATGTGTAATACATTAAAAATAAGAACAAAATAAGTACAAATTTCATGTCAATGATATATATTTTTTTATTATAAAACGCTGAACCCGGTGTGCTACCCACATCATTATGAAATGAAATAAAAAGTGTTTATATAGTGAGGAATAAATAATTTTATTATAAATAACGCTCTAGGATATACAATGTTTTTAATTCGTCCATTCGGAGCATAAACAAACAAATCGTTTGGTTTCCCAACACGGGAGCATGCAACGTAAAGCTGTCCATGGGAAAAACATGGATTTGACAAATTTAAGCCACAAACTTGTAGAGATTGACCTTGAGCTTTATTAATTGTCATTGCAAACGCTAACCAAACAGGAAACTGTAATCTTTTGAAATCAAATGGCAAATCTGTTGGTATCATAGGAAAGCGTGGCAACAGTACATTTGTTCCTTTATATTTGCCCGTTATAATGGTCGCTTCGTTTAAATTGTTTAGCATTTTTTTTACTGCAAGTCAAGTGCCATTGCAAAGCTGTGGTGGGTCGATGTTCCACAGTAAAATAATTGGAACTCCAATTTTGAGTTTCAGTAAATGTGGTGGAAAACCTGGGACATCAAGTAAGTTTAAGAACTCAACAGGATAATTGACATCATCTTCATCTCTCATAACGGTATCGATGGATTTGTATGTTGCTGCAGATATGCTGATTTTATTTAGAATAACACTGTTTACTGAATTGACATCAATGTTTTGGCAGCAAGTAACGCTCGTTCAGATAACCATTGCTCGTTTTTGAAATTACGTTCGATATTTGGGAATACACTATCGATTAACTCTTCAATGGATTGTGTCATTTTCCAAAAGTCAGGTGGAAACGTAATGCAATTTGTAGTTGGATCCGTTGGTATTTTTCCATTTCCAAATTCCAACAACTGCTTTTAGAATCGAGTAGCTGATGCATCGCGTTGCAGCTGCACTCACATATTTGTTGTTAGTTTCAGTGTGCGAACGTGTTGCCAAAGAACAGATGATTTAAGATACGCATTAAGCTCGTCACCTGGGGTTGCACTTGGAAGTACAGGCAATGTTTGGCGGAAATCATCGGCTAACACTATTAGTGCTCCTCCAAATAGTCTTTTGTTGCTTCTAAAATCCTGTAACGTGCGATCAAGGGCCTCTAAAGATTTTTTGTGGGCCATTGTGCATTCATCCCATATGATATTACATGCTTGCAGGACTTTACCCATGGAGGAGTTTTTTTTAATATTGCATGTGTGCGTCTCAGAGAATTGCGGTTTGAGAGGTAATTTCAGTGCCGAATGCGCTGTTCTGCCACCATCCAAAAGTGCTGCTGCTATACCAGATGATGCAATGGCTAGTGTAATATTATTTTGCGATCGAACTTTAGCCAAAATCAACGAAATCAAAAACGTTTTTCCTGTTTCGCCTGGTGCATCAATAAAGTAAAATCCACCACTTTCATTAGTAACTGCTGTCATTAAAGTGTTATATGCCGAGAGTTGCTCCTGCTGTAAATGTGGTAGGTTTTCAGCCTTAAATAATTCTTACTCTTGTGGATTGTAATTTCTCTCTCGTTGTACATCTTGGTCAGACGTATCATCGCCTGATCGAGTAGGACTAATCATACCAACTTACGAGAGGGTCTTGTTGTTTATTTGCAAGCACTTGTCTTCTAGTAGAATCAAAGCATCATTATATATTGCGTCTGAAAATTCAATTGTTTCGTCGTTGCAGGTAATTCTCTTTAGATGCAGTATGTCTTCACTCATATTTGCTTTAAATGTATTCCAAAGTTGTTTCGGTTGGGATGGAATGCAAATTACTAATATGATAGCAAATAATGCTCTTATCTGGCATGGATGATTAGATATTGATGCATCTGCTAGTATTGTTTTCCAATGCGAATCGTTTTCTAATAAATTTAGTTTTTTGCATGCCTCTCGATAAGTTGCACATATTTGACCATTTACTAACTGTACGCAAGTTTTCGAATGAAGTTCGTCCACGAACATTTATTAGAAGCATTCGTAAATAAAAGTATTCTGCATTCTGGGGTTGAATAGTATTCAGCCTACCTAATGCATCAGTGGAATATAAATTTGGCCATCCTTCAACTGCTTTTCCTTGATTGCGGCGTTGAAATTTTTTAGTTGATGAGTTCCACGTATAGTATGTTGGAATTTGAGCATACAGCAAAGTTTGAGCAAAGGAATCATTTATACATATATCAAAATAAGAAGTTAACGGTGTAGCTGGTACTGCTGCAGCCCTTTGTTGTGCATTAATTTCTGTAAAATAAATGCGTTATCCATTTTCGAGGTGAACAGATAAATCACAACAGTCGGATGACGTTCATGAATTGGAAATCCTAAAATTCGCCAAACAGCTTCATTGCTGCTGAAGTGGGCGTGGTTCATATGGCGACGTTAACAGTAGTAAGAGCAATATACTACAAAATAAAAAAAACCCGTTGGAAGGAACAAATTTGTACAGAGAACAAAAAGTTTTAAATTTTCAAACAAAATTTGGCGTGAAAAGGGGCGTGAAAGGAGGCGTGGCGTAAGAAATGTTTATTTCTACTTAGCCGGGAGTATATAATGTGTATACAATTTGAAGTAAATGATTTAAAAACTTATGGGAGCAATTACATAATTTTAAAAAAGTGGGCGTAAAAGTGGGCGTGGTCTAAAAAAAGTACCTTATTAATCATGCCAGAGTCCCAGTTAAATGCTGTGAAAATTTCAGGAAGATCGGTCCAGAGGTTTGGTCTTCTATAAGGTACAAATAAACAAATAAACAGACACACATTCCATTTTATATATATATATATATATATATATATATATATATATATGTATATATATATATATATATATATATATACATACATATATACATATATATATATATATATGTATATATATATATATATATATATAATATATACCGGGTGTTTCTTTTAAAGTGAGACGATCAAATATATCTAGAAAAATAGCCACTCTACGGAAAAAATGTCCATAATCAAAATTTAATCATACCGCGAGGGAAATACTTTAGTGCAAAAAAAATAGTCCCCCACCCTTCGCTTTGTAGGTGGGGCGGGGGTAACTTTTAAACTAAGATAGGAAGCTTTAGTTTTTTATTGCAGATACGGATTCTACGACTAAAAGAACGTATGGTTTGAATGAAATATTTTGTTCGGTTCATGATAGATGGCGTTGTAATCGACGCAATTCAATATTTTCAATTTCTTCTTGTTAGAACACACGCATTCGATTCTGCAATAAGTTTGAAATAAAATTCGTCATCAAAACAATTTATTCAGTTTTGTAAATCAAATTTAACGTTTGTGTTATATTTTATCTTCATGTTTTTCGTAATTGCAAAATAAACGATAAAAAAATTTAGAATGGAGCGTTTAACTGTGGCAGAGAAATTTGAAATGGTTCTGGTTTATGGAGAAGTTGGCAGAAATCTTGAAAATGCTGTTACTCAACGTTTTCCGGATAGGATTAGTTCACGTGCTTCATTTTGCCGAACTATCAAACAATTTATTACTGATAGAAATGTTTAACCGAAAAGGAGGACCCGTAGAGGAACAGTCACTGGAGAAAATAATGAAATTGCTGTATTGGCAGCAGTGGCTCATAATCCTCATGTTAGTACACGAGAAATAGTTCACGATTACGGATTGTCCCTCACCAGTGTTTGGAGAATTTTAACACGACACAAGTATCATCCATATATCACGTGGTTTTACACCACGATCTTCATGGCACTGATTTTCAAAATTGGGTAACTTTTTGACCCAAAAAACCCCAATTTTTTTCGTTGCGTAATGTTTTGAAGAAATTGAAAATATTGAATTTCGTCGATTACAACGCCATCTGTCATGAACCGAACAAAATGTTTCATTCAACTCATACGTACTTTGAGTTTGAAAGTTACCTCCGCCCCACCTACAGAGCGGGGGATGGGGAACTATTTTTGTTGCACTAATGTATTTCCCTCGCGGTATGATTGAATTTTGATTATGGACATTTTTTCCGTAGAGTGGCTATTTTTCGAGATATATTTAATCGTCTCAGTTTAAAAGAATATATATATATATATATATATATATATATATATATATATATATATATGAGATTCGAACCTGGTACCCTCGCTTCAACATCTGCAGCTTTAACCACTACACTATTTGGTCGGTTACTAAGCAAACTACTTTAAATTATTGAAGAGTATTGGCTTCATTTTTTTGGCCTTTTCCGTATTTGATTACTTTAATAACCAACCAAATACGTTCCATGAAAGTCCAGACAACAGCGTCTTGTGTTTCGGAGATGCGCTGATGAGAACATTTGATCTTGGATCAGAGATTTTATTACCGTAAGAATACCGACTATACCATCCAGTTTACATTTGAGTCGACTATTTAAGAAGACTTTTGTTGTAGAAGTAACTGGACCTCTGTTCTTTCGAATTTACATTATTTGAGACAAAACACTCATATTTAACGGCAACGATTTGTGAAGCTTCAACTTTCGAGATTAAGTTAAGAGAGTAGTAAATAGATTTCGTAGTTATTGTCACCCCGATACGTATTGTTTTATGAGTATAGGAACTAATGGATGTTTAGCACCAAATAGGGCTTGATCTAAAAATCGTATTGTGTTATGTTCCCTAATAAGCTGTTAGTGAATCGAATTAGATCTCTCGCTAGTTTAGTCAAAATACCCTGTTCTGTCCTTGGTGCAAACATAAACATTACCACCAATTGGCACATTACATAATCTTTAGAGTATACCCACGGAAAAGCTAATCAAAAACCTAGAGTCGGCTTTACTGTTCTCATTTATCACAATTTATTCCTCATAATTGCCAGCCACTTTATCGAGGTTATAAAGTCTCGGAAACGAGTTCTAAGATCCGCAGGTTTTTGATCCCTGTGTCTTTAAAGCTGCCTGTCTTAGAGATTGTAGAAACAAGCCTTTACATATAAATCTCTAAGGAATACATTTTTGTTAGAAATACAGAAGTTTTCATCACACTGACTTATTTATGGTCTAGATGTTCTTATTCTTGTCTCACAATCATTTTCGATTTGTCCTCATGACCATAGAGCCTATGATTCTAATAAAAGATGATATTAACCAAGTGTTTAGGAAATACTATTGGAAATCTTGTAAAACTCAGTCGTGATGCAGGCTGAATGGTAAGTGTTGATGAAACTTCATTTTTACCGACACTCTAAGTTTACAACTAAAGGTATATCTAGCTCTAAGGATGTGAACCAAATACGGAAGAATCGCTTCAGAACATTGGAAGTGTTTTGATGATAATTATCCTAACAATAATAGATTGCAGTAGTTTATCCTAAGAATTTTAGTAATCTTCCAATCTCCTTTTGAAGCAGGCGATTCCATTAACATGACACTTTTTTGTTTGTTTCTATTTTGTTGCAACTTGTCATATACTGACATTGGATAAGGTTCGGCACATGAATTCAGCACTGCAATAGGGGGTTATAGATTTTTCATTCACAACACCGATCGTTATCAGATGGTGCAGAATCCCAATGCAACAAGATCAACGCAACTAAGATCACTGCACCATTTGGTTGGTTACTGTAGCAAACTCCTTTTAAAAATGTCATTACGGAAGAGTATTGACTTAAGTCACTTCCAGTTTTTGGCCTATAATCATGTTTTTGTGAAAGTTCAGACTACAGCATCTTGTGTATTAATGCTGCTCTGGTGACATTTAGTCTTGAATCGTTTACCTCTTGTTATCTTGTCCAACGGTTTGCTCTAAATACAACAATTTAGAACACTTATCCGTTCCCTATATAAGGACTATACCATCCAGTTAGAAACCTACCTTATAAGTCCAACATTCATATATTAATTGCTCTCTTAGACGTTTTGGGAGTGAATGGACCACAGTTCTTCCAAATTAACAGAACTTTCAAGAACTTTCGTTTTCACTTTTCAGACTTTTGTTTTATTATTGTTATATGAGTATAAGAACTAGAGGGTGTTTAGCCGCCAAGCACCATAACCTAAAAGTTTTTTGTATTTTGCCGTAAAAGCTCTTATAGTGAACCCTAACCAGTTTAGATGTAAAACGTTTTCGGGTTCTATCTCCAAGATCGTGCAGTCCTAGACACTATACTGCCAATTGACGTGTCAGACGCGCTCTGATCAAGTTTTTCGTGGTATGTTAAAGCAATATGAATAACCTAGCCAATGAATAACCTAAACGATTATACTGGATATAAGAAGCTTCTTGTACGGTTCTTTTCTTGATACCACATTGTGCTCCGATATCGGTGTGCGATGTTTTTTAAAGTTAAAGTCCAAGAAATGGCCTTACCGCACCAGCATGAGCAACACGGAAAACCCATTGCAAAGCTTGTATGCAACTCAACTAGTCGGAATGCATGTTGAATGGTAAATGGTGATTAAATTACACGATTCCCCACTTACCGGGGCTTTAACTAAATGTATACCTGACTCTATAGATGCAAACTAAATGCGAGGAATCTCTTCTGTATCACTGAAATAAGAATAGATTGCAGTATAGTTCTACTGCTTCGATGTCACTTCTGAGACTCAGAGCCTAGGTTTTAGAAATGCTCTAATAGTTTCTCCCAGGTTATTAGTAACTTCTACTCTCGTTCTGAAGAGTGAATATATTTCAATAGTATGTCTTTCAGTGTATGCCCTTTTGAGGCCTGGCTCTGAACGAAGTAGGTTTCATTTCGTTTAGGTTTTACTAAACTCATCCTATTCCCTGATCTTGTTTTATTTTCGAACAGCCTCCAGTGTTCCATTTCTTCTGTTTATCTTCTTAATAGGATCCCTATCGATTAAATTTTCTCATAGTTTGAGAGACTTATATTATGGTTGCAGCCTAACGTATTTATTTCCATCAATTGGAGGTTTTCCATTCCTGGCATATTTTCCGTGGGAGAAACCTTGTGTGACTACGAGTTTAAGTAGATTTTAAGAATATTTTTCTTTCTTTAAAGATAACCGACATTAACTTTGTCTATAGAGGCTATATACAGAGGGCTGTTGTATCTTTCACCACCCTCCGTAATATAAAATTTGTGTACCGCATAATTCATTTGGTTTTACAAGTAGTCAGTGGTGGCTTTATACATTGCCGGATTTCAACAACTATCCTGTTTAGCCAGCAGGCCTATTTGGGAATTCGATTCGTATTGCTATTCGATTCGAATCATCAAATCGAGTCGATCATGAATTGGTATTTGGTAATACGATCGAAAAAAGAAATGTACACTGCGAAATAATAAGGGTTATTTTGTACTAATGGTCATACCTATCCTAAACGAAATAGTGCCAGTTATTCCAATCATTTACTGCGTTTCTTAAAAATGTTTCACTCGTATGACAGTTCCATTTTTATCTTCTTTTACGTTTTATTTGAAATCGGTTCACACTTTCTTCCAGTCATCTGAAGTTAATAGTTGATTGTCAAAATGGAACCTACTCTAAATCTTGGTTGGATGGAGAGCGTGGGTCTATAAAATTTCTCCGTACTAACTATTAAGGTGCTGGAACGCAAAAAGCTGGTGCGGGTCATTACAGTCTCCCAATATACATTGTGTGAATACATCCTGATATGTATGTTGAGTGTACATGTAGGCGGCTTTCATTCTGTAATGTTTGTGTGGATACTCTCTTTACCACCAGCTATGTGCTGATGCCTGTTTGTATAGAGGGATCCTCCCTCCGGACAACTACTGGGCTCTGAGCTTTCTTTTGTTTCCTCTCACTTCTACTGATCGCACTAGTACTCATCATCATAACGCTTTTAGTTAGTTTATTTGAAAACCATCAATATCACTCACTTTGTTTGTTTGGTATCATTTTCTACTAATGAGAAATATGGTTACCTATATGACAGATCTCAGCATTATCGTTGGAAGGCTATGTATGATGTTAAACCCGAAAGTCACCTTGTTTAGAGTAACTATACTAGAAACTTAGCATCACGTATCATTGTTTTCGCCCTTAAAATCCAGAATTTTTGTTTTGTGATATTGCTCAACAATGATAAACCTGCATGGCCTTTCTCTACGTGAAGTTTTTGGACTGTCAGTTTTACGAATGGGTTGTTATTGGGTAGAATGATGGGATGCTTGGTTTCGAACGGTAGTAAAGATTGTTCAATTCGTCCTCCAACCCTCATTATACCTTTTTCATCAATGAATGGAGCTAGGGTGATAAGCTTACTACCGCGGCTAACTGGTTGATTTTGTGACAATAGTTTGAAGTCGATTGCAAAATATTTGGTTTGTTTGTATGTGTCTAATAAGTGTGGTTTCGCTAATTTCGAGCTCCGCCGTTGTAAGAGATCCACTCGTTTTTGCTCCTTTACAGTTTTTAATAAAGCGTATGATCCAACTAATAATAGATAAGATTCGGTGACTATCGGAGTGCCCTTCTATTACCTGGTCTAGTACATTGTTAACTGAAGTCATAGCAGACAATGCATATAGCTATTCGATTGTTTCTCTTCTTCCCTCGTATCATAATTCAAACTTTGTTGCGGCCAATGTGATTCATTTTTTACTATAACCATTCAGAACCCAACCACCACAGTGTGTGTTCATTTAATACATCGGCTGAAATTCCTCAAGAGGCGCAGTCCGCAGGATTTGTTTTTGAAGGAACGTGACGCCAATTGCTTCGCTTTAGTGTTTGTATTATTATTGATGTACGATTTCCGACGAACGTGCCCCATCTTCTGGGGTGCGATGACAGCCAGTCCAATACAATTTTGGAGTCGGTCCATGCGGTAACTGAGTTAATTTCAAGCGTGGTGGATAGTTTGATCGATTCCACTAATCGTACAAGTAGAACAGCTGCACATAGTTCGAGCCGAGGAATGGAAATCTGCTTAATGGGTGTAACCTTTGTTTTGGCAGCGATCAATCTTGAGGTACAACTTCCATCCTTGCATGTAACACGTAAATAAGCAGCAGCAGATAAATTGGGATATATCATCCCAATATAAATTGGGATATATCATCCCAATTTATATGTAGCATCCATAATGATTGAAGCAAGATTTTAAATCTGATTGTGGCTGGCGCTAACCAACCCAATGGATCAAAAAATTTGCTACTTTCTGACAGTATGGTTCGCTTGGTAATGGAATTGGAAGCTGGATGATCTACAATGAATTGGAAGCTGTCAAGATGAGCATTCCAGTTGATACCTAATAATTTTAGGCATGCTTCGTTTGTGCTGTCTTTGAACGGCTTCTAATCTGATGCTTGTAGTTGTACATTTATATTGTTGCGGACTTTGCTGGAATTGGCACTCCACTTTCGTAACTTCATGCCTGCTTCATTTAGGATCGTGTTTAGCTCATTCTTCAAACGGATAGCGCCACTGACACTGTTTGTACCAGTCATCACGTCGTCTACGTACATGTCTCGGTGTAATGCTATTGATGCTTCAGGAAATCGTTCTTTGTTCAATATCGATAGTTCTTCAATCACTCTCGTAGCTAAGAACGGAGCTGATGATGTTCCGTATGTAATTGTGTTGAGTTGAAAATACCTTATTGGTTGTGAAGGATGGTCTCGCCATATAATGCATTGGTGGTGTTGATCTCTGATGTCCACCCAAATCTGCCGATACATTTTCTCAATGTCAGCGCTTTCATTCATATGACCTAATTTGATGTACTCGTTGATAAAGTCACTATACATGCGAGCAAATTTTTCGTCTTTTGAAAATTTGCGTTCAAGTGTGTATAATCGTTTAGTTGCCATGTGTATGGAATTTCCAAAATTCGGCTTAGGATCTCTGAATGGAAGTCGTACGATAAACCTTCCATCACTGTCTCGTGTTGTAGTGGTGATGAAATGATTTTCACAGAGTTCCTCTTCTGGTTTTAGATTTGATTTTGATTTGGGAACTTCTTCGATCTCCCAAAATGCTCTCAAACCTTTGTCAATGTTTATTAATTGATTATCCTCTATTGTAGAACTTTGACCTTGCTGTCCTACTAAAATCCAACCCAATACTGTGTTTTGTGCCACTATTTGACCCTTGGAGTTTCGTACCTTCTGTCCACTGAATAGTTCAAAGACCATATCCGCACCTAAAAGAATATCTACTGACCTGGTTAAATTTGTTTCAGGATCAGTCAACTGAAGTTTAGCTACAAGTTTTGCATCGTTTGAACACATATATGAGGGTGGTAAAATGGATGTCACCTTGGGTAGAATATATGCATCTACCCTTAATTGGACTGCTTCATTGATGCAACTGCTGAATTTAACTGTCGTTATTCCTCTTGTGGAATTGACTCTACACTGACCAATTCCCGAAACCGTGATCCTTCCATTTCGTCTCGGTAAGTTTAGGCGCTGCATGCATGCTTCAGAGATGAATGATAATTGAGACCCGGTATCTAATAGGACTCTGCATATCACCTTATTTCCAAACCAATCCTCGACTCGAATTAGAGCAGTTGGTAAAACTGCTTGTGAAGGATTACTTGAAACTTGGATGCAAGTACTTTGTTCCTTTTGCACTTCGTCGTTGGTTGTTAAACTTGAAGCATTGGTGCTAGATTTTGCTGATTGTTCTATGTGTAGTAGTGTGTGATGTCTACCTTTGCATATGTGGCAGCTCTTCCTTGATTTACATTGATAAACTGAATGATTTTTCCGCAAAACAGTTAAAACAACGCCTAGACTCCTTGATGTATGATCTTCGTTGCTCAATTGTTTTCTCTGCAAATTGCTTACATCATCTTTGCAGACATCGCATACTACCGCGTTGAACGTTTGTATTTTAGATGAGTCACTTTTACTGTAGCAACTTGTAGCTCGTTTGCTGCTGGATTTCATAGATTCCAATGAGTCCGACCGATCGCTCAAAAATTTTAAAAATTGGTCGAAACTGTTGAAATTATCTTTACTGCTTTGTTGAGACCACAACAGCCTTGTTTCCTCATCGAGCTTGTTGGATAATATGAAAATGAGCCAGGGATCTCGAGATTCTGCTTCTGGACCGAGTGCGCGTAATCCTCTGATGATTTCATCTGATGTGTTCAACATCCTTCTTATGTTGAATGTTAGATTTGAACTGACATTAGGTTGATCCAAAAATGTTCGTATAAACGCGTTCACAAGGCCTCGTTGTAATTTGACTCTGTGATCGCAAAATGTTTGATTAGCGTGGCAGCTTCTCCTCTTATAGTAAACCTTTAAGGTAGTGGAATTTTTGCGCAGGTGTTAATGAACAATTTTCGTGGATCGTTGAGGTATACAAATCAAAAAATGATTGCCACTCCATGTAGTCACCTCCAAAAGGTGGGATATGAATTTTTGGCAATTTTATTTGAGCACGACCTTCAGTATTAGTAGTTGCTTCCAAAATGCTCATCTCAGGTGTTCCCGTTTTATCAATACTTAATTTTCTACACCATTTGTTAAGTCCGGAAAGGGCTTCAAAGTACGAATCTTCAAATAATAAAATTTCTGAAGGTTCCTCTGGATTTAGAACTAGGATGTCTTTTTAAAGTTCATTGAATTCCTTAAATAATTCGGTACATTGTTTCTGCCGCACTAGAAGCTCCTCAAGGTTGGCGCCATGCTTTATTTTTAGCTAATAGTTTTGCCATTTGTTCTTGCTTTGTTTGCCGCCATTTTCTAAGCGCAGCCAATTGGTTTTCGTTGCCCATTTAATGCTTTGCACTAACACTTCGGTATCAAAACTTTTTAAATTGTACTTATTTGACCGTTCGAGTAAATTCCAATTGTTGTTTGACTTGTGTCCAAACTGCTTGACCGATCTGAATTATAATATCTGGCTCGAAGGACCATAAAATGTTGGGCAAAGACTGCTAATGTTGGATACAATATTATAATTTTGTTATTCCGGTGGCTGCTGGACTTGGTAGAATATAGCTTTTTCTTTATTTGATGAAATTAATTTGTTTTATTGGTGTTGATCACTCGAAAATATAACAATGATTGACCAAAAAATGATTTGCAATTTTCTCATTAATTAGTTGTAATTCGAAAAACCAGTCTTGTCCACCACGGGGCAATTATTAATATTTAGTTTGGTTTGTTGGGATTTTTCGAATTGATTATTTTATAATAAATATAGGAATCCTTCCTTTACAATTCAATTCAGATTTTGTACATGAATCCGACTTGATTATGTAAACACATAAACGTCAAGTGGATTCGATGCACAGGTAAGGATGTTGTAGGTGCTCCGTCCGTGCGGAGCACTCCACTCCGTTAAACAAAACTACCTTAACTAATTTTGTTCACAACTTATTTATTATTAGTTATAAAGTTATTATTTATTAAATATAGTTATTTAAGTTTTTAATATAAAAATTAATTATTTCTAATAAATTAAATTCAATTAAATTTTCACAACCGTGTGTCTGCTACTATCGTAGATTATTAATTGTATTGCAAAAAATTAGAAAAACAAGTTTCGATAATTAAGCAGATGAGATGCGCGCACCACTTGGTGAACATGCGCAAGAAAATATTCGTGCTGTTGCTGTCGCCCATTGGATGGCGGCACCCGACCTCAAAATGACCGATTTCGAATGAAATTTTGTCATTTTTAATTATGTAGCGCCTGAATAATTCAAACTGATTTATATCAGCCGCTACATGTACCCCCTTCGCAGATAAAAGGCCATAAATAGTTGTGAAAAATTTGTGGTTGTCAAAAGATGCATCGCGATCATGTAGAAACCAATTCGCGTCATATACCCGTAATCAATTGACCGGAGTTAAAATATTGGAAAACTTGAAATTCATTCAATGAACCAGCATGATGTCCGGAACCAGAAGATGCTTCCGAATTACTCATCCGCAAATTCTGAAGTTGCCTAATCTTTTTCCAAATTTATAAAGTAAAAACATATAAGTCGTACGGTTAATAAACCACCTTGGGCTTTACAAGAAAAACAACTAAGTCAAAAAGCATCAACAACCAAAACAAATAGTGTAATCCGTTTTTTAGTGCTCGTAATCACTCATCCTAATATGCCATACGCAGGTTTCAATCTATCAATGGAGATTGACTGTTGTTTATCTTTGATAAAAATTACAAAGTGTTTGCGTAGGCGGCGGATTACTTTATATGGACCTTCATACATTTATCAACCCTGACGAAAACATATTCACAGGTATCCAACGATTTTGGGACGAAAATATCATTCTGTTTCCGTTTACGTGTCGTAGTTGGTATGAGATTTCTCATTGTATTTCGCAGTTGATCTATTACTGTATCGTGAGTAGGCAAAGGTAATTGAGGATTTTCGATAAAGAGCTCACCAGGAAGCTTAATTGTCTGTCCATAGAGGAGTTCCGCAGGTGAACACTTAATATCCTCTTTCACCGTAGCTCTAATTTCAAGAAAAACAATGGCAATGTTGGAGCTCCAATTAGTCGTGTTGCCTCTGGCCATGAGTGCGGCTTTCAGTTGCCGATGAAATCGTTCAACCATGCCGTTAGATTGGGGATGATAGGTTGTATTGTAGTACGTATTCTATGTGAGCCAAGGAGCTTCGTTAGCTCTGCAAAAAGCTTGGACTCAAATTGACTACCCTGGTCAGTAGTAATATTGACAGGTACCCCATATCTACAAATGTAATTCTCAACAAAAGTGGTTGCAATGGTTGCTGCCGAAATGTCAGTCATGCAGTATGCTTCAGACCAGCGAGTAAATCTGTCGACACACGTTAGTAAATATTGATATCCCTTAGATGGTGGCAAAGGGCCTACTATATCTAAGTGGATATGTTCAAATCGACAAGGTGTAATTTCAAATTGTCCAAACGGTGATTTTGTATGTCGTATCACCTTAGATTTCTGGCAGGATACACAAGACTTGGACCAATGCCCAACGTCTTTCTGCATACTTGGCCAGAAATAACGTTTATCAATTAATTTTCTCGTCGTTCGGACACTGGGGTGAGAAATGTTGTGCAGGGCGTCAAACACAGTTCGACGTAGTGGCTCTGCGATGTAGGGTCTATTAACCCCTGTGCTCGTTTCGCAGACAATTTCAAAGCCAGGTAATTTAAAAAGCTGTAGTTGCATCGATGCACTACGTGGACGTCCGGAACCAGAATCTTCGGAATTATTCCTGAGCAATTTCTGAAGTTCTAAGTCCGATTCTTGGGCTGAGATGATTCGTTTGTAATCGAAACAGTTATCGACTGTTGCCATTTCCCCATCTGTAGTCCGCGACAGCGTGTCTGCGACCACATTGTCTTTTCCTTGCACATGACGAATGTCCGTGGTAAACTGGCTAATAAAATCCAAGTGCCTTGATTGTCTTGGGTTCCGCTCAGTTTTGGATTGAATAGCTCTGGTCAGAGGTTTATGGTCGGTAAAGATTGTAAACTCCCGACCCTCTATAAAATATCGAAAATGTTTAACGGCATAATAAATTGCCAACAACTCTCTATCAAATGCTGAATATTTTACTTCAGCCTCTGAGAGTTTCTTCGAAAAGAATCCCAGTGGTTCCCAACCACCGTTGTTATACTGTTGCATTACTGCTCCTACCGCAGTATTAGATGCATCAGTGGTAATGCTGAACTTAGTGTCGTTCAGTGGATGTGCCAACAAAGCGACATTCGCTAATTCACTCTTGAGCTTTGAAAATGCCAATTCGCATTGCTCTGTCCATGTAAAGTTCTTGGAAGTCTTAGGCTTCTTATTAAGCACCGCCAAGTGCGAGTGAATCGGACCAATAATTTCAGCCATTTTGGGTAAGAACCGGTGATAATAATTAATCATACCGATGAACCGCTGAATATGTTTAATAGAAGTAGGTGTTGGGAATTCTCTAATGGCATTAATTCGTTCTTGAGAAGGCAGAATACCATTAGGAGTAATCGTATGACTGAGAAATTCAAGTGGAGTGGCACCAAATACGCACTTCGAACTTTTAATATGCACATCGAACTCAGTCAACTTTTCAAACAGTTGTTTCAAATGAAGTTTGTGTTGTTCTTCACTTGCAGATGCCACCAAAATGTCGTCAATGTAAACAAAAACAAAATCCAAATCTCTCACGATTTGGTTCATGAAACGTTGAAACGTTTGTGCGGTGTTACGTAAACCAAATGGCATTCGATTAAACTCATATAATCCAAATGGTGTCGTAATCACCGTTTTGTGAACATCTTCAGGTGCTACTGGGATAATATGGTAAGCTCTGACCAAATCGATTTTACTGAAAATATTACAACCTTGTAAATTCATGGAGAAATTCTGAATGTGGGGTATCGGATAACGATCCGGAATAGTGACTGCATTCAGTCTTCGATAATCCCCACATGGTCTCCAATCATGATCTTTCTTCTTCACCATGTGAAGAGGGCACGACACATGCGATGAAGACGGCCTACAAATTCCTAATTTGACCATATGTTCAAATTCTAACTGCGCCGCTTTATGGCGAATGGGATCTAGTCTCCGTGGTCTCGACACTGGTAAATGACCTTGAGTGACGATATGATGTACCACGTTATGTTTCACTGGTGAACCATAATTCGGTTCGGCCGTCAGTGAAGGAAACTTCTTCAATACGGTTCCATAACTATTGTCGACTACAAAATGGATTGGACTCGGAGTCCCGAATTGTCATGGCATTGATGAACAGCTGAGTCGCTGAATCCACCAGCCGTTTTTGTTTTAAATCGACCATAAGAGCAAATTTGCTGAGAAAATCAGCGCCAATGATCGGACGGCTAACATCAGCCAAAGTAAATGCGTGAGTAAAATTACGTTTCAGTCCGATATCGATTTCCAACAACTTAGTTCCGTAAGTATTAATAGTTGAGCCATTGGCGGCTGATAAAACTAGATCAAAAGACTTGTGCACTCCGAAAATCAATGTTTCAAAACTACGTACTGGAATGACCGAAAGGTCAGCGCCAGTATCAATTAAGAATGTCAAATTGGTTCGTCTGTCGTAAATAAAAAGGCGGGACGTTTTTGGTGAACTACTCTCCGCCGAAAGTAATAATTTTACTGGTTTTTTGAAAAATTAGAATCAGTATCCATATGTTGCGATTGGTACATATTTGCACGGCTTTCTGCATTTATGTGCTTTCTCGCCATGCCATTTATGGTAAAAACAAACTCCATCCCAATGGGTTTGCATCGGCTTTTTGTTTGATCTGAAACGCCTCCTTGAATTACTGCGAGATCTAGATGACGAGGGAAAACGTCTTTCCCGCGATCTTGTTCTACTGCTCATTGCCAGATCACTTAACGCGCGCTCTATCCGTGCTAATCGTTCCTCCACAGTTTTTGGACTCGAAGATGCGGGGGTTCCTGGATCGTTTCCGCGGCTAACCCGGTCACTTGTGCGTGACGCTCGCTTGATGACGTTTATTGACCCACTGGTGTTTATAGCATTAAACATGCGATCCGCAATGACAGCCAAATTGTCTGTAGCAACCTGGTCTGGTTGAGTTGCCAATGCGATGCGGATTACCTCTGGCATCTTTCTGGACCATAATGATCGGATAATTTTATCGGAAAAATTATCGCCAGCAAGACTTTTTATGTGCCTCAAAGCCTCCGATGGTCGCCGATCACCAATATCTCGACCACTCAAGAGCGCCTCCAGCTGTTTTTCTTCGGAGGGGGCCAGTCGATTTATGAGCGTATTTTTAAGCACAGTATAATGATTTTCAAGTGGCGGATTACTTAACAGGTCGGATATGGTATCACACACGTCCGGTGTCAAATTGGAAAGGACATGAAAGTATCGTTCCTTTTCTTTTACGATGCGTTTGATGTTGAATTGCACTTCTGCCAATTGAAACCACACCTTTGGGTTACTTGGCCAGAAAGTGTTTAGCTTAATGTTTGTTAATTCCAACTGTTGCGTCTCTGCTTTGTCTTCCATCGACATGTTTTTTTATTGGATGAAAAATTTGGTTTCAGATAAAAATTTCGGAATGGTTACCGTATGAACAATTTTGCAAAATGTGTTTTCTTTTTTATTTGTTTTAATAAAAACAATTTTGTTTGTTGAGAATGCAATGGAGGGTTTTTACGAAACGACTTCCCTTTAAAAATCTACGAGTTAGACGTTGCACGGTAGTGAAATTTTTTACAAGTGTTTTATGAAATTTTTATAATTGATTCTACGTTATAATTTAAAATTTTGAAAAATGAAATTAATTTTACGTTAAAAAATTTTACGAAAAGAAAATTAGATTTTAAGTTTTTACAAAGATTTAAGCAAAGAAAAAAAATTGTATATATAAAAAAAACTTGCGTTTTGTAACCCGTTATATATATGGGCCTAGCTATTGTTTGGTCACTGCTGCTGATGCAGGTCCCTCGTGGGCACTCGCCGTTGCCGTACGGTGGTACGGTGGCTTTATGCTGCAGGAAACTTCCCTCGATGTCCCGAAATATTCGTTTGTTTGTATAAGATATCCAATTAAGTTGTATTATATTTGGTTGTTTATGAAATATTTCATCAATCAGTGTTTTCCAATATGGTTTAAATTGGTATTGTAATGCCGATGGACCGCTGATTTTGTACCGATTGATGTTTGTACCGCTTGTTTTTTTTTTAAATGTGCTCTCGAAACAATCACTCGTTTGATATATTGCCGGTATTTTCGATGTCTAAAAAAATTTTGTGTAAATTTAATTCGATCGCCAAAATAATACAATCGCGAAAAATAAAAATTTGGTATTATATATGTACTCGTACCTGTTCTTGGTACGGTTTGTTTTGTGTACCGTACCAAGCTCAATGTTTTTTCGCTCACTGGATTTTTTAAAATGTTGTATACTGCGATATAAACCGCTGTCGAAGGTCACCACTGTAGGTGCTTGTTCACAACTTATTTATTATTAGTTATAAAATTATTATTTATTAAATATAGTTATTTAAGTTTTTAATATAAAAATTAATTATTTCTAATAAATTAAATTCAATTAAATTTTCACAACCGTGTGTCTGCTACTATCGTAGAGTATTAATTGTATTGCAAAAAATTAGAAAAACAAGTTTCGATAATTAAGCAGATGAGATGCGCGCACCACTTGGTGAACATGCGCAAGAAAATATTCGTGCTGTTGCTATCGCCCATTGGATGGCGGCACTCGACCTCAAAATGACCGATTTCGAATGAAATTTTGTCATTTTTAATTATGTAGCGCCTGAATAATTCAAACTGATTTATATCAGCCGCTACAATGTCTTATTTTCTTATAAGATTCTAATTGATATATTTCAGCTTTACAATTGGATAAAATTTAAGTTATAAAATAGTTGAAATATAAAGGTTTGTTTTGGATGTTGCCAACATTTGGAATCTTTTCTTAAACTATTTCTCTAATTTTTGGGCTTTTGACTTGATTTATCACTGTAATGGTCGAATTTCGTTCTCCTCTCCTAATTTTAAGAATAAGAACCAACAGAGGTGATGCTGACTTAATGCAGTCTTGCATTAGGTGTCGAGACTCCTTACTGCGAGTGTAAAGACTTTTTCTTAAATTTACGAAATATTTGGTCAGCTGTAGGATAGCTAACGGTGAAGCTTCATCATAACCACCCCACCCGAAACTATCGTTTAAAGAACTTATTTCATATCGTGCAACCAATGATTGTAATATAAAACGGATTTTCAACTCTTCTGAAAACTTTTTAAGTTTAATCTACAGCAAGATGTGTCATACGAGTCGAGCTGTAAGTTTTGTGATAACAAAATTAAATTAAAATGTTAAACATTGCAAAACGATACAAATTATATTCTAATTAAATTTCCAATGTAAACACTTTAAAGTGTACTTTATTTATAACCCCCTCCTCCGTTTTCTTTAAGACAGATGCAACAATATATAATGACTTTCGAAACTCGTACCTATATACCATCTATGTACCAACAACAAGATATTCCTTACTGTTCTCTATTAATTTACCGTATAATGTCGTTAGTTTTGTTATTGTTTTGGAGGAAAACCACTCCCTCCTCTTTTCGAACACCATTAAAAAACAAAGAAAAACGTAAATGAGTTTGTTTGATGAAAATTTTTCGAGCGGAAAATCTTTCTAATTAAAATTAAATTTTATTTTCGATGGAACAAACGACACATCATTGTATGTGCATTCCGGAACGAAGATGCTGCAAAATAATGAATGTCGTAAATCCACGAATGAAATTCAAACTTCCCATCATCCGTCCATCCATCACAAACACACACACACACATACCGTATACAAAAAAACCAAAATTAATTTTAATTTTTCAAAATTTAATAAATATTTATTTAAAAATAAAAAAAAATTCTTAAAATACACAAAAAAAAAGTTTTATGTTTTCTTCTGTGTGCCCGCGACTTTACAGTAATTATTTTAAATAGAAAAAAAAGTGGCAAAAAGTAAATAAATTTTTTTCTTAATTTTTTAATCTAAACACACAAATTTTTTTTTTTTATATAATTTAAGAACCAAATATTGTTAATTTTAACTGTAAATATTTTACTGTTGGCTCTTATATACGATTTACTTTTGACGCTGATTTCATTGGACGTAGATGCAAGGTAATCTCTGCGATTCTCTCGTGCCGCGCATACCAAACAATGATTAATTACCCATCCAACGTCTTAGACGATTTTGATCCGTCTCCTAATCAATTATATATAAGCAATTTGGACACTTAAATTCCCGAACGAACACCACGTTCACCCCCCGTATAAGTGGATCACAATTTTCCTTTCAATTTACTTCTTATCTTGAATAAAAAAAAAATTAAATTACTTTGGTCTTCCACCCGAATTTTGGTTGAGTCGTCGTCTATATATATAAACCAACACAGGTATATAGTCATGTATATAGTCCCAGGCTAATTGAAAATAAATTTCATAATTATGAGTTTGTTTGGCCATATGTAACAAAAGGTACCTGAGTGGGTGGAAAAGAAACTGGGAAAAACTTAAAAGCAAACCCAAAATAGCTTACCAAACTAAACAATAAATAGATTGGCTACCTGTGTAAACGTGTGTGTGTGTGGACCTGATAATAGTATTTATCTATTTTCAAATATATTTTCAGTTCCGTTTTCCTTTTTTGCTTAAGGTCAGCAATTTTCTTTTGTTTTCTTTTTTTTTGGTTTTTCTTTTTATGGATACCTAAAGGATGTGCTGTGTTGTTGTTATATACATAAAACCTAATAATACGTACCCTGTTTTAACACTCAGGAGTTTTTCCTGCTCTATAACATATACATACATGGATGTGGAGTAACCGCTTTGTGACTTTAAAATTAATATCGTATAACCATCATATACAGTATATACACCCAACCACCCAACCCTCTCATCCACAATATAAAAATACGAACTGATGATGATGAACCGAAAATAAATAAAAAGGTCAAGAGATTAATTGTGACGTCCATTATCAATTGTGTTGTTGGATTTTCGGATCAGAACGTTTCGAATGAAGCCAGCAATGCTAAAAAAAATCTTTTAAAAGTTATTTGTCACTAATCTAATTGATCAGCGGTGGTAGACTATTGATCAGCAGGAATTTTAAACAACGCCTGGATTGAGTTCGTACATATTAGAATGTTGGCCCTAATCATGTTCGGTAACATACTGCACACTGATCTGGAGCAAAAGATGTAGCGAGCTATTTTAAGGTTATGTAGCGTTCAGTAAGTACCATATAATAATTCGTCATTGCTCTTCCAATTGTGGAGGTTTCGGATTCGATTATTGTGGTTGACAAAAATCACAGTTAGATGTTTTTCATGTGTATGTGTATGTGGGTTGAACCGTGGACCCCTAGATGTTGGTGGTGGCATTTTTGGGCTAAAAATTATTTCTGCCTTGTTTAATTTTTTTATCACGCCATAATTAATAAATTGGAACTTCGAGCAAATTATTTTGTAATTTTTGTGTGGAATATCGGCCAGGCGTTCGTGACTGCGTTTTTTTAACTAACCTATATATCAACAAGGTCACTGCATTCTAAATCTTTTTACTTAACCATATATGGAGTGGGCAAGAGACGGAAGATGCAGATGGTTGCAAATTACTAACTCCACCATATGCTGAAACTGTCTTGACCTGCTTTATAACACAAACACTTTAATCGTCACGGTCTTCTTAGTCATTCTATATGTTTACCCAGTAAATTATAGTTTGACTCCGCTGTTAGGAACCGATACTTGTTTAGTAGCGTGCCATTTTTGTACATTGTAAGGCTCTCCCAACTCTTTCGCGATTCGCTTATTTACGTCCTTACCTTACGCTTTGCAGCCAAATCGAGGACGTATACGGCTAAAAGTCCGATTTAACTAACCATAGCTCCATGCCAGCCTATAGTACTTACAATACATGGAAGATGGGTCGGCCCATGGATTCTCCACTCCAACAGGGGGTCATAGTTGTGTTCATTCACACCACCGATCGTAACCATGTAGTGAAAAATCCCTTTTGCATCCTGCCCCTATCCGGATTCGAATCCGGTACCTCACCCTCCAACTGCAGCAGCTTTAACCACTGCGTCACCTGGGTGGTCGACTAATAGTTCAAATTTACTAAAGAATTTAGCGCCAATGATCGGACGTTTTACTGCTACAAGTATGAATATGTGCATGAATTTACGTCTAAGTCCGATATCAACGTGAACCAACGTCGTGCCCTAGGTGTTGATTGCTGTACAATTAGTGGCTGATAAAACTAGATCGGATTTCAACTTCCATGTCTATAAGAAAATTCAGGTGATTTGATCCTGTCATATTTATTGCTGTCTTGGCTACTGAACAAATTGGTTTTTCAAATCTCTAATGCCCTTTGTGGTTCTTTTAATGCACGCCATTCGTTCATCGACTTTCGTTTCCGGGTTGGTACTATGTTCACTACAAACAGAGTTTTATTATTTTACGATGTGTTATACGTTTGCGCGAGATCATGAGAACTCATTTATGTCTAGTGGCAGATATATTCGAACATTTTCTCCGGCATCTTTTAAAGTTAGCTACCTAGTCAGAGATGCTGCCACCTGACAATGCCGTAATCAATCCGTAGGGTGTCGAGCGGTCTTCGATCGCCGAGATCAGTGTTGCCATGACTTCTTGCTTATTCGTAACCTTCTGCAATGAGAAAGGTATCTCTGCTACCAAAAACCGATTTTGGAGTTCTGTCATACAAAACTCTTGTAATTTTAGTGCGCTTGGGCGTGTTGAGATTATGACACTAATCCTCACTTCGAGCTCCGTCTGTGATGAACTGCTGACACTAGGTTGTCGATCTTCAATCGTTTTTTGCGGATTTCGATTTTCTTCTGTTAAGCATTCAATATTTCCCTTATTTGACTCGATCCCAATATCAACAACCTTTGTTCTCGTTGGTGGAAAAACAATCCTTTCATATCTCTTCTCTTTTTTATAGTTCATAATTTTTTCTATCACCATTAGCCTTCTGAAAATTAGTTCAAACTCTTACTTTCTCTC
Organism: Tipula lateralis; assembly: GCA_963932295.1. Classification (NCBI taxonomy): domain Eukaryota; kingdom Metazoa; phylum Arthropoda; class Insecta; order Diptera; family Tipulidae; genus Tipula; species Tipula lateralis. The sequence goes on from OZ010738.1 coordinate 54,959,701, forward strand.
TTCCTTATTGCACATTTGGCTGAGTATACTGATTTGCAATCTTGATTTGGAAATGTCCCACCTTCTGATGAATTTTCCAATGTGGACTGGTACTATGTCGTTATGCTTTCATTAAAGCTTAAAGGAACGTGTATCGACGCCAAGTGTACTGATTTATTAGCTGCTATCGCATTTTTCATACTGAAATCAGATGTTTCATTTCGGCTTCCATAGGAAAAGTCAATGTTCATACTAACTCCTCCACAGACTGATTTATTTATGTTTTCTCATTCCATTTCACTTCTGCTCTTTTATAGATGAATGAGAAAAAATCTTGCACGTAAGGGCTGAGTATTGACATTATCTCATGTCTTGAAATTCTAGGTCAAGGGGAATTTTAACAATCGCCAGTATATCAGTCTTTCTCCATTTTTGGTATGCTTTCAGTTGAAGCATGTCCACATACAATCGACAGATTTGCTATGACCTCATACACAGAGAGAGTCCCATACATAGTGAGATATTAAGCCTGCCAAAATGGCCAAAATTTATCTCTACTGTGCAAAAATGGATACCCGGCTTTCAGATTTAAGCCATAGAGTTTCTGGAAAATCACCAAGTTCTAACATATACTTGTTGTAACGAGTGCACGATTCAGATAATTATGATCATTTGTCTCGAATTTATGTAAAAAAATGTTTAAGTTGTATATTTAAGGATCTCTCCAGTTATTTATAATTAAGGCATTACACTATCGGGACAGCGAGTATGATGGCTTGGTCACGTTCTGCGTGCTAATTTGAACCGAATGATACCGCAATCTTTGAAGGGAGAGCCGCCTTTTGGTATGCCAAGAGGTCACGGTCGGTGACGATTGTTCCACGTCGTATAGAAAGCAGTCTGGCATCTTGTGGTTGCTTCGAAACCGATGGAGTCAGATTGTCGATACGGTACGGGCCAACAATGGCCTGTAAAAGCCGATAAAAAAAATATCTTTAGAACTCTTGAAGCTGCAGCATCATTTGAGGCGGAAGATACAGTATTCGACTCCACTGATATAAGGGTGGAATGAAGGATTCTGAGTCCATTTATGAGAATGCTAGACCGATTCATCAATTTATACCCATCTGGGTGAAACTCAACTAAATTTGAATTTGTTTCCTTGATTTTGTTGGCAAGTGCCTGAGGACAATAAAGACATTTATTTAACATTTCTCAATCTTTTGATTTTTTTAACTTTCTTACTGTCTTACAGCTACGTTTTGAGGTTGTCTTGATTTTCATCTGTTTAGTATTCACTTATTTGATTCTGTTATTCAAATAATTTATCCGCTTCAATAACTGAATTGTGAATATTAAACCTTGGGTTTTCCTCGTAATCCTCTTTGGATTCTATAGATCACGTCGTTAGTTCTGACCTTGTACGGTCCCTCTCATCCAGGTTCTAACTTCTTGGATAATCCTTTCCTTCGTTGTGTTTCAGGACCTCCATCCAATTTCTCCCAGACAACCGTTTCCGAGTGTGGTGATAGCTTCGTCCGATGGTCCAATTTAATCCTCCTTACGATTGGTTCCTGCCCGTTGTTCAGTTGCAAAGGCAGTTCGACATTACCGTAGATCAATGTTTCCCATCCAAAATCCAATACGAATCCATTTCGTTTCATTATGTCCATTCCCAGGATGACCTCATCCGCAATATCCGCAACCTTCATGTCGAAAGTTGTTGTTCCCGATTCGTATTGTTACCTACTTCTTTCCTTTAATAGCCGCGTTGTCGTCTGTCGCCGTTTGTAACTTGACCCAATCCATTGGCTCAACTCTATCCGTGGTAAAATCCGGCCGCATAATCGTTCTCGTTGCTCCGGTGTCCAACGTTATCATACTGGATCGTCCCTTTACTTCGCCTCGCACCATTAAGCTATCACCACCTTTTGCCAATCTGGAAATGGGGATGAAGGTTATGGAGCATTTGGTTGTGGGAGTCAGATTCCGGGATGAAAATAGTAAAAAATCTGAATCTCGTTGTTCCACTTTCACACGACGTACCTTGACTGCTGGTTTTATGATGTTGTTGGCAGTCTCGTTGGTTAGATCACACGCGATGGTTTCCGCGAACGTTGCTTTTAGAGACCGTACTACAGTCGAATTTTGGTTGCTCCAGTTTTATTGAGTTGGTTGGTCGAGCAATCTGGGTACTGTCGATGGTTTTAAGATCCATCAAATCCTTTTCGAGTTTTTGGAATCGTTGATCGGTCACCTCTATTTGTTGGTCGATTTTGTGTCGATTTCCATTTTGATTGTGTCGACTTTTGTGTTCAACGTAACGAAAAGCTCTCGAAATTTTTCGTTAACACATTTTTCCTGCTGCTCCAACCGTTCGATAATGCTCTCTTGACCGGCAGATATTTTCTTTAACGACGACATTCTCTTTTTTTCTGCTCTGGTCGTTGATTCTGTAATTACTTCAACCTGTTGATCATCCAAAAAAGCTGTACGGAGTCTTAACTGCAACTCATTTCGCTTGCCCGCAGTTGGTAGATTCTGTAGACCCAACTCTTTCTTCAAATCTGCCACTTTTAAGTTCAATAATAATTTTATTTTGGATATTCACCATCCCACCGCTGTCACCAATTGTTACGATTTCGCCGAGTGGTTATTCAAATAATTTATCCGGTTCGATCACTGGACTGTGAATATTAAACTCGCAAAGATTAATTTTTACAATAAATTTATTTCCCAATAAATTTCACAAATATATCAAAAATAATTATTACAACACTAATTTTACACAATAATTATTTTAACACTTCACTTTCACTTTATCAACTCTTCGAAATTCAAAATTGAACTGATTCGTAACTCAAATGTCTACACTTATTTATACGACGCAAATACTTTTATAACATTCCATTATTTTTCATCTCTACACTTCGCGAATATTCGTTGCGTCGTGTTTAGTTCGCTCCGCCTATTGCATTATTTATTTATTTTGTTCGTTTGTGTAAACATTTGGTTACTGGGTAACCCCTACTGCTATAATTTATAACTCTTTTTAATTATCACTGGTGACATCTGTGATTCGTCACACGTACATCCTTTGTGCTTACTTTCTTTGAGTCGTTTTGCGTACTACACTCTTTGTGTCGTTTTGTCTTACATATCTTTTGAGCTAATTTAGACATGCACGCTTCAATGAATATTTACAGAATCTATCCAGGATGTAAATGTTTGTCGAGTGGTGTCGCAGTGTCATAATCAGCGTATTCTTTGTTAATAAATGTTTTCGAAAATAAATGTTTTGTAAGCTACAGTTTCATTTTAGACCTATGTTTTTTTAAGATGTCCTGCTTAGTTTCCAGTTCATTCTATTATCGACTGAAGGAAGTACAGTATATACTCTGAAACATGTACCTTAATAATCTTTAACCTGCCTAAATGGTCGAGATCGAACGAGTTCAAACCGATACTTGATCATGTATGTGACAGTGACTGCACGTGTCACAAATTCTTGTTCCAGTTTTTTTCAAGTGGTGTAGTTTACGATCTCTGTAGTTATTTGTGATTATTTTGAGTCGCCCAAGACTATATCCTTTGATAAGCATAAAATCCCAACTTGCAACTTTAATTTGCAGCATCATTTGGGTGTAAGGTATCGCCCTCTATTTCCATAGTCAAAAGGTGGACCGAATACTTGAGTCACTTCTAAGAATGTCAAACCGATTCATTTTACTCATCTGGGCACAATCAACGTAAATCGGATCTGTATCCTTGCTATAACCATACCAAGTGCCTGAGGACAAGGAAGACATTTTTTCATAACATTTCTCAATCTATTGTTTGTGTTTTTATTAATTAATTCTAATTTTTCATTACAAGCCTGTTAAAATTTTCATCACAATAAAATTTTCGGTACACCAGACATCGTTAATCAAAATCGTTTCGTCTAATTAAAATCGCACGGAATAAAATCCAATTTGTTTTGTGTTTCATAATTTTTTTTTTGGTTTTTAATGTTTTTTTGATGATCTCGAGGAGCATAAATTAAACTTTTTGTATGTTTCTTCTTCGCGTTCGCCGTGACTTCTTACAGTTTTTATATATTTACTGTACATACATAATATAAACAGCATAAACCACTTAAGAAGTTTATACTTTACTTTGTATTAAATAATAAATTTTCTTAATTTTATTTGGTTCTTCGTTTCGGTTTTGTTGGTGTTGTGGTTGTTGTTGTTGTTGAATTTTCAGAACGAATTTTCCCAAAAACCAGAAAACGACAAGCAAAGAGTTGAAACACTTTGAAGTTTCCAGGTATTTTGTTTTTTGTTTATAATTAAATTAGTTTTTGGTTTTCTTCTTGCATTGCTCGACTGTGGATGCGTTTATAACAAACCTATACATCGGTGTTTGTGTTTCAGACAACTGGAAAATGGAGAAACATTTTTTTGTTTTAACAATTTTCAGGTCAATGGAAAGAAAAGAATACAGATGAAAATTCTTCCGAGAATAATCGAATGTCAAAAGATATTTGGGAGTTTTGTGAAGATTTCTAATCATGTGGGTTAGCTTACGAAGTGCTGTATGTGGGTCAGTTTACGACGCATATATGATTTTCTCTTGATTTCCTTGATTTTATAGTTGAGCAAAAGTTTACGAGCTTAAAGGTAACAACATCCAATAAGCCTGTTACAATCTCTGGGTTGGGATGAAAACATAACCCGATGTTAGGCTCGGGAGGAGTTGACACGTATTTTTAAGGTGAGCAGAAAACAAGTCAACCTTTGTTTTGGCACTTCTAACCCAAGTTCGTTTATCATTTTTGATAAGAACGGCATAAAAGTTCGATCTTTTAATATTTTTTGATGGTACAAAGAAATTTAATAAGTCCGTTATTTTGCTTTAAACGATAAGCTAATATTCTGGTAATGATTGAAACTTTTTGTTTGCATTGGGGTATTAAACCAGTACCTTTCCCAATTGATTGAATTCTAGCTCTATCGTAGAGAATGGCTTTAATGTTTAAAATGTTTGAATAATGATTGTCCTCTTTTCTTGGTTTGACCCTCTGATCATTTTTGGCTTTTCTTTCTAGATAATGTTTGTGGGATCTTCTGAGTTCAAACACTTGCTCGTTAGGTATATCGTCTTCATTTTTACACATTAATTTAACATTAGCTTATAAAATAGATCTCGAAAAAACGTAATACAGATGAAAATTCGGTCGACAATAAAGTTGAATGTCAGGTTATGTTAAGAGGTTTGTTAAGATTCTCAATCAGTAAGGACCGTATGACTATGAATCTGAGTGTTGGTTATACCACTCATATCAAAGATATGAGTAGATTTTCTCAATGACTTATTCCATTTGAAGGTTTGCACTCTTTATGCTCCATATCGAATGGTCTAGAGTTATGCCTTAGTTTTTGGTTACAGCCGCAGATTCACTTTTTTATTGGTAATGTTAACTGCACATTACATAGTGAACACAAAATTGGCCACGAGACGCTTCTCTGTTGAACTTCTCCTGATTCGTAATTCTGCGCACTTTGTGTTTATAGTTAAGAAAAACGTTACGACCTTAATGGTAACAACATCCATTAAGCCTGTAACAATATCTGGGTTGGGATGAAAACATAATCTACTGTGAGGCTCGGGAAGGGATAACATGTATCTTGAAGATAAGCAGCAAACGAGTCAGCCTTATTTTTGATGGAGCTTCCTAAACGATCGGTCTTTTAAGTCTTTTGACGCTTTTCAGAGTGAATAGTCACACCTTTAAGGTCAAAAAGACCCATAAAGGTGCACAAAGTGAATGCTTCTTGATTTATTTGACTAGCAGCTTCAATTTGTTGTTTAAAAAGTTAAGCCTCGATTTGTAGTGATCTATTCCTCTATCAGATCTTTTCGAGCTTTCCATTTTTCACTTTTCTTGAATATAAGTTTTGTTTTACCCTTTATATGGACAGAATGGTGTACTTATTAATAGATCAAATTGATCATCACCTGGTGGTCACTTAAAGTGATTGGAGGTTGTGAGACTGCATTTCGAAAACAATTCTTTCCAGATGATATCCAAATTTATTCTTATTTGTTATTCTAGGTAAGTCTACTTTCTTAATTGTAGTTGCACTTGTAGAATCATCATGATCCCAGTACGTAGTGTTCAGATACTCCATTTATTACAAAGAAATCTATGTTAAATCCGGTATTTTGTTTTAATCGGTAAGGCAATAAGCTTAAACATTTCTAATATTGGAGTATCGAACCAGAACCCTTCCTGAATGATTCTACCCTAACTCTCGTGTTCTAAATGACTTTAATATTTCTTTGTTATTAGATATATATTAGACTAATGACAGAGCTCTTTTATTAATTTTAACATCTTGAGCATTTCTGTTTTTCCTTCTCGATAAAGTTTGCGACATCTTCTGTTTACAATAGAACTCTAGGTACTCTAAAAATCTGCTCTATATAAGTACCTTGAACTATAAAACTGCTATCACCGATCATGCTTAACCAATTGATGCAGCTAACTGATTCTTAATGTTGTATGGGTGCGCATTCATAAATCTACTAATGGGTGGTTAGCTTATCTCGCAAAAGACTTAATTAGATCGTGGCAACAGAATACCTATTGTGATGAGTCGTTTCGAAACAAAACCTGTCGTCTATCCACGTGACGAACGAACTAGGAACAAACCATGTACTAGTAAACATGCTAACAAAACCGCCAAGACAGGCCAAAACAGGCCAACAAACCCATATTAAGAAATTAAAGTGGAAGTTATTGCTTTATCACATAGAACTGGTGGGACCAGATAAAACCAACCAGAATCAGCAAAATCAGATACTGAAGTATAGAAAATAAATTAACACACCTACAATTTAAAACCTTCCTTAAAGGTGTGAGAGACATTTACATATCATAAAGCGTCAACACTTAAATAAATCGTTTCGAGACAGACCGAATTGAATATAGTTTGTTACAATGTATCGCAGATGAATAACAACCATCGATTAGAAATCTTTTCCAAGCAAACAAAATAATCTCCATTCGATCCACAAGGCCCATTGTGACATCTCTTCGTAGACGTACACCCTCAGTCCCGAAAACTGTTTGTTCTTCTAATGAAGTCCAAAATATCTGGTATCCTCAAGATCGTCAGTTGATCCTTAAATAGGAATTGTGATCCAAAGCAGTGCAGTCTCTGGGAAGAGTATGAACAACAGTAGCACAAGAAGTGCTCAACAGTTTCTCAGGCCCCACGAAAGTGGAAACCGCACCCGAACAGGCCAATTTGTCAGCCAATATATTTGCTTTGATACCCATGTGACTATGGGTATCCAATAAAGTCTAACTGGCTTACAGTGCATTGTTACTAAAGTATAAATCAACTATAGGCACTCTAAACATTTAGGTAGAAAAAGAGACAGGCTGATAGGTTGAAAACTTTTTGCCTGGTCATATCTAGGCTTTCCATCCTTCGGCATGAACACTTCACTGACTTTTCTCCATAATCTTGGAATGTATCTCAGTCCTAAACTGGCTCTGAAGGTATGTTCAAGGTGATCTAGGACAATTTCCAGTCCTTCCGGTAGGAGACCTTGGAATATCCCGTGTGGACTTAGAGTTTTATCGTTTTATCGTTTGTCACCACTTTGACCATTCTATCTATCCGGATTCAATATTTTGTCACCACTTTCGCCATTTAGTTCCAATCTCTACAACTTGAAAGTTGGGGTGGGAGTTGATTTCCATTTACAGTGCAATTATCTCTTTCGGGAAAATCTGTTTTCTTCCTGATTTGTACTCGTGTAAATTCCATCAGGTTTCACTAGAGTTCCGATAGGTCATTTTACCACAAAGAACTTTCTTGAGCTTAACGGTTGCCCTAAGACTACACTTCCTCACAGAAAGCCATGAGGCAAGAAAAATATCAATTACTTCTTGCCTCGAGGATGTCAAAAAGGTCAACAAGGTCTATTACCCCCACATTCAAACGTGGATCAAGATCAAACGTGAAATAAGTCCCTCTGAGTTTAGTATCGGTGCTGCCCCAGCATACGTGATGTGACTTTGCATCGCATTCGGCAATCTTTGGGATAAAGTCTGGAGTAGGAGGATGAAATTCTGAATCATATGGGCAATAAGCAGACATCACTAGAATCTAACGTTGATTACCCGGTTCCTTTACTTCAACGACGACTGCTGTAAGGTCATTACAGCAAATTTGCATTTAGGAGTCTGTAATTCAAGTTTTTACACAAACCCTAGGCTCTAGGTCTCGAGCAGCCAGAAGAAAACCTGGGGTCCCTGGATTGAGTCCTTTGATTTTTTTTCTCATGAATCCACGGTTCCTGAAACAAAAAGACGTTTCATGGCATACCAAACCGATTCTTAAACTGGAATGTAATGACCAGCTTCCTATATTGGCGATGGAAAATCATAAAATAACAGTAGGGTCAAATTTCGATAACAGATGGCCTATATTGCATCAAAGCAAATACTATACACCGTTCAAGGTGTTCCCTTTCTATCGAACTGCTTGATAAATTTTAAGATATAAGGATAAGAAATAACCTCGATAAGGTAGACACGACTCGACACACACACACATACATATTTATCAATAACAGTTAAACCTATATATATAATAAATGATGACGGGTGGGGTTTGATTCTCATAAATATGAAAAACAAAAGAAAATTATTTCGCCCGATTAAATCATTAAGTTAAACAGACAACTAATCGAAATCCATTTCCTTCTCGTTCATCCTCCGAGCATATAAACGATTCGTCTACGTACCTTAAATGATTTCTTCGAGTACGAGGGTTGTACGGTACGTAAGCTTTTCTTCAACATAGCAAATCGATGTGGCTGCGGTACAGAACGATGGCCAGATACTTCTCATACAACCATCGTACGATATAAATATTATCTGTGCTTTTGTGAAAAATGAAAATAAAAATCGGAAAATAAATTCCACAGCATCTCTAATGATTTATGTGTACGAGAAAATAAATCTTTTTGGAAAACAAATAAAGCTTTTGGTCTAGATACAGATATTGGTTTTACTTTTTCCACAATTTTTCATCTTTTATTGTTGATTTTGATGGGTGAAATATAATCAAAGGAAAATGAGGAAAAAAATGTTGTGTCTATTGTTTTCGCCGCTATGATGATGATTATATGGACCGCAGTCGAATGAAACTCGTTTTAATTTCTCAATGTTTTGTTTGTTTGCCTGAAATCAAGGCGAGCAGCGTACCCGTAATAATCCGACACCAACAACAATATATATATATATATATATATAAGCTAATAAAGCTGTGGCAAAATATAACAAAAAAAGCTTTAAGGGGTAACATAAAGTTTCAATAAAACTTTTATGATTAAGCTTTTTTAATGGGGACAACATTTTTTGATCTTGATTTTCATTTATCATTTCGGTTGCTGTTCTTTTTTTTTTGCCTTTCTTTTTATTGTGGGTCGGGTCTGGTAACGTCTAATTTATCAAAATAGTAGCACCAAAGTATTTTTTTTTTAATTTTTGGTCTTCTTTGTTCGATTCCATTTCAGTGGACAGTTGTGGCTGGGTTTGGGTTAATAGTCGAAATATTAAAACACAATTCATAATTTATTTGGACAACAGGGTAATATTTTAAAAGGGTATGGTACTAATAAATTGAGTCAATTTTGGAGAGATTTGTGGCTTTTCATTTAGTAAATTTTGGAGAGATTTGTGGCATTTGTTAGTTGGTTCGTCTCAAGAAGATACAACAAATGCCATGCATATTGGGAATTTACATTAAATTCCCGATCTCGTGCCAAAAATTCGTCGTATTTAGAGAGGCTTCAAGGTCTTACTCTACCAAATTGTCTAGCAAATTTATCTCATCTTCACTAACAATGAGCAACACTTCAACACTGGACCCATTGCGCAAAAATCACCATACGTCTAAACTTGTAGTTTTCTTCGTAGTTAGTGAAGATGAGAGAATAGGGCGTCTATTAACCTCCACTCTGTTGGGGGCTACAGCTTTTATCTCTTCCCATGGGTTACCAAGTTATTTCGCTTCAGTTAGTATTGTTCTCTTCCATTTCATCCCTTGTCTTCCTACTTTCCTTTTGCCTTGTGGGTTCCAGTTCAATATCATCCTCGTTATATCCTCAATGTATGGCCAACTAATCTGTCTCCTTATTTCGGTTTCTCTATCTGACTGATTTGTTTTTATGCAGTTTAATGTTAGTCATGATATTAGGCCAAAAGTATTTCAGTATTCGTCAAAGGCATTTGTTTATGAACACCTGTAGTTTATTGCTCACCTTTTCTACGTGTTTCCCTGTCTAGCACTTATACAGTAGTACTGATTTCACACACGAGTTAAACATTCGTATCTGGCTCTTGTGCCATAGGGCATTACGTCTCTTGTATACAAATTCATTTATATCTTCAATTTGTACATTGTTGATGTGCTTTGGTGCATTTTTTTCGTGTTGAGTCTCATTGTTTTGGTTATTTTGGTAGCTGTTGAATTTTTTTGCTGCATATCTGATTGCTAGTGGGTGAGTTGGCATATGTTATCTGCATAGCTTAGAAATGTGAGCTTACCTGTCCCAATTCATTTTTCGCATTACATTATCCAATACGATTTGGAACAGCATTTTTGAGAGTACGAATCAGTTCCTCACTTTTCGAGTAGTAAAGTATTTTTTACTTGATTTTGAACTCGGTTTCCAGCATCCTATACATTTCTTGTATGAGTTCAATCAATTTCTTTGGGATGCGCATTTTCCCCAAAGTGTGCCTGCCATATTGCGATCCTAATTATTGATTTGATATGATCGTTCGAAATCCTTCCAGTTTTGTGATATTCTATCAGAATTCAACATTTCTTGGATTATTGGTGATATTGCACATTTTGGATTACTGCTGCCTCTTCAACAGCCTTGAGATTATTTCTATATATCTTCCTTACTTGCCATGCTGTTTCTTCGTATCTTCGTTTCACCTTTTTGCCGTATTTTGTTGGTACATTTTGTTGGTACATTTCTATAGATTTAATTGATAGCCGACTACTGCCGTGGCAGTATTAATGTATAGGCTTCTTCAGTTTGGCTCCATTTTTGTTTCATATTGGGTTCATATCTATTAAGATTGAATTGAAGCATTTCTTAAATGGATAAGATATCAATTCGAAATGAGAAAAGAATAATCACGCTACTCATGGTTCCTGGGAATCATCAATATAAAGCTTTATTACACAGATTGAACAAGTTGGACATATGGGCGTTTTGGCCAAATCTTAACAAAACTTCTCAAAAGAATTGGATTGCAAATACTCCTGTACAAAACAGGATCTTCTTTGTATCCATATTTCCAACTTAATGTTTTTGTGATTACATGCATGACATGATTAAAAACATGCACGAGTCACAGCTACAACGCTCCACCATAGAGTGTTAGGTTGTCAAAGGCACCTGTTATATCCAGGAATAGACCCATTACGTAGTTTGATAGTATTTCATTCATTTTTTTTCTGAGCCCGTATCAGGTAATAATTGACTTTGTTTGATCCGGCATTTTTTCAACTATTTTGCCTAATACTTGTAGATCGAGATTCTTGATAGTTATAATTTCTCCTATTCTTTAAAAGGGAAGCCCAAACTTAAGCCAACTGTATAATAAGTACACAACATTTTGCCCGACTATAGGCCTAGTCAGGTGGATTATTACAGCGTCAGGTTATCAAAATCAATAGAATGACGTTCACTCAATTAAATGGGGAGTTTTATAGTTCGCTTATATACTAGTATTTCATCAGGAGGTTTATCGTTTTCGTGGTGACCCTTTTATCATTTATATGGAGGGCAGCGTTCCTATTTTTCCATTGTTGAACTTTTAACCCAGGCCCAATGGTCATTATTTCCATGTTCTGTGACGTACCTATAAATCTTTCCGGTTTTCTTTTCGTATTTCATTGAAATCAGTCCCTTGAGTCTTTGTATGCCTGGTCTTTTTGGCCCCCTTATGGCTGGTGCACTCTCTCTAGGTTTATACAATCGAATCTTTAAAAGCGTAAAGCTCCTATTATTTTTTGGAATATGCGTTATTTGCAGATCTCACCCAGGTTCGTGATAAGCTCAAGATAGTCTTCAGTTTTGCCAGTTGACTCAATGTTTTGCGGACTCCAAATTTATTAGCTAGGCCATAAACAGTTATCAGTTTGCTTGTTTTAGTTTGCTTGCCAGTTCCAATTACAGGTAGAAACACATTAGTGACGCGCATTGGCACATAGATTGGGCAAATTAGTGGAGAAAGAAGGTGGTCGGTAAACAAAGTTAGGACACAAAAAGCAAATAACGAAAGAGCTGAGTGTTCTACTACCCTAAATATACTGAAAAGTAAAAACACCAAAAAAAAGGCTGTAGTGTTTTTCCCTATAAGAATATACAAACCTTAGCATATTGATGCTCATTCGGTTTAAGCATATTTATGAATTGATCTTAAACCACCCGTAAAGTGATTAAGCATTTCAAAGTCAAGCAATATAAAGTCACCCTTTATGTAAGAGAGTCGCAAAATTAATACAATTTGTTCAATATCAAGAAGCCTGTTGGCTATCATCTTTCTGCAAAGTAGGTAACATTGTAGAATCGCGAGAAGACTGAATCTCATATACAAAAGAAGCTTATACCTACATGGAATAAGCGTCACTGTGTGGCATGGCACCGTACGTAGTAGCTCACATGGTTTCCACATATAGGCCATTAAGTTTCTTCAAAAGTGACAAATTCCAACCAATAATATTATAAAACCGACAAATTTGGCAACATTTCTAAGAGTAAAGTGACTGAACATTCTATCTTTATATTGATCTTTATTTTGGAATCTTGGAAGTTAAGCGACTAATACAGTGGTTGTTGTCTTATACAAAAAGGTCATAGTTGCTATAATAGTAAGGTCATAGTTGCTGACATAGACACTTCGACATATGGTATATACCTATACTGAGCTCTGAATGTATTCGAAAGTAGTATCGTCACCTTCGATTTAGCATGCAACACAAACACTAACATATTAGCCCAGTGTGTTTGGTAAGAATTTGTGTTTAATCTCACATTTGGCGAGAGCATCAGATCTCAACATCGACTAAAGCCATTAACGTTAACTCAAAGTACTGATTTACCAGTTACATATAGATCGCTGCTTGGTGAGTGACATAAGCGATGTAAATGAAACTGTAGACTTCACTCTGACGGTGTCTTGTGGTCAACTCACTTCTAGTCCACCTATACGACAACGGTTTTTTCTGATAAAGTTATGCTGATGACATCACCATAATACTGTTATGGCGATTAACATAGTTGTAGCCTGGTGGTCAACCCTGGTGTATCAGTCAACCCTAGGAAAATTGATATGGTTCTTTTAACTGAAAGCAGAACTTTGAGAAACTTGAGTCTTTCAAAAATTGGGGCTCATACGAACTTCAATGACGATATGATGATCTCTACTGGCGGATCAGTATGCTGTAATCTAGCTGGTGTTGGGTTAAATACACAAATTCCTGAGGTCGAACTATCTATCACGCCCGGTAGGTACGCTACTATCTTTCAGGCAGAAATTACTGCAATTTTGAAAGCAGCACTCTTTGCACAGAAAATGAATTGCAGAGATCGCCTTATCTGCATCGTTTCTGACACCCAGGCTGCTCTAAAGGTGATTGGTTCCAATACATAGTTCATGGAAACTTGTTTTTGGAGACGATAATTGTAGTTAAATAGAGTAGGTAGTCTGAATAAAGTAGGACTTCATTGGATACCCAGTCACATCGGTGATAAATGGGCTCGATTGCGTGGAGCTTCAATTTTTGTGAGACCTGAGCCCGCTTTAGGAGTGACGTCATTACTCTTAAACGAGAAATAGACTACCACTTTGATGATAACCTCATCTCCTGTCGACTATCCAAAATCTTCTTTGGATCAATAAATCAGCAAAGATCCAAGTCCGTCTATAATTGTAACAGACGAACTTTAAGGATCTTGCTGGGCATTCTCACGGGTCCTTCCTCTCTGAATAATTATATGTTACGAATGAAAATTCGGAACATCACAAACTACGAACAGAGTGGGGGAGGAGAAGAAGAAACTGTTGAGCACTTCTTGTGATCCTGTTCTTTATATACTTTTCCTATATACTGAAGTGCTTTGGATCACAATCTCTATTTTAGGATAAGCTGACGACCTTGAGGATACCAGAAATCTCGGAGTGTACTTCAGGGAAGGGATGTCACAATAAGCCTTTTGACCTTGAGTGACGGGGAAAAACAAAAAAATTCTGATTGTATTATTTATGAACTAGTTTTCACCTTTCAGAACTGACAACTAATCATCACGATCTGGCGACTTTTGCTCTGGGTGATTCGTGTAGGTTATGAAGTTACGTTGGAAAAAACAGCTTGGCACTGGAATGAGATTTTTGAGAAAATCTCATTTCTTTATCTTATTTTGACTATTCATCGATGGTTGCGTCTTCAGCTATTTTCAGTTTTAAAACTAGATCGGGTAAGCCAGATTTACGAATCGGACGATTTCGCTTTTTATTTTTGAAATGACTCTAAAAAATGTCTCGTACTCGTATTGAGTTGTGTAGAGTTTTTCGAAGCACTATTTGGCCGTAAATAAGGTGTGCCGTAAATATGTTTAAGCCCTGCACCTTGGGATGCCCATATCAGCACATTAGATTTGAGTGGTTCATAGAACGATATAGCCACGCCGATGGTCGAAGCTTTCAATTTTGAAGATCTTGTTTCCAAAATTTCAAATGCTTGGGTTTGTTTCAATTTTAACTTTTCTCGTGGCAGGAAAAGTAGCGTGTTTGCTCTGTCATTTGGGGTCTCGGGTGCGATTCCCGGGGTGGTGATCAAACATCAATCACGATTGGATGTTTTTAATCTATAAATGCATGTGGGTTGAACCTATCCACTAGTGGCATTGAGTTCTGGAATAATTTCCACCTTTTTCAGAAATGGCATTCAAGGGCATAGCTAAAGGATCAGATCTTCAATTTCCTTGTTAGTAGATTTAGCAGATACTGGTGTAGATTATAATGATAAAAATTACAGTTACAAAGAGGGGGAGTGCTTAAGCCAAAAATAGAACAAAATAAACAAATCCAAATGAGATGTTTGTCAATCCGATTTAGCATAAATCATATTCAAACAAAGTCAACATTAAACATTCCATCATATCATTACATTTAATGCCATTAAGTTGATTTTATATCCGAATCCACGTTGATATTGGCAACATAATATAATCAATAAGCATCTCTTACGCGTCTCCATATAACCAATCCTCCCGCGCAGTTCATAAAAAAAATTAATTTTCTTGCTACGCCTTTCACATTCACATTCGATGGGCTGAAACCACCTCAACCATTTCATACCTTACAATAACGTATATAACGACAAACATCTTAACATATATCTCTTTCATTGTTTAATATTTATATCACGCATCTTATTGATAATAAAATTAACTTTATCATCATATCGACGACTCATAATCCATAACCAAACAGTTTTTTGGTTGAGTGAGTGAGAGTCTGCGAGAAGTGAAAACGAAACCAAAAATGTAACGACAACGAAATGTGTATCGAAACGATATAATAAATTAGACGGATTGCGAGGAACGTGATCATAAGATTGTGTGTGTGTGTGTCTTATCAATAACATAAGATCTACATACATACATATGTATGTGGTATGGTTTTGGGTGCGGGGGAAAACCCAACCAGATGACAATAATCAATTGTCGTGTGTGTGCTTTTGTCACAATTTTTGGTAGCACGCTAATTTTAATCAAACATTACACATCTCGTCGTCGGTTCATCGTCTTGATTTTGTTACCCAGATACACGGTTGTGTATAGTAATCCAAACTGTCAATTATTAACAAAATGGGTTTTGTTATCGTGTGAAATGAAATAAATGAATGTATGGCATGTTTTTCGTTTATTGATTAGGAAATGATAACAACAACAACTATAACACAATGAACGAAGGAAGAATTAGGTAAATTTGATAAGAATTTATGCTTTTTGATAAGGGTAAAGGGCTTAGATTTTTAAAGCTCACACCACGGTTGACACACGGGTGGTCGTATTCACAAATAATAAATTCAAAACTCTTTTATTCGTGTGTTCAACGTTCGTTAAATTAAGAATTTAGAGTCGTTGTCAGTTGTCAGTTGGTGACCCTCCTAAACCACTGCTATTCCACACCTGGATACCTGGTCCTCCGGAGGAACCTAGTGTGGTTTTAGCGAACATAAGTGTAATGAATCCAAATGTTAATATTTATAATGGATGGAAAATCGTCCGACACCACAATTGGGTTCAGATCAGCACGTAGTCTGTGCTTGAAAGGATCCTCTTTTCAGATCATCTCAGTCCCGTTGTGTTCTAAGTTAAAGTTTTTTTTTCTTGCTGTTGTTATCATGGCTTCTATAGGCATGCAATTAACCAGATTAACTTTCAACATAACAAATCAACTTCTGTAATCAGATTTATGCTTAGTTCAGGAGCCTTACCTTCTTGGTGGTTCGGTTTCTAGACTAAATACCCTCAGTGGCAGAATTCAGTAAAATAATTCTGTCGTGAGAACTAGAGCATCTTTCATTGAGGAGTAAAGTTCGGCTGATATTGCAGCTGCACGCATTACTCTTAACTCTCAAACTGAAGTGGTTATTGCCTAGGTATATTTTCGTTACGATTCCGTTACTCCACCACCTTTTGAGGATTTCACATACTAGGTTGGTGTAAAGTTCAAAACATTCCTCTGATAGCAGGTTATGATGCTAATGCACATCACTCACTATATAAGGCAGTAAAAACGTTAACAATAGAGGTTCTGCCCTGCTAAACTACTAAGTTCTTATGAGTTGGATATCCTCAATGTTGGATGTAAGCCTACTTTTGTTAACTCTGCTCACGCAGGAAAGTAATTGACTTCAGTGAGTGTTCCATGTCGTTTACTTAATTTACATTAAACTAGAGAGTGACGAATGATTTTCTCACCTCCTATGCATTTCCTTTAATATTTATCTTAAAAGAACATCGCATAAACCTTACAGTAAAAGGAAGCTTACAACTCGGAGACATTCTCTCTCGAGCTTGTTCTCTTACTCGAACCACTTATCATGATTCGTTCATCTTTGGACATAGAGCTGCAGGCTTCTGCACTGCCTATAGCAATCACAACTGCGTATGAGATTTCGTGTCCATTTATCTCCAAATAACTCGCAACAAACCAGTATAATGCTCAGTCCGATTGGGATAGCTCCCTAGCTGCACAAAAAGGGTACAAAAAAAGAATTAACATCACAGAGATCCTCCTGGGTAATCTTCTGAGAGGAAATTAATAGCTTATACCTGTTGTAGTTCGACTTAACAAGTCACTGAACAGGAATAAAACTTGTAGACTTGCTTCACTTCGTAGCTGACCTTCTTATCAGTACCCATTTTCCAGGCTGTAAAACCATTGAAACCGATTATATTGGTTTAGGCACCAACGATTTGGATGTAATTCCCAATTGAGACTTATCCTGCAGATTAATTACTCATGAGGTCCTACGTTGGAGCTTGTTTTCTTTCGAACCCTTTAAATCTGCCGGTCGTGATGGTTTACTTCCAACTGTATTACAACATGGATATCCAATCGTTAAGAAACATTTACTGGATCTGTTCCAGGCAGGTATCACATTTAGTTTTTTTCCACAATCTTTGAGCAGAAGTAAAGTAATTTTTATTACAAAACTTGGCAAGTCGGACTGTTTTCTCCTATATCTCTACTTAAGAAGCATAGGGCGTTTACTATAGACTTCTCCATCTAACTCTGTTTAGAGTGGGGCCACTGATTTTATTTCAGACCATAATTTTCCAATGTGTTTTGCTTCTGCAATTATCGTTCGCTTCCACGTTACAGGTCTTCCTACTTGTCTCTTTCCTTGTGGGTTCCATTCCAGTACCGTTCGAGTTATATCGTCTTATGATTTCCTTAATGTGTAACCGATCTGTCCCCATTTACGCCTTCGTATACCAGTCTCAATGCTCTCTTGATATGTTGACGAATACTTGTATATCTTGTTTGTGATCTGCCGAGATTGTCTCCATGTTTCGCAGCCCTATAGAAGGACTGATTTCACGCATGAGTTGAATATCCGTATGTTGGTGTTTCGAGAGAATCCGGAAGTGTGTGTCCAGACTATGTGTAGCATGATGAAGGTTGCTCTGGCTTTATTTATTCGCTTGGTGATATCTTCTTGTCCCACCGGTTATTGATCGAGTACAACCGAGGTATACGAATTCTTTTACATCTTCGATTTGTTGTTGGTTGATGCTTATTGGTGTGGTTATTGTACTGTTGAGCCGCATTGTCTTAGTCTTATTGATGTTGATTTTTAGACCAACTTCGTTCTCTATTTTCTCCTGCATATCGAAAAATTTATGAGTTAACAGGCATATAATGTCCGCGTAATCCAGATCATTGAGTTTGTTCGCGTTAATCCCCATTGAATGCCATTGAGTGTCTCACCGTCCACTTTCCTCATGGCACTATCTAATACTACAGTTAGAAACAGTAGTGGTGAGAGTACATATCCTTGCCGTACTCCATGATTGTTGTAGTACGTTTCACTTTGCTTGTCTTTGTGTTGTACTCGGTTGCCTGATACATCTCTTGCAAACCGATACAATTCTTGTATGAGTAGGATTATTTTGATCGGGATGTCCATTTCGCAAAGTGTCTTCCATTTTGTATGGTGTTCCTGTGTATGGTGTCGAAGGCGAGTTTGAAATCCACGAAGAGCAGGAATAGTGATGAGTTCCATTCATTTGATTACTCTATGATGATGCGAACTGTATTTATATGGTCAGTGTAACTTCGTCCTGGTCTGAATCCCGCAGCTTGTTCTATTCTAAGTTTTGTCTTTATTGTTACCTTGATTATTGTGATTATTGTTAATACCTTGATTATTGTGTTAAGAAACTATATATATCTTGCCGATTTTTACATTCCCTTAGGTCGCCATTTTTAGGAATCATTATGGTCAGGCCTTTTGATTTCCGCGATATTTTATCCATGTTTCATATTTTGGTTAGTGTCTGAATAGTTCGGCTGATATGTTATCCGTTCCAGGTGTCTTGTTATATCTTCAATTTCTCAAGTCGGACTATACCGACCCCAAATCGTTTTTGCCTATATGTCTGTCATCAACTTCTCTGAAATCTTTAGAAAGGATCGTTGAAAGGTTTATCAGGGACCAACACGCTCAGTAACATGCAACATGTTTACAGAATAAGCAAATCCTGTCTTACATGCGGGACGCGTAACATGGGACGCGGATTGAGAGATCTATGTACAGCAACGAGTTTCTTGAGTGCATTTTTCTGGATATTGCCGAAGCCTTTTATAATACTTCTTTCGTCTCGACTACGAATGCTGTATGGTGATATGCGAGGTTGAGGAATCATTTACTTCGGTCAAAGCTTCCAGAAGATGGCCACAAGGAGGTATGCTTTCACCCCCTTGTTATTCTTCATGAGTCCGGCTTTGTCGCTCAAAGTTATGCTATGACGATCTGGTTTTAACAGTATAAGGTTTTGCATATGAATCCGTGTCTGTATAAGGGTTAACATGTGAATCCTTCTAAACCCGATTCTGGTTATATTTACAAGGCGTATGAACACTGTAGCTTTTTGCGTATACCATCACTTTTCGGATTAAATGTTTGCTCAGCATACGTCAAACACCTCGGTGTTTTTCCGGATAATAAACTTTCTTGGAAGTATCATCTGGATTATAAACTACAAGCTATTGCTATTTGTTGGCAATACCGTAGAGATTTTGGCAATTTCTGGGGATTATGCCGCAAAATGCTTTATTTTATCTACAATTCACAGGTTCTACCAATGCAAATTTTTGTATCTGTTGTTTGGTGGCCAGTGTTTGAAGTAAAATCTTTATTTGGCAAAATTAACTATTTGCAAAATATCACTGTTGGGCTGTAACTGAATGTCAGTACTTCAGGCCATAGATCAATTCTTAATGAATTCAAACGAGCTATGCCATTTATCAACATGGTTATTGATTGACGTCTACCTGCTTTTAATTTCTACAAATCTTTTGAGGTGATTTTTCCATCCAGGGATAAGTGGTTCTCACCAGATTTGCTCAAACAGATACCATCATCACTTGTATTCCCTTCAGATGGCTCCGTCTCTGAATAGAGTGCTGGCTTTGGCTCCTACTGTCCATCGCATGATAATTGATAATCTCTGGCAGTTTGAGGATGTACTGTACTACTCATCAAATGGAATTAATTGCGGTTACTCACTGTGTGATTTCAGATTTAATCTCGTTGCTGACGGCGAGGAATTTGCAGATAGTTTGGCTAAAACTGGTTCTCACTGATTTTTTGTAGACCCTGAACCAAATGATTCTTTACCTCTTTAAACAGTAGAAAGAACAACTAAAAATGTTACCCTATTGATACTTAAGCTGACGTGGTAGGGGTCACCCCTACATGTCGTATGGCGAACTACTTTGTAAGGGGGCCTAACCCGAAGCTTACGAACTACTTTCTTTCATTGGTTTCCTTACTTACTAGCCATGGTCGTTTCACAAGTCATCTTCATGGCATGGGACTTCACAGTGATGCCGTATGCAACGAATATCTTGACGATGTTGATGAAAGCTTACACTTCACCAGCAGTTGTTCGGCTTTCGACCGCATGAGACCCCTTGTGTTCGACACTAGAACTATTCCTGTAAATCTTCTGCCTTCTCTGCTCTGCTTCAAAAAGCTCAATGACTTAGACAAATTTGATAAGAATTTAGGTTTAGATTTTCAAAGCTCACATCTCGGTTGACACACCGGGTTCATGTTAACATACTAAATTCAAAACTCTTTTATTCGTGTGTTCAACGTTCGCTACACTACAGCAAACAATACATGTATATTGATGTACCAAAGATGAAGACGTGCACAAAGCAAAAATTCATTATATTTGATCCTCCTGTTAGTGTGGCAATAATAACAATAAAAGCTCTCGGTATTCATAAACACACAACAACAACACTAGAATTGCCAATAATAATAGCATTTTAACTTAAGCATTTACAAATTCTTCTCACAACTAGGTGGTATTGTCTTGTGTGTGTATTCCAAAAGCTTCGTTATATTTTCATTCGGTTTTGTTGTTGATTAAAATTCAAGAAATGGGAGAAGGCGGCAAACATCTATCGTATCTCTTAAACAATTTATATAATGTATCTAGATACATGGCAGTATATGTAATGTTTATATAGGGTCGATTGAGGGTGGAAGATTTGTAATTTTGTGCACGACGAACTACTATCTATAGACGTGGTTGTGTAGATAACAAAGTGCTTTTTGGGTGGATGTATATTTGAAAGCTTTACGTATTCGTGTTCCTGTAAGTGTAATCATACAGTGTCTATTAAACATGAATAATACGTAGAGCTGAAGCTGTCAGTAATAATAATTCTTGGAAATTGGAAAATTATGATATGTACGCTGAAACGATGGTGTTGTTAAGCAGAGTTTTGGAACAGTTTAAATTTATATTGTGTCCATTCCCACCTGTCTTGATGTTGATTGCATTCTCAAATATACCTACTTGGTAAACTACTATTACTTCTTTTCATTCATTACAGAAACATGAAGTGGGTTCTATCACAATTCCCGTTGGCAAAACAATCTAGACCAATGAACCGATGCAAATTGATTGGAGTTCAAAAATGATTTATTGTGTAGGCTATCATCATTAGCATCCAGACAATTATCACATAATTCCTCACGTGCTACGATCAGTCGATGTATAGATGATCGTTCAAGAGATCGTAAACGAAAAAGCGAACTTGGTTGATCTTTTGAATATCTTTCTCAGTGTTGTAAAACTTCAAGAGAATAATTGGTTGTAAATACGAGATTTACAATGATTAGACGTGCTGTACTTTCCAATCCTTGCACCAAATTTACTTCGAGAGCCAACAAAAACTAAGGCAGTTTCAATAACCATAGTCATAGAAATGACAGGATGGATGCCATGGCAAGTAAAGTGGCTAAGATCTAGTGATAGCTCTGCAAGCCACTGTAGTTTTAACATCAAGTCACCAAATAAGTAAATCATATGGTAACATAGGCAACACTAGTGAATTATATATAAAGAAAATAATTTTCAGAGTTAAGCCCTTACCAGAACACCTACTTTATCCAAATCGGAAATTATATTACTGAAAATAGAGACAATATTCAAACAGTCTAAATTAATGCACCAGGTCTCTATTACAGTGCTAAACCGCTCTGAACAAGTACGGACAAAATGTTTTCCAGAAACATTATAACTTGATCACCTGTGTAACACTGACAGACAAATTCAGATTTTTTCAGATTAACAGACTAGTTTATCAACAACTGGAAGCCAAATGCGTACAACATGTTCCACTTTCAACTGTAAACGGAAAAGTCATTAGGCTCAAGTACAACAATTATAGTTCTTAAACACGACTACTCATTGTTATCTAGAAAATTGACAGTTTATCATTCCAAGTCACTAACCGGATTGGTATCACGTACGCAGAACCTTATAACACAGGAATCAGGTGCTATAATGCTGCATGGATGTGAGGTTTCTTGGCTATCATCTCAGTTGTAGAATCGGAAACCGCCCGGAATATTTTAGGAGTACTCTGAGTACCCACAATTACTTCTTTGACTATCGAGTCGAGACGTTGCCCAGACAGTTTTTATGCAGGCGTTGGCGATTTCTTGTTAATGTAGGTTTTTTTCTAATCTGTTTCTGTCAAAACAATACCGCCCAGGTGGCGCAGTGGTTAAAGCTGCGGCAGTTGGAGCGGGAGGTACCCGGGTTCGAATCCGATTCGAGGCAGGATGCGAAATGGGTTTTTCACCTTCGATCGTTTGGGCGGTGCGATCAGTGGTGAAAAATGAACATATCTGGATCCTCTGTCGTGTTTAAAATCCTGGGCCGACCCATCTTCCATGTCAGTACTATAGGCCTGACATGGAGCTATGCAATG
This sequence comes from Tipula lateralis, assembly GCA_963932295.1. Lineage (NCBI taxonomy): Eukaryota > Metazoa > Arthropoda > Insecta > Diptera > Tipulidae > Tipula > Tipula lateralis. The sequence goes on from OZ010738.1 coordinate 54,982,808, forward strand.
CGCAGATGGTTCTTCGAAAAGACTCGGACCTATAGCCGTATAGAGTTGTATCACAACGGATCAAAATTGGTCTAAGTGTGCGATAGCAGCCACAACAACTTTTTAACATTTTTCTGTCAAAACAGAGATCTGTTGACGATTAAGAGGTTTGTTGGTTACACTAGACATTAGATTATATTAATTTTTGTCCTTAGCTAATCTAATAATCATGTTTTCCGTTCAGAGTTTTGTTGGTGTCTTAGCACTTCAGTTTCTAAGTCTCTGGGTATAAGAGAGCAAAGATCCTTCCAAACATTACATTGGTTGATGTATTTTTGGGGTATAATGTACAACGATACGAGTTCAATAATTTAGCTTAATATTCCTGCATGGTTTCGTTGAACCTATCGATCATATAGCGCATCTCTTAATAAGAACCATTCAATTCTTCTGAATACCATCAGTGTGTAGTTGTCATCAGCTTTGATTTATTCAATGTGTAGGCTCTTGTGGTAAATATCTTCTGAACCATTCATTAATCAAAGCTATAACTTCTGTTATTGCCTATTGACTTGGAAACTCATTAGCGTCTGGAAACTTTGATAAATAGTCTATAACCACCATAATGTACTTGTTGTTGGTAACTATCCTTTTTATTTGTTTTCTCACGTTGTATTATATAGTTTTTCAACTAGTCTTGTGTACAGGTAACATAACATAGCCACCATACCTCCATGTCGATAACTAAGTTTGCCTGACTTTGGCACGTATTTTATTAACCTCCGGAACATCCATAGGGCACTTCACTTAAACCAATACATTCAAGTGCTATGATTCCCGGCAAGACTAGCTGTTTCATCTCTATCTGCCTACTAGTGGGCTTAGATTTTCTTTTCCAGATATCGGCATCCAAATATAATGTGGCCCTCTGACTAGTTAAGTACTTCCGTACTTAATCATGCTACCTACATCGAAGTTTCTCTTCAACCTACCTTCAGTCTTATAAAAGCAACCATATTTTGATCTTCCCGTTTTTCCTTCGTTAATGTTTCATGGTTCTTATTATCGTCTTTTGACCTTTAACACATTAAAACTTATTTGAAAGTATTAGAATGCCATGAAAGTTGGAGATGAAGAACCCAGAACGTTTATATTTTCTTACAGATCTCGATCATTGTTCATAACCCCTCTCCCTTCTAAATTTAATAGAAAGTAAGTTATGACATATAAATCGTTTTTTACTGAGCGAACATACCCATCGATTCAAGTAAGATTTCGCTTCGTTAAAATACTAGAAATTCAGTGATCATATAGTCGGGACTGTTGAAAGCTTCCTCAAAAGCTTAAGATGGTTCGAGTAGAAATAGAAAGATAAAATCACGTGATATTACTGATACACTTATCTAACCTAACCTAAGTCCACTGACTTGATCATGTTCTGTCTGCTGTTTGGGAGCGAAACGTACAACTATGACACCATGACTTAGAGAACAATTAGGAGCTGGGTTATGATAAAATTCGATGTTGTTAGATTTTAACTAGCCAATAACAAAAACCCTATATTGATTTGATGGCACAGACATCTTTGGGAATAACGTAATCCGAATCTATCAAGACTATATTGATATCACTAATGTGATGTGCATCCATTAATGGAACGATACATCGTGTTGGTATTGACCCCTAGACCCATCTCGACTCTGTCATCCAAAAATCCATTAAATGGCACATAATGTGAAGATATAAATGACCAAATCATTCTTCTATCCTTAAATGGTCCGTCATTTATTAAAATCCATAAATCTTTGCGCCGGATTAAATTGAAATTCCCGAAAGATTCATTTCAACATCCATTTGTTGTTGTTGTTGTTGTTGGTGGTGGTGGTGGTGTTTCCATTACACTCCGTTAATCTTGTTAACGTGATTTTATTGCTGTAATAAACTTTGTTGGCTGAACCTTTTTCCGGTTTTGTAATGGGTTGTGTGTCGGTATATGTGGAGCACTACAGTAAGTCTTGAACCAAAAAATTTTTTTTAATTAAATTTTATTATTTGATCATAAACCTATATAAGACAAAACAATGTATGTTTGTTTGAACGAATAGCTCAATTGGAAAACAACTTTTACGTTGAAAGGAAAATCTATGGGAAATGGAAAATTAATTTTCTTAACCTCAACTCTTTGCTATAGAATTGAAAAATAGAATGCGAGGTGGTTTGTTTGCCTAAATAGCGCACATCGTCGATCATGTTAGGATTTCATTGCTGTACATAGGTATCATAACGTGTTCTTCGTACCTAGTTTTATTCGAAATTCATAGAGTCGTTCTACCATTTCGTCGAACTCATTCAAATCGATAAGAAATTGCTCATAATGAGTAAAAGTTAGTCAGGAGAAAATATTTTACATGGTGAAGTTTCAAAGTTAGCTTTCTGAACTAATATCCATGAATCCTTCAGTTATAACACCTCACAAAACTGGGAGGATTTATATTGCCCTGTTCCATATTTTCTCTGGCTAGAAGGTCAAATCTGAAACAAATGCTTTGTGAAATGTTTTATTGCTTAGGAAAAATTGAATTGGACCAAAGTAAAATATTGGATAACTCAGACACATTGAGGTTTGATAGGGAACACTACTGAACACTAGATGGTTAACTCTCCGTATTCCATGATCCAATCTTCCGTTTTTTCCTTCCTCGCCTACTACAGCTACAGTTTTGTTGGGTGCAGTTTTTTCTACTTCACACCACACAATCCTTCTGGCAGCATGAGCCTCAGTTTGTTTCGCTTCAAGTCACTTGGTTATAATTTATAAGCTTTATCAATCCAACGCTATAAACGATTCTGTATAGACATATATTCATAGCAACGATGGTGAGACGAGTAAAAATTGTTTTTAAGTCGATTTTACCTATGAGAGGCGTATTCCAGTGCAGTTCGTATAAATGATTCAAAAAATGAGGCGAGTTAATGTTAGATCCGTGGAGAATGTCACTCCAGGATCAGTCATAAATTTGATTGTATCCTATCATACACTCTGACAGGTAAGCTAATCCTTTGACAAGGATGAAGTTACAGTTTAATTTTTGCTATCTGAGTGAATTTCTGATTAGTCGAAAAATAGTTGAGTGAAAGTTTGATGTCTGATATGGTTCATATTCAAAGAAAGTAGGTAATCAGGAAGCCGAGCAGAGGAAGAGTCCGACTTCGAGTACGTTATTTGTAGTGTTAATATAAAGGCCAAAATTCCCGTAGGTCAAGAAGCCATCTTCAAGTCTTGAGTCCCTTACAAGCTTACAAGCTTTAGTAAAAAGCTTTGTACAGATAACACGACAGTCATTACTACCGTGAATGATTGCCGTGTTATCTGTAAAAATTTCGTATAACTTCTTGCATTAAGATTATTCCACACTAAATATTCCTTAACTAACTCATATCTTTGATTCAATAGAACTTAACCAATACTTTCAGTTTAGTCGATTGAGAATGGATTTGGTTAGGAGCTAAACCGATTTTACATTAGCCAACATTATGATTGTAAACTGTTTTCCATTCAACCTATAAATTGAAACTCTGTTAATATAACAACAATACAAATGTATAGGCCACAATATCAATATTGTGTCTACGATTTGTTAACAAGGCACGTTAACTGCGAATGAGTCGGAGCGGCTTCGCCCTCAACGAGGTCTGTGGCCTAAACTTCTCTTCATAAATGCAAAGTGTTTTGTTGGCATATGATAGAGCTACCAACATTTTATTAAATTATATATTCTCCATTTGGTCCAATACCTTATGCCAACTTTCGGGCAGGAGATTGACTCCCCGCTCATAACACTTAACAACTGATCCAACTGTTCCAAGGTCTAGTCCAAAAAGATCATAAAGTCTTTGTAGAGACCAAAATAAGTAATTGTCTGAAGGTGTCAAATCTGAAGAATATAGTGGGTGTGGTAGTACATCCCAAATCAAGATGTTAATCTTTTGGCGAGGAACCAAACTTGTATGAGGTCTCGCATACACTTTTTGATCACATCTGGCTTTTTTTGTTTGATTGAAACATTTAATTTGTCCAATGTCCAGTTGATCACAGTACATTCAGAATTAATTTTGGTTTTGTCCGTTAGAAGCTTAAAAAACTACGATCTACTTTGCGCTTAAAGGTTTTGTAAACAATCCATTTCTCGTCAAGTTTCATGTCGTGTGACTGAGACACAAATCACAGTCGTTAATACGACGATAAGTCGAGCTTGGAAATTAATCCAAAACGTTTCACGTGATCATAAACGATTGAATTCGATCAATTTAACCTCCCAGCAATCTCACGAATTGTTATTCGTCGGTTTGAATCTATATTAATGCCTTTATTTGGTCTTCCTCGGTTTCGACGAGCTTTTCAGAACGTCGTGCATCTTGAACATCGAAATTGCCGGAATGAAACTTTGCAAACCAATTATGGCATTGGCGTTCGGTCAATACATCTTTTCCATGCACATCCTTCAACTTCTGTCTTGCTCTAATTGCATTTTGGCCTTTTCGATAGTAAAAGAGTAAAATATGCCGAAAATGCTATATATATATATATATATATATATATATATTTTTTTTTTTTTTTTTTTTTTTTTTCTCATATAGTTTCCCGAAGGTGTCCAACAGGCAGCGTGGTCTTTATGATGCAGGCACCCCATTCGGTTCCCCTCCTTTTTAAGTAACACAAGTCTAGCTATCTTCCAGATGTGTGGAAATTCTCTATTCTTAAAAGCTTGGTTTATAACATCCAAGATTATTTTTGGGTGGACATCAGATGCAATTCTGACCGATCCCATCCGGTCCTGCACTTTTCTTCATCTTTAGCTTTCTCCATGCAGTCTCTAGTTCTGCCCTAGTGAATGGTAGAAATGCTTGTGGTTGTATGAACTTATGGTTTGCTTGCTCGTGAAACGGGAAAAGCTCCTAGACTATATGGTGGTGACAGTTTCTGCAGTAAATTTGGGCACCATTCGGCCAAACTTCTTGGTTACAATTTTATACGCATCTCCCTATGGATCTTCTTCTATCCTTCTGCAGAGTTTTTGCCAGCAATTCTTCTTTGATTTCAGTTCTTATGTTTTTCCTTGCTCATTTCAATTCCTGTTGTATAGATGTATCCACTTGACCACAGGTACACCGGTTCTCTCGCAATATGCCCAGTTATGCTATTTCCGGTGTCCACCAGTTCACGCCTACTTTCCTGCCTCATCTGCAAGTCTGTAGCACCTCCTCACATGCCTTCCTAGTCACATCTACTAGTTGCGCTGGCATTGTAATACGACATGTCCTACTCTCCTATTTGACTGATTTCTAATCACTTCGAACATAATATAGCGATGATCACTAAGGCTTTCGTTGTCAAGAACTTCCCAGTTCTGAAGCAGGTTAACAATTATTTCGGAACCAAAAGTAACATCGAGGAAAGAGCCGTAATTGCCTCTTTCATAGGTTGATATATCTGGCCTACACTTAAACTATTAAGATTGCAGGAAGCGGCCCAGTCTGCGAGATATATATATATATATATATATATATATATATATATATATATATATATATATATATATATATATATATATATATATATATATATATATATATATATATATATATATATAATATATATATATATATAATTTTTGAATCACTTCTGCTGTACTTAATGTTTTGCAAGGATAGAGCCGTACAAACTTGGTGAATCCGTCAATCACCAAAAATATGTATTTGTATGCCTTTCTCGTTCTTTCTAAATGTCCTAAATAGTCAATGTGATAGCTGCATAATGGTGCATCACCTTTGGGAATCTTTGACTCATTTTTAATGAAAAATTCTCGTGTAATTAACTCTTCGATTTTATCACCTCCGAAATGACCTTGATTGTGACAACTTTGAATAACTGCTGTATATAATGTTTTTGGGACCACCAAAAGCCTCTTTCCACTGTCTAACTTATAGAGAATTTGATTAGAGCAAATATAATTTTCATACAAAGCATTGCAACTGTAGAAGCCAGCCTGCTATTCTCGATGATATATCTTTCTTTTTAATGGTTGAGTTAAATGCCATGCAGTCCGTCATGCTTTTAAACGTCAATCCAAGTAAATAGACACGAAACTTCCGTAGCGATTTCACTACAACGATTCAAGTTCATTACTTGAATATCTTTCTTCGGTTGGTGTAGTTTTGCGGGTAAAATAAAAAACTGGATGAAAACTTCTGTCAGTGTCATCTCGTTGCAGCAAAATTGATGCTATTCCTTGTTTACAAGCATCACAGTGTAACTCAGTCTCGGCATCTAATGAGTAAATTTTTAGAACTGGTTTGCTGATTAAAATACTCTTCAGTTTATCGAAACATTCTTGTTGTACTGGCCCGAATGTAAATTTTTCGGTTTTCCTTAAAAGATCAGAGAGTGGTTTTGCCAGTAATGCATATCCTGTAACAAACTTTCTAAAATAACCTGTTAAACCTAAAAATCGTTGTAAACATTTTTCTGTTGCTGGTTCTTTAAAGTTTCGAATTGCATCCATTTTGTTATTGGATGGCCTCAAAAATCCATTTTCAATCTCATACCCCAGATAATCGATTCGGTGTTTCAAAAACTCACACTTGCTCCACTTAATTTTGAGATTATTTCCCTCAGCCAATTTTAAAACTTGTTCTAACCTTCCAATTCCTTCTTCCTCATTTTTAGTCGGAATTATGAGATCATCCATATAAACGCATATCTGTTTATACCCTTCCTTTAGATCTATAGGGTTGAAAATAGTCGTGCTCCCTGTAGTTGGTCAATTTGTTCTTCAATTAATGGTAAGGGATACCGGTCTTTGATAATCTTTTTATTTAGTTTACGGTAATCTACACACAACCGTTTTGACCCGTCCTTCTTAATAGCCAAGACGATTGGACTTGCGTATTCCGAACTGCTATTACGAATTATCCCCTTATTTAGCCACTCTTCAATCTGTTTCCTTGCTACGCTCGTCTCTAACGGTGAGAGCCGCCTCGGCCTTTAATAAACTGGTTTGTCATCGTTCAGCAAAATCCTTAGCTTCACCACTTTTACACTATCAGCTTGGTTTATTGGACTATAGTTCATAACCGCCTCTCTTAAGCGATTTATTATTGTTTTTGACTTTATATGGCTGGTATCAATAGGAAGGCCGTCTTTTCTATGGATAGTTAAAATAAAATTATTAGGCAATACTTTTTTCATTATAACTTCGTAAGGGGTTAGTATAGTGATAGCTTGATTCATCAAGTCATTGCCGATTATGACACCAACTGGCAATAACTCATCCGGTACAACGTTGAAACATGTGTTGTAGATGTCATTGTCGATCATTACTGACACTGAAAAACTACCATCAGTAGTGAAAAACTGTGATCCTGCGCACTAAATCAACGCATACTTCATTAATAATGACTCTCGCTCAACTCCATAAATAATGACCTTCTTTATATTGTTGTGCACTACCTCGTTAATTGTACACACCTTATCTTTAACCAACTGCGGGCAATTAGGTGCTATATGTCCAAAATTATTACATCTATAGCACTTTGGACCTTGCGACTTGTTCATGCAATCACGACCCATATGACCACTATCCCCACAAGTATAGCAACGGATTCTTTTATTTCTTATTGGTTCAATCTTCGTTGCTACTTCTATTTTTTTAATACTTTTGCGTTTAATGTCCTCATATATTTTCAATTTTTTTCTGAATTCTTCCGCAGATTCGGCTCCGTATAAAATTGATTTGTTAATCTCCGAATCGCAAATACCAGATGTGACATATTCGAATAATGCAGCATCTTCAACTCCTCCTAATTGTACAAGCTCTTTCATTGTTAAAAAATAACTGTTAAGTGTTTCACTTGACTTTTTCTTTCGTTCTGTCAACATGCGGTGAATCTGTGCGGAATTTGCAGATATTTGAAACTCACTTTTCAAATAATTTTTGAGCTTTTCCCATGATTTTATGCCGGGCTGGCATGCAACGCTTTGCTTAGCAGTACCAGTAAGTAGTCTTTTGGCGAACACAAGCTGCTGCAGCTGACTCCATCCTATAGTCAAAGACATCTCCTGAAATTCTGATATCCATTTATAAACATTTAGTATAGTTTAATTGTTCAAAGTGAGCAGACGTATTTTCTTACAGTTATTACAAAAAACAAAAACAATAAAATAAAAAAATAAAAAACTTAACTGTGCACATTGTGCATATTATGCATATTGTGCATATCATTTTCATGTTTAATGTGAAGTGTTAAGTGTGTATACAGTGTAAAATGATAATGACCTAGATTTTGTGTCATTATAATTGCAAAATCAACACATCAACACAAAAATAAATAATGTAATGTCGGATTCTGAACGGAGCAACGCGGCATTACAAAGAAAATCATCGGTAGGCAACCAGGCTGGTCCTTTTCCTAGTACTACTGGAAGTATGGAACAAGGGATAAATAAATGGCCCTTTGGTGGAAGAAGTAAGGCACTTCAAAGAATACCGCCATCAACTCCACTGTCAGAGAGCACAACACTGATGTGTGAACTTCACAATGAGCCAACATCTGATTTAGTAGTCGAAAGCTTAACTACTAGAAGTATAAGCCCCTTACCATTATTAGAACTAAAAAACTCTCCAATATTAGCCCAAAGACGCCGTCAGCGTCAAGACGACAATGAAATGACATCAAAATTAGCCAAATACCAAAAGCGAAATAAATAAAAGTAACTGAATCGAATAACAAAGACAGTACGCTGTATAATATGGAATATCATACATATCAACTCAAAAGTGAAAGATGGTACAGAGTTGTAATACGAGGTTTACCGTCGTCCACTGATCGTGAAGAGATCAAAGCGGCGATCGAGGACCATGGCCATAAAGTAATCAACATTCATAAAAAGTCGACAGTTATTAATGAGAAAATTATTAGACATTTCCCATTGTTTTATGTAGACCTGTTGCAGGGGGAAAACAATAAGGACATATACGAAATCAAGAACTTGCTGTATTGCAAGGTGACTATTGAACCACCTAAAAAGGTAAAAGGTATACCTCAGTGTACAAATTGCCAACAGTTAGGACACACGAAAAACTTCTGCAATAGACAAGCCAAATGTATTAAATGTGCAGAGAACCATAAAACAATCCAATGTCAAAAGCAACGAAATGTTATACCAACTTGTGCATTGTGTGGAGAAAAAGGTCATCCGGCTAGCTACAAAGGATGCCAGGTATACCAGAAAACGTTAAATGCTCAACTACCAAGAAAAACAACAGTAGTAGAGCGCCTACAGCAAAAGCCAAACCCCCAATATTATACTATTAAAGAGGGGGTCTCTTATGCCCAGGTGACCAACACCTCAAACAACAATCTGATTCAAGAAATCAGGCAGAAACCTGTGATGAACGAGCCAACCATTAGTAATATAATGAAAATGCTTACCGAATTTCAGGCAGAAATGAGACATAATTTCAGCCAGCTTACTAATAGGGTGGATAAATTGGAAGATAATTCCAAGCCACCAAACAAACCGCTAAAACAAAAGAAGTAAATGACTGCAACGTTCCTACGTATAATTACCTGGAATGCTAATGGGCTTAATGCAAGAGCCCAAGAACTAGATGTTTTCCTAAGAACCAACAACATAGATGTAGCTCTAATATCAGAGACACACTTTACAGAGAAAAACTTTATCAAAATTACGGGATATAGAACCTATTGGACATTGCATCCCAGTGGTCGTGCTCGAGGGGGTACAGCAATCTTAATCAAACAAAATATTCTACATTTCCAACAAGCAGAAATTACAGAGCCGTTTATGCAAGGTACTGTAATAACAATCAATCATGGTTTTGCGGAACTAAGTTTAGGGGCGATTTACTGCCCACCAAGACATAATATCATACGAAATCAATATGTCAACATTTTCAATAAACTTGGACGAAGGTTTATTATAGGAGGTGACTACAACGTGAAACATACTGCGTGGGGATCTCGACTCATAACACCAGGAAAAGGAAAAGAACTTCTTAGTGCAATAGAAATATCAGGTTGTGAATATCATTCATCAAGTAAACCAACCTACTGGCCTACAGACATCAACAAGGTTCCTGATTTGATTGACTTTTATATTTCGAAAGGAGTAACCTCCAATTATATTGAAGTCGAAGGAATTGACGATCTTACTTCCGATCACACACCGGTCTTAATGACTCTGAGTACATTAGTCATAAAAAAGAAAATGAAACTCAATCTTACTAATAAATTTACTGATTGGGAATTATTTAGAGAGAAACTGGACAACTTAATTGAGTTAAAAGTTAGTCTGAAAAATAAACAAGAACTTGAATTACAAACTGAATATTTTATTAAATCTATGCGTGAAGCAGCTAAAGAGGCTACACCCGTATTATGCGAGAAAGGCATAAAGGAGATTAATTACCCCTTGGTGATTCGAGAACTGATAAAAGAAAGGCGTGGGAAAAGACGCATTTGGCATAGAACCAGAAACATTATTGACAAAAGAGATTTTAATCAGATAAGTAATAAAGTTAACCGATTAATTAAAGAACACAAAGAAGCTTGCACTGAAAATTATTTGAAAGGATTAGGTCCTGAAGCTGACAAAAATTATTCTCTTTGGAAAGCAACTAAAAGATACAAGAAGCCAATAAACCAAGTGCCACCTATAAGGAACAAAAACGGAGAGTGAGTGCGACGTAATGAAGAAACAGCAGAACTGTTTGCGCAACATCTGGCATCAGTATTTCAACCGCACGACATACAATCTATGATTGATCCTAAACCAGTCTATAGATATCCATTAAATATCAAAAGTATCACTCCACTAGAAATTGCACAAGAAATAGATATGAATTTGAATCCCAAAAAGTCACCTGGAATTGATGAAATTTCTCCAAGGTTGTTTAAAGAGTTATCAAAGAGAGGAGTTATTATGTTAACATATATATATATATAATGCTTGCTTTCGACTTACATATGTGCCTGAGTGTTTCAAGGTTGCACAAATTATCATGATAAAAAAACCAGACAAACCAGCAGAGCAAATTGCATCATACAGGCCGATCTCTTTGTTACCAACTATTTCAAAATTGTTTGAGAAGTTGTTATTGAAACGAGTAAAGCCAATGATCATTATACCTGACTTCCAGTTTGGATTCTGAAATAAACATTCGACAATTGATCAAGTTCATCGCGTGACTGCAAAGATTGAACAAGCACTTGAAGAGAAGAAATATTGTCCTGCCGTATTCCTAGATGTTTCACAGACTTTCGATAGAGTGTGGCATGAGGGTCTTATCTACAAGATAAGTAAAATAGTGCCACAAAATTACTGCCAATTGCTCGAGTCGTATCTTTCCAAACGAAAATTTAGAGTATTTCACGAAGAAACGTACTCCAATTTTTACCCAGCCATAGCAGGGGTGCCCCAGGGTAGCGTATTGGGGCCCATCTTATATCTAATTTACACTTCCGATATACCGACAACGGAAAGAACCTTCATTGGAACTTTTGCTGATGATACAGCAGTTTTGGCATCAAGTGAATCACTGAATCAAGCAGTTGAATACTTACAACAAGCACTCGATAAAATCAGCCAATGGACCAGGGATTGGAAAATAAAGCTTAACGAGCTAAAATCAGTACAGGTTACATACACGTTGCGGCACAAAAATAGCAACCTCCATACATTTCTGAACGGGATACAAATACCCCAAGCTGAATCTGCTAAATATCTCGGATTGCATCTTGATTCAAGACTGAACTGGAAATACCACGTTAAACAAAAAGCAGAGCAAATTAAAATAAAACAACGCGAGATGTACTGGCTGATAGGAAGACATTCTATGCTAAGCCTGTACTGTAAAAGCCTCATCTACGAATCGATAATTAAACCAATTTGGACGTATGGCATCCAACTCTGGGGATGCACTAAACAATCAAATCGTTTAATTATTCAACGCAGCCAAAACAAATTTCTTCGGGCAATAACAAATGCTTACCGCTACGTTACCAACGAGGAATTACACAACGACCTTAATGTTAAATGGATTGATGAAGTGGTCCAGGAATTTGCCATCCAACATGAAAGAAGATTACTGCAACATATTAACAGTGAAGCAATACAACTTCTTGACATAACACAAGAACTGAGACGCCTTAAAAGAATTAAACCGCATGAGCTAGTCATCTAATAAACAAAGTTTCATTATTGGGAGCAGAATATTGATTTCTTGTAAACCCACACTCGCTTCACTTATTTGTTTCAAATAAGTGCGTTATGATCATTAGTAATAAATTATCATGTGATAAGATTGTACTATTAAATAAATAAAAAAAAAAAAAAAAAAAAAAAAAACTTTATAAACATTTGACCCATCTTCGCCACTGTATTTATTTAATGACTCGTCAACGTCTTTAAAAGTAAAACGGTGAAATTGGTTGCAGAAATTTCAATTGTTGATTTCATTAATTCATTTTCTTTTTTTAACAACTCAATTTCCTTTTCTTTCAATCGCATTTCACGTTGGCTAAGACTGTCATAACCATTTTCGTTTCTACCTACTGTTTCAAATCTTGTTAAATTGCTAGGTGTAATGGTTGAAATTTTAATCTGGTCAATTTTCTGACCAAAATCGGCCAACATATCTGCAATTCTATCTTCTGCATCATTTCTCTTTGAACTCCTATTTTTAACCACTTTTCGTTTTATTTTACGACCACACTACACTGAACCGCTTTTAATATTTTTACCGTTAATCAGTACCGCCAATATGTGAATAAACTGTAATTCCGTAATCTATGTGGCACCTTAAACAACGCCACGATACTCAACTATTCACTTAATTCGTATGCGCACGGTATTATTTACTTAATATTGAAAATTAAAAAGACTATAGATTGTCGATTAATTAAAGCTGTAAAATAAACTTTTTTACGAAGAGTGCTAAGAGTGAAACCAGAGCCATCTAAATTTTACAGAGCCGAAATATTAAAAATTGAGCTTAAATTAGAGGAAGTAAAATAGAGGAAAAAACGTAAATTCCCATACAAAATATATGGAAAGTGAACATTTTGTTAAAATGAAATATTTCAATGAAAAGTATGACAAAATAAACATTTTAATGTTGAAATCATATAAAAACTATTTATATAATATACCATTTAAATATTTTTGAATAAAATCAATTGAATATATCATAAATAATTAAATAAATAAATCATTAAATTCAAATATCGCATTAGAACTTTTAATATGTATACGTACAAATACATACATACTCGTATCATATGAAAAAAAAATGTTCTCATTTATACGCATGTGTTATATGAAATATCGATCGAGTACGATCAATGACAACAGAGTCATCTCTGGAAAAATTAAAACTACTACTAAAAAGCTACTTCGTTTCTGACAAAAAACTTCTTGATTATCAAAATTCAAAATTTCGAAATTAATCCAAACTAATGTAAAATAAATAAATAAATTTAATTTAGATTTAAAATATATACTCATTTACTTAAACGTTTATCTAAAAACGGTCAAACTGCTAGAATCCCACTATAATTCTATAGGAATTAAAACTAGAATCGTACAGTAGAATTATATTGTATCAAATTTTATCATAAATGTTATTACATTTTACAGGATACAATACTTTACATATTCTTAAATCCGTATGAACTCGAGTATTTGCTGATAAAATTGTGTTTTTTGTCAAGAAACTTATATATGTAAGAATTTTAAGGTTAGCATTTTTTTTGAGTTGGAGGAAAATTTGATTTTATAAAGATATATACGAGTATGTATGTATGTATATATGTATGTATATATACTTACATTTAAATTTAACCGTTAACTTGTTAACTTGAATTGGTAAAACCAAATCCATTAGAATTTTTTTTAAATCTAACGACTTTTTGAATAAAAAAATAACACCTAGCTGACATCTATTGAACGATGTCGAAAGTACTAAAACTTAACATTTTATTCTGAATAAATTAAATTCAAAAAGATTTACTTTTATCTATATTGAATATAATAATTATAATTAATAATTATTATGATATGTGAAACAAATAAATTAATTTTATTATGAATGTCAGATGTCTCTTGTAAAGCTTTTCCGCCATGTCATGTTTCTGGTTTGGTTTTTATAGAGTACACCAATAAACACTATCATTTTATTGTTTTATAGTTAAAATAATTTTTTAACAATAATTATGTTTTATTTTTATAATTTCTAAAATATAAATGTATTTCAAAGAAGTTACGGTTATTTTGATTCGAAATTAAAAGAAGATATGCAGTTAGATAAAAATAAAATGTGCTGTTCATATGGAACACTCTTTATCTTTTAGATCGACATAACAATTTTTTTTTTATTTTTTAGTTTCGTTTTTAGTGGGGTAACACAAAAGGCGCAAAATCTTTTTTTTATTATTTAATTAAAATTATTGTTTATTGTAGTTATTAAATTTTATTTATGTGCAAAAACATAATTTCTTATTTCTTAATATATTTCAATACAGCTACGGACATTTTGCTGCAAAATAAAATTAAACGTGTGCGGTTAGATTAAAAAAATGTACTGCTCTTATTGAAATCTGCTTTAACTTTAAAATCAACATCACATACACATATACATGTTTTACTGTGCATTCAATATTTTAAATTCATATTGAATTTTAATTTATGTTTTATTAAACTATTAAGATATTTAGGTAACTGATTTTCATATATGATTAACTTCAACATTTTATGTACTTAACACTGTAAAAACAGAAATCAAATATATAATTTTTTATTGATAAAAATTATTTCGAAAAATGTGATTTTTACATTGATTCTTATGGGAAAATGTAAAATGTACCTCCTCTAAAAAAAGCTCAACAAAAAATACGTCATATTATTACGGCTCTAATAAAGATGGCTCTGGTGAAACACGTGTTGTCCAATCATAATAAAAACAGTCTCGGTATATGAAACGGCTCAAAGAGTGAGTGTCATAAACACATTATTAAGTGAACAATTGTGTAGTGTGGTGTGGTTTTAATACCAAATATAAATATATATATATATATATATATATATATATATATATATATATATATATATATATATATATATATATATATATATATATATGTACATATATATATATATATATATATATATATATATATATATATATATATATATATATATATATGTACATATATATATATATATAAATATATATATATACATATATATATATATATATATATATATATATATATATATATATATATATATATATATATATATATATATATATATATATATATATATATATATAATTGTGTTAATAAAAATAGCATGTGACATGCACTAGTGCCTTACAACCTATGATGCGTTTTCACTTTATTTAACTAGTGTTAAAGGTGTCGAAAGAATGCAATGACCTCATATCATGTGTTTGCTAAATACAAAACCAAAATCACAACCCACTATCATCTAATGTAATTATTTAACGATTAGAACAAAATAAAAATTCATAATAATTATATAATTTAATCAACATGTTTGTGTTTAGAGCATATATTTAGCAAGTTGAAAGCACATAGAGCAACAGCAAAAGTTTCAACATTTAATTAAAGTTTTTCGAAAATCGTTTTTGTTTGGTTCAAAACAACTTTAAACTTTTTGATTTCTCCGTATGTGCATGCAATTATACCTTTTTCGACACCAACATATCGATGGTTTGGTGGGATGGTACATAACATATATGGTATGTGTAGGTGGGTTATGTGTAAATGTATATGTGCCAATTGGCACATTTTGAAGATTGTTGTTCAAATATTGTTTATCGATACAGAAAAGCTACTCGATGCCAAATATATTGGTGGGTTGATATAGGCTATCGAGTTCATAAGTTCAGCGATAAAATATTTATAGGGGATAGAAAGGTCAATGTTATCAACGATGCAGCTCTGTCCAATGTAACATTTGAACGGCACAAGGTGTCGTACCTACTTCTGTATATGAAATAACTTCTATAACTGTGTTAAAGAGCATAACGAACGAGTAGAGGTTAGCTGGTTTAATCGGTCTTCAGTAAAATAAAACAAAACTCTTACATTGATTGTTATAAAAGAGAGGGAGCCATTAATCAATCACCATCTCGACCATGATTGACTGAGTGCCTCATGCAAACTGGGTCCATGATTTTTGAGAAACCCTAGAAGTACATCCCTTTAAGTCAAAAAACTTATTGTGTTAGTGGGGTGTGGCTAAATACAATCTTTATATAGTTGATACTTGCTAGTTGTAGTGTGCAGATGCTACAACACATAGCAATCATCTGTTAACTAGGAACAAGGAGTAAAAACAAAACCACCAACCTATACGACCATCAATACGAGTTTATAACTGGATTTTTTTAAAGTCACATCTGTACCTTTATCTGTTTAACTACTAAGGGCCCCCATATCGATCAGTAGCCAACTGGTTCGCCGAAGTGTTAGTAGACTTTTAAAAAGGATTTTTCAATATGAATCTGTCGATTCTGGTGCGAAGATCCACAAAGTATTCATGAAATTCCATTACATTCACCTAAATTGACAGTTTGGTGTGGTTTTTGGATTGGTGGAATCATCGGTCCGTATTATTTTCGAAATGAAACTGGTAATATCGTTACTGTCAATGGAGATCGGTATAGATAGATGATAACCAACTTTTTATGGCCGAAATTGGAAGAAGTTGATCTTGACAACATTTGGTTCCAACAAGACGGGACTACGATCCACAAGCAAGTGCAACGATTGAATTATTGCGATAAAAGTGTGGAGACTCAATTATTTCAAGAAATTGTAATTTTGAATGGCATCCAAGATGTTGTGATTTAACACCTTTAGACCACTTCTTGTGGGGTTATTTGAAGTTATTGTCTTTAGGAATAAATTAAACTCTAGTCAAACTTTACAAGGCAATATTGGACGTGCTTAGATATATTTGCGATGGATAGGAATGAATGATAAGAATGATGAATTCGTATTTTAGTTGTGAAGCTCATTAGGCTTCATAAATTCATTCTGTCGACTCATTTCTGAGAAACGTTGCGCATACTTGTAGCGATAATTCTTAGACAGGGATATCTAGAAATGATATCTAGAAGAAAGTTAATTAGGCAGGGTGAAGAGCATCCAAGCTGGAAAGGACGAAACCACTGACAATAATATAACGTCAAGAGACTCTTCACCAAATCGTTACGGCTTCGTTTGCGAAAAATGTGACAACTACAAAGTATCAAGAATAAAATAAGCCAAATTGGCGAAAAAGACAAGAACATGTTACCACATCGTAGAAGATATATGTGTCAGAAGATGAGGTATATATGTGTCATGAGATGTGGAAAACTCTCAGAAGTTTGCATTGAAGTTTTGGCACTTTAGTCCTCGACTATACCCTTCAATTATTTATACATTTTATTAACATATAACAAATATCGAAACAACTTGAATTTCGAGACAGACTAACAAGAACAAGTACGTATACCATAAAGTTGTTCCATCACCAATGAGGATCGATAGACGTACTCTTCCGGCTCAACTGCAACCTCCCGAAATCTAACAAGGCTGTTAAGACTGTAGAGTCTACCATACTCTCATAAAGCTCTATCCATCAGTTAAAAATATATTGGTCAAACAGTATTGAGAACGCATTGCACCAATCTTACATGTGCATCGAGCATGAACCCGATTAAAAACTATTGCATGGTTGTAATATCACAACACCGAATCAGTGGATCCCATAGAGTTCATATATCACAACACTGTACATTATTCTTAGGCTACCATCAGATTGCAGCCTTTACGTATAGAATATGGCTTCCATCGCTTTTTCAACCCTTGTAAACATCTCAAATAATTTTGATAGATCGGATGGGAGATAAATTGCCATAAACCAAAATACAAATTTATGACAGATCTGAGCTACCAGTTTATCACAATTGGAGAATTTTTCATCTGTATAACACTGACCAAGAGATGAAAATCTCCGAAGCTAAACTGTAGAGTAAACCATTCTCCGTCAGTGTATTGCTCAGTCAGTGTCGAGCACGAATTCAACGAGTATACCAAATGACTAAGGAGGAGACCTAAGATATGCAACCTTATGACAAAATATCAAAGATATCACAACACTGAATCATTGAATCCCTGAATATGGCTAAGAATATCGTTTCAAGTAGGTTAATCATCTTAAATAGTTTTGACAGGTCTCAAAAGGAGCAAATACCAATTTATGACAGATCTAAACCCAAAATTACCACTCAAGTTGAAAAACCCCGATGTTAACTAATCCCGCTCTTATATATTCACACAAACAGCATCACCACATTTCCAAGATGTTCTTAACGGAAAAACATGTTTCTGTAAATTCCTTCGAACATCTTATATTGTACACGACGAAGAGGGAGAAATGTGTAGAATGAAAATTACTAAACACAGAAACAAAAGAAAACCAAATAAAAATTTTCCAAACCATTTTGCGAAACCTTAATTTTTTTCACACCACTATGATGGAGTATGTGTGTGTGTGACTGTATACATAAATATATTGCTGGAGGGGTTTCCCTTAAATGTTCCCAGCACACCTTCACACCGAAGAAAAATACGCACAAGACAATTTAAATATTTCAGGATCAAAAATTGTTCATTTTTTGAGTGTAAAACATACGAGACACACACACACAAACAAGCAACCCACTGGGATGAGGTGTTTGTATATATACGTAATTATAATTTGTAAATTTTTCACAAATGGAATTTTAATTATTTTTTAATTTGCCGAACAAAAACACGAAAATATATTTTTAATTTTCACACTTCCAATCTCGAGGGTGTACGTCCAACCTCCCCCCTCGCACAGCACAACATAGTGTGCGGCATTGTTTTTTGAGGTAAAATTTAACTTTTTTGCCAGTCAATGAATTGTTATTAGCGCAAAGCCGCATATTATGCAAATCGATGAAAGTCTCCATACCGAAGCCATAACAAAACAAACGACAGTTTATAGTTTCACATTCGGTCTGTCACACAAATCGATATTCGATTGGTGAATTGGTTTTCGATTTCAATAAATATTTTGTTTTTCTTTCAGATTTATCAATCGACACCGATTTGATGGTACTAAATCGGGGATGGTGGACAGCCTCTATATATAGTTTGTGTACTATGTTGTCGTATACGACATTGAACAATTGAAGTGTAACGCACGTGTTACCAAAAGTGTTAAGTGATTAACGTATCTCAAGATTGGAGTTCAACGATGTCGAACAGTACACTTAGTCCGGCGGATCTCTTCTACAAGGAGAAAGAAGATGAATGCAAAGAAATGCTGGCAAATTGGGTGGTACCATATACAGAAGGTGAGTTAGTTAGACAAATATATGTTGATTATATGAGTATATAACCAGAGTGATAAAACCACATCGTAAATCATGCATGCATATAAACCATATTGATGTAGATATTCAGATAACGTTTATGTATGTTCAATTTCGAAATTGAAACGAAATCTAGATATGGTATAATATCTCTAATCCATCATGATAATGTATTATGCAGATACACATAAGCTGTATGTACTCGAATAAAGGGTGTCCCAATAAGAGTTCAAATTGGACCATCTTGCTGGAACCAAAGATCGTCCAAACCACTTTCTTCAACCGCCCAGGTGGCGCCGAGCTGCGGCAGTTGGAGCGGGAGGTTCGAATCCCGATAGGGGCAGGATGCAAGAAGGGATTTTTCACCATACGATTACGATCGGTGGTGTATATGAACACATCTAAGACCCTCTCTTGGAGTGCTGAATTCATGGGACAACCCATCTTCCATGTCAGTACTATAGGCTGTCATGGAGCTATGCAATGTGCAGATGGTTCTACGTATATCGAATAAGGACGTTAATAAGCGAACCGCGAAAGAGTTGGGAGTACCTTGAGCTCCGAAACAGATTGTAGAGATAAAAACAAACAAACAACCACTTTCTTCAAGATATGGCCACAAAAAAAATGTTAACATATTTTTGCGGTAGTTGATTCCGTTGAGTTGACCGTAACGGTCGCGCCGGGCTCATATTCGAAGAAATATGACCCAATAATGCCGCCAGGCCACTTCCAAACAGTAAGACACAATGGAAATAACATTGGCTTCCACATATTCTTGTGAATTTTTTGATTCCCAAATTAAACCAAATGGAAATGCATCCCGTCCGATAAGATGATTTTTGAGCTGAATCCTCATCATTTTCGAGTTTGTCACAAACAAAGACCTGTTTACAGAATTCGTTGCATGGAAGACAGGTTGATGATCATTTCCGATGTACGATGACGAATTGATGTTCTCGGCCGTTGGCTCACATTTTCTGCCACCGCGGTGCTATTTTCGACTAAACGAACACGACGAGTCCTGTGTTTTCCAACATTTTCTACTTTAGTTCAAGCGTTAAGCGACTCGTTTCGTCAACTAGAACCAATATAGTGAGTTGCTGTCAATGAAAGAACGACATTAGTGTTGCCAAAGCCAAAATAACCGATATGAAAAATCTGAACCGATTATTGGGACACCCTATATATACATACAATCAGAATTCTAAATTATGCAAATCTATAAAGATGGATTATCTATGTAATTCTATATTTGAATACGAGAGTATAGATTTTTGGTTACTTGAGACATTTCGAAATATTTGTATTTGGAATCTGTATACACACACACACGAAAGATACACTCTTGACTAAATCTTATATACATAAGATGTGTTTATATTGGTTAAAAACACCAATATGCAATTATTGGATCTACGAGCTTTAGACAAGATCAATTGAACATATACGAGATTACGGGTGGATGCTGGATGGTCATAACTGATTATCGCGAACCATTACAATTTCGTTAAGCAATGCAAGCTGGAGGATAGGCTATCTGTTAATCCTTTTTCTATTTGCTGGCCCATAGACGACGCCGCAGTGGACATATGAACAAGGATGTTGGTTATATTCCAACATTTTGGAATTAAAAACACTATCGTGCATATGCCCGCTCCAGTGTCATCTACAGGCCAATATGCGACAATAAAATTTTATGATAACTTTTTCCAATAAAAACGGGTCAATGACCTCAATTCCAACTCGAATGTTTTCTTTAAGCTGTTGAATTGTTTGTGCGTGGTTATCATGCAGCCTACCTTTTAAATAACTTCGTAAAAAATAATCGAGTCGTGTTAAATCCGTACTTTTTGGTGGCCAAGGAAGTTAAAAATTTCTTGAAATTATGCGATCAACAAATTTCGTTTACAATAAATCGATCGTTGCACGACTTGTGTGACATGTTGCTCCAACTTTTCGAAACCAAAGATCGTTAACATGCAATTCATTCAATTTTGGCCATTAAACAGTTAACATAACGTTCCTAATTCATTGGAATGCCATTTTCCTGTTTGTTTTCATAGAAAAGCGGCCCATTGATGCCACGGGCCCATAAACCACATTAAACAGTGACTCTTGCAGGGTGAAGTTCTGCTTTGTGAATTACATGAGGATTCTCTCAATTCGACAATTTTGCTTATTGGTGTATCCATCAAGATGAAAATGATTTTTATCGCTAAGGATGATTTTTGATGATCATTTCGTTTAAGACGACGATCTCAATGGTCTGGTGGCCTGAATAGAGTAAGTTATAGTTTGTATGGATTCAAATGGTTCGTTTAGTTCTTGTGAACGATGCCTGCTTGATTTTCTTGGTTCATAACGAACACTTTCATTAACAGCTACCGCTGGTGTTACGATCTTCCTCTAAACCAGTTTCTACAAAACGATCAATAATGTCAATCAAAATGGGTTGTTAGCGACTTCATGATGATCAATCGGTAATTTTTGACATTTCAGAAGTCCAAGAATTTTTTAGAACCGATTACATTTAGTACTAAAATTCATTGAATGAAACAAGTACTTACAGTTAACCTACCCTGCATATATAAGATTAGGTACCCTGTTATTGAGAAAGAGTGGTGAATAAATACTCATATTGGTTATATAACTCATTGACCAATATCTATGTATGCGTGGTTACTGTCTGGTGACCAGTTTAAAGTCAAAAGCCAATCTAAAGCTTTTCACAAAGCAGAAGCTTACATAATAATATTCCACTGGGATCGCATCGTTTATAAATCGATCTATTACACTGTGAGTTCGTGATATCATAAACCCTTAAGATTCAAAATATATAAACCACAAAGGTAGATTTTGGATAGACAGATTTAATAAGGTTTTCGCTATCAGGGAATTCCAGGAAATTCCCAAAAATAGAGGAGAATCAGTTAATTGGATAAGTAACTCGGACATCACGTCTTATCTCATCTTATCAAGCATCCTTGCACTATAATTTATTTTTTTTTCACGATCTATAGACAGGTCTGGGCAAAACTAGACCAGATAACACTATAATCAGGTATTAAAGTGCAAGAGAGTAACAAAACCAAAATGTCGGTTGTTCTTACTGTAGCATGGATGTATTCCAGCTAAACTAAGTATTTCCTCATAAGCTTTAAAAACTGTAATGACGAAGAACGATATGAAATAATATATGCGGTAACTGATTATAGGCTTAGGAGCATATACCTTCTGCATAGCTTGTCAAATTTTATTTAACTGGCTTGAATTTTCATTGCTTCGTCACCGGCTCAAAATGATGCCGGTGTCGTGAGTCATAAAAGGAGTAACATTTTTTATAAAACTGTGGCTCGTCCTCACCAAAACCTAACTTCTATTGTTCTTTTAAAAACGATTATGTAAATGAAATCTTAAAGTATGTGCTCGAACATCATACAGTGCAAGTTTTGATCTAGGCTGCATTTTTTGTCCTCCATTACTCAGACTCAATCGGCTAATTGTGATATCCCTTTGATATACGGCTATAGGTCCGAGTAGAAATATTTGCACATTACAAAGCTTCATGCTAGCCTATATATAGTACTGACATGGAAGATGCATCGGCCCATGAATTCTAAACTCCACAGGGGGTCTCGGATATTTTTATTCACTCCACCGATCGTTATCGGATGGTGATATAGGCATCCTGCCTCTTTCGGATCCACTTTAAGAGATCGACCATTTAATAAGCCTGAGTTTAGAGTTTGGAAATTTGGAGCCATTAGTTGCTCTACATATGGTTTGATGTTATTAGTCATTGCTGTGATGTTTTTACTATCTGCTGAGTTACTAATGGCACTAGATGCCTTTTTCAGATATATTTACAATCCACATTAGGGGTTAAATTACTTACCCCTGGACGGTTCAAGAGATTTCCTGCGTTTATTTGTCAGTTGATTGTGGAACATATTTTATATAGTCTTGATACCAATATTAATTGGTGTGATATATTCAGTCTTCATGCTCTTTGTTGGATATTTTCATTGACACCGTCTTAATGTGTTAACTCTTCAGCTTCCCTCCATGTAGCCTAAGCACACCCTTACTTGCATTGTCGTGATCTATCTATTACTCGACTTATGGGATTCGATTGAAAATATTTTGAGGATACAGCTAGCTATAAAATACTCTAGTATTACAACATCAGTGTCCATAATATGCAACCCCGTCTAATTCTTAGTTGGTTGTAGTATACACGTGTCTTGTCATTCTATACTTTTCTTTGTATTGATCTCTTTTAGTCGTGCTCAATACATCCCTTTGATGAGTTGGATTATATTTTTGGCATGACGATTTTCCATATAGCACTTCTTTAGCTCATTAAGATCAAGTCGAGTTCAATAGTTTTTTTGCTTTCCTAGGACCATCGAACTCTGTTTGGGGCTATTGTCTTTAGTTCCCCCCATTTTTTTTCCAAGATGTTTTGCTTCATTTAGCACCGTTATTTTCCAAGTCACTGGTGGCCTTCCAACTTTCCTTTTTCTTTGCGGATTCCATTCCAGCGACATCCTGGTTATGTCATTTGGTGTCTTTCTCAACGTGTGTCCTATCCATCTCCATTTCCGCTTCCTGATCTCCTTCTCAATGTCCACTTGGTGTTTTTGTCGCAGTAATTCTTCATTTTTGATCGTATTTGGTCAGAAGCATTCAATCAATCGCCTAAGGCATTTATTCACAAACACTTGGAGTCTTTTTGTGATTTTCTGCGTATATTTCCACGTTTCACATCCATTGACAGGACTGATGTATTCCAGATCTTAAAGATCGTGGTGAAAGTATTTCTTCCTTTGTTGATGCGTTGGTTAAAGTCTTCTTTCGTTCCGCCTGTTCTTGATATGGTACAGTTAAGGTAAACGATTTTTCGACATCTTCTATTGTGTCTTGGTTGAGCTCAATAACCATAGAACCCCTTCCTTAAATCTTCGGTTAAAACTTTTTCGCCTCTTTTTAAACCTGTAAGTATTTCATACTTCCAATAATATAGAAGAGTAAGAGTTTGCGACTGCTATAGATACGTTCGATGAATAGTTCAGTATATTGACTGTTTCTGCATTTTAAGCTAGCGGTTGATTGCGCTGCACACCTGCTGATCCAAAGATAAAGCGGCAGAAAACCCACAGCTATCTCAAGAACTGCAGTGTGTGTAGTGTCCATAGGTCCCCAAATACCCAAACAAACAATTCATTAAAGGTGGTTTAGAAGTTTCTTTCCATCCCTACTCAATGATCGAGGCCATTGAGTAGGGACGAAAAGAAACTTCTAAACCAAAGTGTAGCCTCCATTCCATGTCTTTCAGTCGCAGGATTATCGTGCTGAAGGAGAGTTGTCAATGCATCAATTTAATGCCCAGAATTCCTCCCAAAGCAGATTCCCTGTTGTTCAGGGGTTTTCAATCCATTCAACGACTTCATTGACAGCTTTCTCACCAGGTTTAACTTTCTGGTATATATGTGTTGTCTTAGATGTATGGGACTAAAGTACCTATTAGGCAATCAATCTTAACATTTAAGTAGAAAAGAGAACAGGTTTATAGATCGAAAACTTTTTACCTGGTTATATCTAGGCTTTCGATACTTCGAGATGAACACTACCCTGACTTTTCTCCATAATTCTGGAATATTTCTCAGAATCAAACTGGCTCTGAAGATATGTTTCTGTAAGAGACTCGGAAATATTTCAAATTTCGAGAAAAAAACGATGTTCAATCGGTTTCTATCTCTTGTCGCCACCTGTGCAACCAAGTGTAGGAATTGATCCATTATATTAGAATTCTCGTTTTCGGGGAAATAATTTTTCAATACTGGGATGAGTTCCATCAGGTTTATCTATAGTACCCCGATAGTGACATTCATGTTACCTTAGAAAACTCTCTTGAATTTAGTGGTTGCCGCTATAGTTTATCCAGTTTCTCGAAGTAAGATCTCCATTGCGATGTTTTTTCACTTCGGATAAATTTGCATTACTCTCTTTGTGAAGATTTATGCAAGTCCCAATCTTACTTTATACCAGTTTCCATGATTTTGTTGAGTAATTTTCTTGCTTGCTTTCTTAGTCCACCCAGTTCCCTGGTTCATCATGCTGTTTTACTTCTTTTAGGTTTACTTAGAGGACCGCTTTCTCCATCGATACTGATAAGTGCTTATTCCAGCTCGTCCCAATCAGTGTTTCTTAGATTCCTTAATTCTCTATATTCAGGATTATTGCTGGTTAAAGAGGAGATGTAGAGATGGTCCGAGAGAGTTACGTCTATTTGCGTAATGTACTTTACCACTAAGATTCCGTGAGCCAAGCGTAATATGAATTATTTTCTACATTGAGGATGTTAAAGAGGTAGATCTATTGCCTACATTCAAGGTGAAACGTAGATCGGTATTTCAGGAGAGAAATTCCTCTATAGGATTTATTTCGGAGCTGCCCCAGAGTATATCGTGTGAGTTTGCATCGTATTCGGCAATGATTGGGATATATTTATGATTTGCTTACTTTATGGTTTTAATAAAATCTTGATTAGAAGACGCCTGATTATCTGCAACTATGCTCAGATTCGTAAGAAGCGCTCATGTCCAATTAATAGTCCGTCACCCAAAAACACTCCGTTCAACCTTGAGGTCCTGATACACCTGTATACTTTTTTAAAAGTGTCAATGCTCTTTTGTCGTAATTAAGGGACAAGTAGTAGTATTTAAACACCTTGCATTAGTAAATAGACCAAACTGTTGATCTTTTGACCCACATTCCGACTGTCAATTATAATTAACATCTCGTTATAGAAATTAAACTCCAACCAAAACGCTAATCCACTTCTTCTATACATACATAAATACGCGTACACCCTTATAATCCACAACATCTTATTTTAACTTCGTTACTTATCAACAAAAAAAAAGCAAAATTAATTAAAATTAATAAAATTAAAACAAAAAGCTGTAACGAAAATCTTAGGGAAAATTCAATTAATTTTCTCGCCCAAAAAAATATTTTTATCCGCATGTGGTGGGGCCCGGTCTTTTGAATCGCATATCACAGCACAAACTGGATATAAATATACATACTCGTATCTCAATAACCGCATATACAGATCTAAGATCTAACTTAACAGATTTGGAAGTGTTGTGTTGGTATAGAATTGAAAATCCAATGAAGTTAATTTAAATTTCGGGTTTTTTTGTCTTTTCAAAGAGTCGAAGATTAAAAATATATTTTGAGATAAGGGCGAAATGGTATAACAACAACAAAATAATAACAACAAAGCGAATCCGGGACTAGATATTTGAATTAACATTTTATAATTGGATCCATATACGAGTCATGATCCAGTAGCTGATAAACGCTATTGGAAGAGCCTACTAATCTTTAGAAGCAATGTTATCCACCGTGCGTTATCGGAAAAATATATTTTCATCGAAATATAGTTCGGTTATGTGACATGGAAGTCCCATAATTATCAGGGGTAGTTTGTCTTAGTGTAGTTACTAATAAAACAATCCTGTAGTTACTAAGTGGCTAGAACACCGCGGCATTGAGCGGGAGGTACCGGGTTCGAATCCCGATAGGGGCAGGATGTCAAAAAGGGATTTTCACCTACGATCGTCTGGGGCGGTTCGATCGGTGATGAGAATGAACTCATCTGAGACCCAGTTGAGGTTAGAATACGCGTGCCGTCCCATCTTCCATGTCAGTACTATAGGCTGGCATGGAGCTATGCAATGTGCAGATGGTTTCTACGTTAATCGGACCTATAGCCGGAACGTACAGTAATATAGTGGGAAGTCACAATGGGCCAGTTGAGCCTGAGTGACAGACAAAACTACAAAAAAAAATAAAATACAAAAAAAACACAAACGGATGAAACTCCTTGCTCTCTAAAAATTCAACTATTGCTCTTCAACGGGTCATTGGGTCTTCAATTTTTAATGTATAAAAAATTTCACAAAACCTGGATAAGTGACCATAAGATAGTGATTATATAACTACATATCTGCATCTACTCCATTTTCGGGAACTTTGACTTTGCGGTCGTTTGTTTTAATTTTTTTATTGAAACTGGTTGGATTTCCCCTTTACAAATCGAAATCATATCAAAACGAGCTTATTCTTGGTACTCCTACAGTTACAATCTTTAAAAGTATAATCCTCCAGTAATATGAGTATACTTGGACCGAAAAGGTCTCAAAGTGACCCCGGGGAGTAATACACTAAATTGAGATTTCTCTTCGGTTTTACATCGGTAAAGCTAATTCGTGAGTTCGATTACAAGCACTGGTAAAAATTCTCTAATATCATTCGCCTCTTTCCCAGTCGTTGGAAGCATTAGGGTCCCTGCGATTAGATCTTTTTTAAAACATATCTACTCCAGTTATTATTCGTATGACTACTTCAAGCTTATTTGAGAAATAAAGCTCGATAAGACACTAGAGTTACATCGACTTCCTCCCTTCTGTGTTTTTTGTGATATATGTTGGATCTATCCCAACATTGTAAATAAGGACTACGGTTCCTAATAAGTATTCAAAAATTATTAACCTCTTTTAATATTGGCCCTGGTACTGTGCCCATGGTGTGATGCGCATTCGCATCTCATCTTAGTATATGTCTTCAAAATTGCCCATGTTTTTTTATACAGCAAAATGGTCAATTCAAGGTGAAGCATTTTCTCTTGATCCGAGTAGAATGAAATGAAACCAGCCAGAACTTAACGCTGCCTTCTTCTAAGCTGAAAATATTTAAAATATTCTTCACAAGAATGCATAATACCACACTGTCACAAATGTTCGGGAACGTGTCTTTTTCCACCCTGAGACACATATAATATTCATCCGCTTTTGCTACTTAAGTATTAGAGCGGCCGAGGCAGCCTCTTGCTTTTTTCACCCCTCGATACTGTCAGATCTCACCATTTTCTAGTGTTCTTTTGCTGCTCCGTTTAGTCGAGCTCGAAAAAGTCGCATTTCTTCTCTGCATTGAAGGTTTTCTAGGTTAGTGCTATACCAGACCGAAATATCTTTTGGAGTACCTTGCATCCTCTTGGAGTACCTTGCATTTTTAGCTATTGATACTCCCATCTTCTACTCCTTTGTCAAACGTAATGCGTTTTTCGTAGGGCGGGGAGCCTGTCTAGTGATAATCACTAACGGTTAAGTACCCTACAGACCAATAGCTGATGTTTGAATTCTTACAAATCCTAGCTTTTCAAAAAAAAAATATCCATTGATGCCAAAGATCGAGACACTTAGCCACCAACTTCTTGCCCACGCCAAAGCTCTGAATAGTGTAAACATCCTTTCCAGTAACGAGGAACATTTTACAGCTTACCAAGAGTTTCTGCTTAACTTTACAGTAGTCTAACCACCGAGCATTTGGTATTTCTGCTTAGCGTACGAGATCGTTCGTGATCTCGAAACTTTTCCACCTAATGAACAAGTTGTACTTTTGTTGCTTGGTCTCGTCTTTGAAGATTCTGGTTCGCTATTTTCAGATTTCGAACTGATATCCCCGAATTTTCGGATCAAGACAATTCCGTATTAGGTCTCACGAAAGGCGAGAAGAAATGGCACACCTGCACAAATATCCCTGTACCCCTTTTTCAAATGGGCTCCCAGTCAAAGAAATCATTGGCACGAGCCGCGTGACACAGCAGTTTGGCCTATAATGTCAGATGGCTGCTACAGAATACCTTAATACCTATTTGTGATCAAATTGTTATGCTTTCTTATACAACGAAATGGTTGTCGGGTGAAGCATTTTTCTGTTGGTCCAAGTAAGCTGAAACAAGCCAGAATATTACGTTCCTTACTACCAGGCTGAAAATATTTCTAATATTCTTCGTAAGAATGCATAATCTCACTCTGTCATAAGTGTTCGGGATCGTGTTTGGAACAGGGCTGGATTTCGCTCCTTTTCAGATCCGTCGACTGTTTCACTGCTGCTCTCAGACGTTTAGAGTTATCGACTCAAAACCATAGCTAGTAAGAGGAGCAAAGAATTTCTTGATGATGGCCAGTTTAAATTCACATTTGCCCTCCGGGTTTCAAAACTTAATTTGTTTTAGGCTATGTCTTCCAGGTTGGATAGGGAGGCTTTATAATCTCGGTCTGCTAGAGATATCCTCTTTTATCCCCAATCACCAGCCTACGGCCAAGTTTCTTTCAGTAGCGCTATTGGCTACACCTCTGCCGATTTATGTTTGGAACACGCAGTTAACTAGACTTGGCCTTGATACCACCCGTCATCCCTGCAAGTTGGAAAAAATTTTTTGATGACTTTCTGAAAAATAGAGTTTAATATCTCTCCCATTACGTTGCATTTTCGATATTAATGCTCCCAATTTCTTGAGCCTTGTGAATCTTATGTCGTTTGTTTTTATTTGTCAAGAACCCTCCAGACCAATGTTTGAATCCTGCAAATCCTAGTTTTTCAAAAACAGAGAGTGTCGGATTTGTAAATATGATATTGAAGTGGTCTTGGTTCAAGAAGTGTTGGTGCACGAGAATTGAATTTTTTCCCCAGACACTTAGGCTCTAGTTGAAAATTATGCAGCTTTACGACCAACATGAGAAATGGCTCCCTTATCACATTGCTAAATTTTGGAAATTTGTGGGCTTGGAGAGTTACTTCTTTAGTTCCAGTTTGAACATTGGGTATTTTATTACAAACATTGTCAATCTCTTCTTGACACCTCTGTCTCAGGAAAAGGTTCACAATGTCAACCTGGGGTCCCTTCCACAGGTATGTCAGCTGCTCAAAGTTTTTCTAGCTCAGATATACAGCAATTGTTTTCTAGTTGGTAGCTCTGTAACGATCCATCATTCCTATAGTACGAAGCGTTTGGTGCTCCTGACTTTCTTCGTATATGACCAAGAAAACTGGAGGGGGGGGGGGGAACAAATCAGTCTTTGGGTGGAGCAATTACTCACGGATTGGGGTGAGTAAAGCCGTAAAAATAAGCTTTAGCAGACAAATTTGACCACGCCAAAGCTCCGCATTCGGTATTAAGGACAAAGATTAAGTCAATTAAGGTTATCTGAATCATTTACTCCTGACTAACAATTTGTTACAGCTCCTCCGATGTTTTTGCTTAAGTTCCCAGTAGTAGCTGAGTGTTTTTTTTGGTATGACTGCTTAGTTTGGGCGATCGTTCGTGATCACGAAGCTTCCCCATATAAGTAGGAAGCTTTGAGATGACGAACTGGGAAGAAAAGGTCCACTTGCACATTCAGGTATAACAGCCTTTTCAAATGGGATTGGTCCATGATGCCACCAGACACATTGGTCTAGTACATGCTGTCATTTAGCGTAATTCACCCTATCCAACAAAAACTGAAGACGAAAGCTTCAAAGACAACAACAGTAACAGGCCAACAAAATACCTATTTGTGATCAGATCTGCGGTGTTAATGTTTTAATATGTCATCTGGTCCATCACACATCTGTTTTATATCGAACAATAAAAATACAATTTATGTGCTCAAGAAACGTATCTTAACATTTATGTTGTATATAACAATTATCATCATCTTATATACGATTGTTGTTCAACTTTGTATGTACATCGATCACATTTATGTTTGAAATCGAATTGAAATAGTTTTTCAACTTCGAGTTTTATGTTACTAATCCAAATGAAAATTACACACACACACATATATATTGAGACACAACATAAAAAGGATTCGTAAATGGGTAACAAGAGGCTGATTTTCTATATATAGCATCGTACCAAATCTGGGACGTACTACACATAGATTACTATTCTTAGCTTTATGTGTATATGGTTGTGTGTGTGTGTGTACATACTCGTATCCATAAAAACTTTTCAATTTTTGTTTTTTTTCTTCCGATGAGATGAGATGAGACCCACAAAAAGCACATACAGCATCGAACAAAAGAAAAACGAAAACGAATATATGTAGCTTTCAGTCGTTCGGTAACATAAAAGTTTTCCTGTGTTGTGCTAAAGTTATTTTTTTTTATGCTATATAGTTATGGTCTTATGGATAATGAATATCCCATTCATCAAAGTTTTATGTCTTTCGTATATACATGCAATGGTTATTCTTGTCCAGTTTACTTTCGAACGAGACAGATGCCTTACATAGTTAAAAAAAAAACCGACAACTGTTAAAACTAAAAGGTTGCTAAAGTTTTGTGTTTATAGTTTTGAATACACACACATGATGTATATGCTGGCATGACTTGGTTGAAAGTGGCTTAAGCACATCATAAAGCATTTTAAATTGTTTAAATTAAACGGAAGGAAGATGTTTTGATGTTTTTTATCTTTATCTTGTTGTTAAGATGAACGTGCCTTTTCGTTTTGTTTGTTAATGATTATGTGGTTCCGGAACGGATGTATTTGTAGTTTAGTATAATTAAACGAATCGTGGCCGAAATAACGTTTCTTTTGATAAATTGAGTCGATGTTTAACCTTGTGGATTCAAATCTAATTTTTTCACACGTATGGTACAATTACCAAAGATAGAAAACATCAGTAAATATCTCAATGCAGTCTCAAACGACGACAAGAGTGTTTTCAAATAAAATGATCAAATGGTTGTGGCTGTTGTGACGGGCATAGTTTTTTAGGTATAAGCACATTATTGCATTGGCCAAATCAGCTTCACGTAAACTGGGGTTCCTTCCGGTAAAACCTTTATTAGATCGTGTATAGAATATTGCTGTCAGGTTTGGGGTTGGGCATATGCTCTCCAGTTGCTGGACAGAGTTCAGCGACGTGCTATCCAAGTAATGCGAAATTCCGGACTTACGGAAGATCTAGACAAGCTAATGTACCGCAGAGATATTGCAGAAAACTGACAATTATAAGGAGCTAGGACCGTCTAAAAGTCCGCCCTGCACCCAATTAAAGCTAAATTTTTAGAAAAAAAAAAACAAGCGATTAAACTATTGATCTACTCAACTAATTGTTGTTGTAGATACAAAGATCAAGAGAAGGAAGGAGCAGTATCCCACTTGATTTGAATCTGTCTTTAGCGGGCGCTTAACAGGTTAACATTTTTTGAAGCGTCTGTCCAGAACGACCTCACAGATCGTAGCGAGATTGATGTCATGGATATTCAACACTTTATTCAAAGTTCAAATACAGACCGCGGAGATGTTCATTGAGGATCCATCCTATGAGGAATTCACAATGGCCATGCAGAGATTAAAGAAAAATCGGTCACCAGGAGTTGCTTGCATTAATTCAGAGCTCTTGATATTCGAAGGGCTAACTTTGTCGAAGAATGGAAAGTGGCCGCGTTATGCCCAATTTTCAAGAAGGGTGATCGCTTGAAATGTGAGAATTATCGCGGTATAGCTCTCCTTTGCACAGCATATAAGTTACTGTCATACATTATCTTGGGAAGAATTACTCCTCTAGCGGAGGAAATTGTCGGTGACTACCAAGGAGGATTCCGTCCAAATCGGTCAATCACTGATCAAGTTTTTTCGCTACGGATGGTTCTTTCCAAGTACATAAAAAATATGTACATCTGTGTAAAATGACAGTAACGCAGTCACAATGCTGTGTCAAAGTTGAGAACAGGCTATCGAGAATTTTTGCAATCACTTCTGGTGTTCGACAAGGAGATGCGCTGTCCCCGATACTTTTTATTCTCATGTTGGAATACATCCTTCGTAAAAGTGAAACACCTCAGGACAACATCTTATTCCGACAATCCAATCAACTGCTTGCGTATGCAGATGATATCTGTGTGATTGGATTAAATGGCAACGGAGTGAAAGAGATACTTGATCCACTGGAACAGTTTTCAGCTTCCGTTGGTCTCAAAATCAACGAGTCAAAAACCAAATATTTGATCTCGGGTTTTCGAGACCAAGACGCAATTGATTTCAGTAGTGGTTCCACACGTTTGAAGGAGTGATGAGATTCAAGTATCTTGGATCTCTCATCACTCACGATAATAGTGTGGGAGAGGATATCAAGGTCCGCCTTGCCGCTGGCAATCGGGCTTTGTATCCTCTACGTCCACTGCTGAAATCAAAATATCTTGCAAATACGGATAAGCTGAAACTGTAGAGAGTGTTGATCAGACCCGTTGTCATGTATGGATGTGAGAGTTGGACCTTGACGGATGAGTACGAAAGATGGCTTCTAACATTCGAGAGAAGAATCATGCGTGTGATATATGGTCCAAAATGCGACGTCGATGCCACTTACCGAGTTCTATCACGAGATCAGGAATTTAATGCAAATTCCTGATATCGTGCATGAAATTAAAGGACAGCGAGTACTCTGGCTCGGAGTCGTTCTGCGTGCTGATCCGAACCGAATGATACAGTGATCTTTGAAGGGAGAACCGCCTTTCGGTATGCGAAGAGGTCGCTGTCGGCGACGATTGCTCCACGGCGTAGAGAGCGATCTGGCATCTTCAAACTGCCTACAACGGTTTGAAGAGTTGGCTCGTGATCGAAACCGATGGAGTCAAATTGTTGACACGGTACGGGCCAATAATGGCCTGTAAAAACCGAAAAAAAAAAATTCAAAGCTCAAGATAGTTCGATTAATAAAAGAGAGAGAGAGAGAGAGAGAAAGGGAGAGCTGATTTAAATGTGGTGAACTTTGGACCATTATTTTACTAGGCATTGGGACAAAATAAAACGAATCGGATAACAGTAAACGTTTCGTAGGTTCTTCCTTTGAAAGATTTAATCTAGTGACGTCAAATTCAAAGGTGTCTGCCTCAGGATTATAAAGTATACCTAATGTTTTATTATGTCGTTGACTTTTAAATTGATCATACCCTTTGCTCGTAGATGCTCTGGCACATGAATTAAAATCTCTGCCAAATTCGACGCCCATTTGTCTAGTGTAAATCCACCACTTTCTGTTAGACTTGATATCTGTTGTTGGTTATTGACTTCTTCAATGCTGTCACCCTCAGTTAATAAATCATTTACGTAAAAATCTGTTTCCATGACCCTGGTTTCTATTGCATAGTTATTTTTTTCATCCATCGCCAATTGCATCAATGTGAGGCATTCTTTTGCCACAATATTCGTTGTAAGTTTTGGTGACTAGGATGCATCCAAATTTGCCTGAACGTCTTTTCTACGTCGACTGTAAATCCGAACTTGTGCGTTCGCCACCTCATTATGGTATCAATTAGAGCACTCTGAATGTTAGATTCGTTCATCTTTATCTCATTCAAGGATAATCCTGATGGCGTTTTGCTGGATGTATCAAATACTACTCCAAGTTTTATGGTAGTACTTTCTATAATACTTTTCGTTGGCCTATAATACTTTTCGTTTACTAGCTGCATATTACCTTGTTGTTTATAATCTTGCATTAAGTCGTGATATAGTTTGGATAGTGGTTTATCTTTCATAAATCTTCTCTCGATCAGTAAACGTGCTACAGCTTTCTTCCTAGATTCTTCTAGCACTGATGGTTCTGATTTCAATGGTATATACACCATATATTTCCCATCTGGTAGGCGATCTGTTGTTTTTATGAATTGCTTTTCTGCATCTGCCTCTTCTTCAGTGTGAGCTCTTTCTTCCTGTGTGACATCATCCTCTATGAAGAAGTTTAATTGTTGTACAATTGTATCTGTCACCCGATTGGTGGCCATTGACAACTTATTCCTTTCTTTGTTGTAACTTGTGATTCTGGTCCACGTCGTAATTTGAATTCTTGGTAGAATGTCTGTAATTTGATACGTTAGTTTTTTATATTGTACCATTCTTCCATATACGTGTATCAATTTTATCACAGTGTTGTTCCGTAAAATACTTCAGTTCTTGCTCTTCATCCTCGGTAGCAAGCATGCAGATTTCCTCGTAGAGTACGGTTATTTCATCCATAAGCTTCTCCATGACCGCTACTGATATTTTCATTGCCATTTTTGTTCCGGTTTCCACCAGGTGTCCGGTTTCGTTAAGTTTTCTGTAAAGGTTTCTCATCTCGATGGTTTGTCGTCTTATTAGTTGTTGTAATTCAGGATGTAGATCCAATGCAATGTTTGTGTTGTTGATAGAACGGCTATCGGCTATCTTTTGATGACTCTCAGTTTCCATTTTGACTGTTGTTTTTCGTCAGCTGTTGTTGTTCTGACTTAAGTGGCAACAATTTTTCGTTGTATCAAAAGATCACTGATAGTCAGCTGTTGTTATTATGACTAAGGATCCGGCTCTAAGGACCACTGTTAGTCAGCTGTTGTTATTTTGACCAAGGAGTCGGCTCGAAGGACCACTGTTAGATATCGCTTCAGCTGATATCTATTTTATTTCAATTATTCTGAGCTTACCACGGGTGGCGGCTAAAACCAGAATAAAATAAATTTGACCACGGTTTAAACGATACTGATTTCATTGTGTAACTTACATGTTATATATATATATATATATATATATATATATATATATATATATATATATATATATATATATTTATATATATAAATATATATATATATATATATATATATATATATATATATATATATATATATATATATATATATATGTATATATATATGTATATATATATATATATATATATATATATATATATATATACATTAAAGCAAAGAGTAGAGGAACTGGGAAATCCATCAAATCTGCAGTTTCTTGCCGAACGTATTTATTACAAAATTCAGGAAATGTGTAGAGAATGAAAATTTCGATTATATATCAACCCATCGAAAATATCAGCCCATCGAACTTACAGGGAAAATTTTTTCGATTCACTAAACCTCTGTGTCACAAAGAGTAGTCCAACAATCGTCCAATAAGTAAAGGCCTAAAACGTCCTCTAGATTCTTGACATAATATCATACTTAAGTCTATAGTTATCAGACAGTACTTGTAAGTTCTTCTCTGGTACAGCATACAAACCCCACCAAGTGTCAAAATAAAAAATCTTAAAGTAGTACTTAAACAGAATCAGCAAAAGGGAAGCCAGGAATTATTATGACTGACAATTCAACACACGTGACTGAAATGATAAAGGACAACTTAGATACGAAAAAACACCTGGACATGACCCGAAATGTGGATTGTAAAATTGGAAAAAATTACTTTGGTAATACACAAAACTTCTCGGATTCCAAATATTTCAGTATGTGCTCAGAACTATCAACCCTTCTATAAAGTATAGTCCTATCTAGAGTAGACGACAGATTCCATCAAGGTTTTGAGTGATGAAAACTATCAGTTGAAATACATGATGCAGCAGTTTTGCAAAAAAGCTTTAAGATTCTGGCATACGGGCCTATCTACTGTACAATTTTGGTTCAGCGGAAACAGTAATAACCAAGCAAGTGGAGAACATGGCTAACAAAAAAGGTTGCCTGGATAGCAAGAGTACTAAATTCCCTGAAACGTCACTATTCAAACAGGACAAAACATTTATGGTAAACCACAGAGAACTCAATTCAGATGAAATCCGATTTCGGAAATTACCGTTTTAAACTCCGATATAGGAACGATTCTAAAAGTATAGTTTACGGAGTTGGATGATCTCCGATTGATATAGTGTGGTTGAACCACTGTCGACGGCAGAATTATAAAAGACATCACTATCTTCCATTTCAGTGCTGTAGACTGACATGATGCAATGCAATATGCAGATGGTTTCTAAAAAAAATTATTTGAGGATATAAGTGATTGGATTAAATTGATAACTGGAAATGTATGCATTGCTCTTGGTTCTGGACAACTTCGGTGTATTCTTTTGGCAATTATTTTGCCGTTTCACTTTTGGTAATTTGACTCTTGGTACCACGGTGGATAAAGAGGTATAGCCAATTTACATAATCTCGATTAACGATACAAAAAAAGTAGAGATCCCTTACCTTAATTCAGCAAACGTTTCTAGCCGTCTTTTTGTTAAATATTTGAGAACAAAAATGATATTTAATATATGATACGATTAGAGGTTTTTCACCCAATGTCTTCGTCAGTTTGTCTCGACTAAATTTAGTTCCAAAAAAAGAGCAAAGTAACTATGGGGCAACCACGCGGGGGATCGTCTTTTGAACGCTGAAACACTGCATCTCTTTTCCAATATAGAAGGATGTAAAATATTAACCAAAATTGTTCTGATACGTGCTTGTATAAGTTGATGTTTGTATGTAAAGTCCTATTCCGGTTCACTTTGGATTGTTTGAGTTTCGGTTTACGTCCTAAGGTTTCCGTAATCCTGCTATAAGTGTAAGCTGCATTTGCCAGTAAATACCAACAGACTTAATCGCCTGGACGGGGTTCAATGCTGTCACAACTCACCTTATCCCGTGGTATTAAAGGAAACATCAAGAAACTGGTTCCTTTGAAGTACGTTTGCTCTTCTAGGAACTAACATGTTTTTTACTAAGCAAACATTTCTGTTAACTGTCAGAAATCACAAGCTTTCTGATATGTACTCGTTCAGAACTTGGACTATTGAAAATTGCAACAGAATGATACAGTCACTTTCTTAAAGATTAAGATCACCATCTGCAACCATATGTTAAGTCGACTTATGTTGTAACGATTGTTTTTTTTTTTTTTTTTTTTTTTTTTTTTTTTTTTTTCAACAATCTGACTCCAACGGTTTCGATCACGAGCCAGATCTTCATACTGTTGCAAGCAGTTGGAAGATGCCAGATCGCTCTCTACGCCGTGGAGCCATCGTCGCCGACAGCGACCTCTTCGCCTACCGAAAGGCGGTTCTCCCTTTAAAGATCGCTGTATCATTCGGTTCGGATCAGCACGCAGAACGTGACCGAGCCAGCGTATTCGCTGTCCTTTGATTTCATGCACGATATCAGGAATTTGCATTAAATTCCTGATCTCGTGATTGAAAAGAACTCGGTAAGTGCCATCAACGTCGCGTTTTGGACCATATATCACACGCATGATTCTTCTCTCGAATGTTAGAAGCCATCTTTCGTACTCATCCGTCAAGGTCCAACTCTCACATCCATACATGACAACGGGTCTGATCAACACTCTGTACAGTTTCAGCTTATCCGTATTTGCAAGATATTTTGATTTCAGCAGTGGACGTAGAGGATACAAAGCCCGATTGCCAGCGGCAAGGCGGACCTTGATATCCTCGCCCACACTA
The DNA here is from genome assembly GCA_963932295.1 of Tipula lateralis. Taxonomy (NCBI): domain Eukaryota; kingdom Metazoa; phylum Arthropoda; class Insecta; order Diptera; family Tipulidae; genus Tipula; species Tipula lateralis. Next base: position 55,021,407 of record OZ010738.1, read on the forward strand.
TTATCGTGAGTGATGAGAGATCCAAGATACTTGAATCTCATCACTCCTTCAAACGTGTGGTTTCCACTACTGAAATCAATTGCGTCTTGGTCTCTAAAACCCGAGATTAGATATTTGGTTTTTGACTCGTTGATTTTGAGACCAACGGAAGCTGAACACTGTTCCAGTGGATCAAGTATCTCTTTCACTCCGTTGCCATTTAATCCAATCACACAGATATCATCTGCATAAGCAAGAAGTTGATTGGATTGTCGGAATAAGATATTGTCCTGAGGTGTTTCACTTTTACGAAGGATGTATTCCAACATGAGATTGAAAAGTATCGGGGACAGCGCATCTCCTTGTCGAACACCGGAATTGATTGCAAAAGTTCTCGATAGCCTGTTCTCAACTTTAACACAGCATTGTGACTGCGTTACTGTCATTTTACACAGATGTACATATTTTTTTGGTATTCCTAAATATTCAAGCGCATACCATAGCCTCTCTCGATTGATCGAGTCATAGGCTTGCTTGAAATCTAGGAATACCTGGTGTACATCGCGAGATGTTTCGTAGTACTTGGAAAGAATCATCCGTAGCGAAAAAACTTGATCAGTGACTGACCGATTTGGACGGAATCCTCCTTGGTAGTCACCGACAATTTCCTCCGCTAGAGGAGTAATTCTTCCCAAGATAATGTATGACAGTAACTTGTATGCTGTACAAAGGAGAGCTATACCGCGATAGTTCTCGCATTTCATGCGATCACCCTTCTTGAATATTGGGCATAACGCGGCCACTTTCCATTCATCAGGCATAACTTCATTTCGCCATACCAATCGAACAAGGTCGAAAAGACAGTTCCACAAAGTTAGCCCTCCGAATATCAAGAGCTCTGAATTAATGCAATCAACCCCTGGTGAACGATTTTTCTTTAATCTCTGCATGGCCATTGTGAATTCCTCATAGGATGGATCCTCAATGAACATCTCCGCGGTCTGTATTTGAGAGTATTCAAATACAGCTTGTGATACATGTGGAACATTAAGTAGATCAGAAAAATGTTCACGCCATGTATCGAGTACCGCATCGACGTTAACACAGAGGTTTCCATCCTGGTCCCGAATGGCAGTTGACCGAGATCTTAAGGTATGGTGCAATTCGGTGATTCCTTTAAAGAAACCACGCGAGTTGTGCTCATTGCTGAGTTGTTGTACTCTTAAGACCTTGGCCTTCCACCATTCGCGCTTCTTCTGTCTACAAATGCGTTTAGCTGTCCTCCTAGCAAGAACTGCCTTGTTTTTCCTTGCAATTGTAAACCGAGTCTGCGCTTCATTGTGGGCTATATTGCGTTGCTCAACAGCAAGACGACACTCCTCATCAAACCAATCATTTTTGGGCGTAGTTTTCACTATACTGAGAGTGTGCTGGGCAGCATCGACAACCGAGGTTTTCAATACTTCCCAGACACTGTTCACATCATTAACGATTGTTAGTCGTTTTACAAAGTGGATGGTTCTACTAACAGATTGTACTGCTGCAACCATGATTCGACCATTTGTAGTTCATTGCTAACCACGTTTCGGTACCCCGTTAGAAATTATAACTCATCATACAACAGCTGATCATAATGTCGCACTCACAAGTAGCATATCCCTGATGAGATTGAATTGATATTATCAATCAAACGGCAATTTAACGTCATAAGATCGAAACTGGCCTAGCCACAATTTGACCTAATATTTGACCCATCCGTTACTTATTTTAACGCAGAGAAGAGTGTCAGCCGGTAATTGTTCCTATTAGTGACAGTTACTCTCTGATAATCGTTCAACATCACTATTCCAGTCGAAGTATCTAATTGGATAAGCATAGCTGGGCTCTGGTTATTTTGACATTTTATTTTATCAGTTTCCTATATTGATAGACCGTTTGGCAGGAATGGCACACTTCGGCAAGTATCTGGAAGAGGTTTCTAATAAAAACATAGCTCATCAATTAATCAAACAATTGGCAGGACAGTAAAATAATGTTTAACTCTCCCATAATATTACTCTTGCACAGATAAGGGGAAGTAAGTGTCTCCTAGAGACATCTCTTTACACTTCTCGACAAAAAATTAACATGCATCGAAGGACATAAAAAGCAATTGTATATGTTAAAGTATTCCTTGAGCTGATCACCTACAATGTGCACCAATACGTATTAATGGCTCGTAAGGTCTCAGTTGAGACGCGGTTTGAGTCGTTTACGACCTTTAAACCATAGATTATTTTAACCCATAACGTGGATCCTCTAGTAATTTAAACTAACAGTTTTTAACGACGTCAGCCCCCGGTCATCAGTTTAAATAGTTTTTCATATCAAAATGAATTTTTTTCATATGTTTGTGATCTGTATAAGGGGTCGAAGAACTCCTTCCGTTACGATCTTGATTCATAACTGATAGCTTGTTTGATATTTGCGTAGCAGTGTTTGGGGATTTTTAGGATCTTCTATTCTAACATAACGTGTAAACTCTGATACGGAACAGATAACTGTACCAACTTCACAAGTCTACCTAAATTTATATTCTACATGATTTATGAACGCAGTTTCCGATTGTGTAAATCTTTTAAAACCTTTTATTCAACCACATCTCGAAACGACAAATCATCGTCGATAAAATAAACCATTTCATGATGTCATATAATACACTCGTCAACCTTACGGAATACGAGTATAAATGTTATGTTTGCTTGTTCCCGCTCATACGACTGCACTACATTACAATTACTAAAAAGCGTCATATAAATAACTAAAGCACATATTTTTGTTCCAAAAGCTTTATAGCGAGCAATAAATTGTACAGTTGGACATATTTTATTGTTTGCGACGTTTATTGGTGTCAATAAATTCCCGTTTTGTATGACGTTCAAATCGTTGTGCAGTTTAGTATTTTTTACATTTGATTAACCGTCATCATAATCGAGCTTTTAATGTTGATTTATAGGATTGTAGTATCGCAATGTTTTTGAGGTAGGGTCTGGAACAATGGCGCCCTGGTTAAAGTTGGAGGTGTGGGGTTCGTACTCCGATAGGGTAAGGCTAGGATTGCAAAATATAGAAACAAACAGATGGGTTCTTAATACCATGCGTTTGGTGCTAGTCTTCTGCGATTATATACTGTCGATCCATTTTCACTAAGTCAAAAGTTTCACTGTTAAAACTCTCTCGTCATAAAAAATAAAAGAACATTTTGCTTAGAAGTCCTATTTATGAGTACAGAAATACACTTAGTTTCTTGGTTTTGGAGTTGGAATGAGAGCTTAATCACCCTTTGCAACAGTCCCTTTTTGAACTAAGCATCTGCATTTGTAAGAAAATTTGAAATAAAAGGATTGCTTTTTTAACAAAAAGAAGAAGCTGGAAACTAATACTCATCGAACTCTCTGACTTTAGGTAGAAAAACTGAGTCAATGTTAACTATACAGATGTTTTAATTTTTACCTATAAACCTGCACGTTTAAACCATTTAACAGAACAAATAAAAGTCTCATTCACTTCGTCATTACGCCTTCGGGCTGGTATATCGAAGGGGTTCCTTGACTTCAATATACCTTCTGTAATTTAAAATGTTCTGCTACCCATAAATGAAGAACTGGACAGTTGTGCCGACATTAGTTCAACCTGAAAGACTGCAGCAGTCCTTTAGACCTATACTCAAACAGTTCATCTGCAAAGGTATCAAAACGGATACTATGAATGGAAATTACTAATGTTTGAATGGTTGTAAACACATCAAGGCACCAGTAATTTAATGTTACTCATTAAAAAACGTCTAGAGATGTTAGATCCATCGATCCAATCGACAGGACCATTTTGGATATAATATGTTCATCGAATTTCGCTTTCAAATAGTCCATTGGTATGACCCACTGTGTGAAATGTTGCACCATCTGGTTTAAACCACATATCATTAATCGTCGAGCTCATGCAAGTGACCAAAGAAATAATGTACCAACATGCCTCTGCAGCGATCTTGATTGACTGTTACGTGACGACAATCATTTTCACCATCGAAAAACTACAGTCCAGTGACACCACCAGCATGAAAACCACACCATATAGTTATTTTTGTGCATGAAGTGGTGTTTCTTGAAGCAAATAAGGGTTTTAACCTAACCAATAACGCAAATTCAGTTTGTTGAGCGAGCCGGTTGGCCAAAAATGTGCTTCATCACTGAATATGATTTTGCGATGTAATTTATCAAATTCCTCTAACATTTACAGTGCCCAATCCGAAAACGAACGTCGCTTCATATGATGAAGTTCGATCTTATAAGGATGAAGCCAAGCTTGAATTTTGGCAATATTCTCGGGATTTTGGCCAACACAAATCTGTAATCTAAAATTTTAATTATGACAGTTTTGTTATTTTTTAGGCGGTCACAGTAAAATTTCAACGTCTTCAAGTCCCAAATGGACCCGTTATAAAGGTTTTCACTAGGACTGTAAACCAGTAGTAACTCACCTTATATACCAGTCATTCGTTTTGGTTTCAGATCGCCTCCTATACTTCCTATAGTTCGGTGTGCACTGTAATATTAGGCAGATGTTTTGCTTATTAGCTACATTACTAGCCACATCTACAAGTAGGAATAGTAATTTATAGCTTTTAACAAAAAGGATCCAATATAATATTTTGTCATTTTAACCAGAAGATCAAATGCGACGCTATATCTCGTAGTCAGTGGCTGATTACAGCGCAGTTTGAGCGTACTAATGTTAATTTCTATAACAATGGTACGTGACTTCCCACTAGAATCAGTGTTAACAGCTAGGCCAAACAGGAGCCCAGTAATGGCAAGGCAAATTTCACTTATATGATCCAGATAAAACTAAGTGCTATTTAAGCAACTAACTATGTCTATACCTGATACGGGTATTCCCTAACTGGAAGCTTAATTACTTGCTATACTTTTACACAACAATCACTTCTTGACACTCCCACCATACCAGATTCAACAGGACTCTCAGCACAGGAAATTTGTTCTTTCTTGATATAACGTCTTTGTCTGGCTCCACGCGAAACCTTTTATACATCCACCGCGGCTACTTTTTATTTTTATGTAAAGGAATATTTTGGATCCATATAGGCAATTTCAAATGATTTGTGACGTCAATGAAAAAGTAAACTGTGAACCTGATTTTGCTCCATTTATACCCATCTATAAAGACCACCTTCCAAGAATGCGCGATAAGTCTTAATTATATATCTTTTCCTCACATTGCTGCAATCAAGACTCGTCTTTACTAGGAATCAAGGGAGTATAGTTGCAACACTGTAATAACCTATCCTTAACCTATATTAATTTACAATACTTATGAAACCCCAAACTATTACACTGCAAGGTCTAATAAACAAGATGTAATCAATCTAAAGCTAAAGTCACTAACCGAAAAATAATAACAAGCTACAATTGATATAGTTGATGATCGTTAACAACCAAGTATATATCTTCATCATAAATCCTCAGCAGCATCGTAATTTATCAAACCATTAAAATGAAATTTCACCTTATGTCCACAGATCCATATAAACCTCATTAAATTATTGTGACAATATGTCTTAACACCTTAACACTGTAGCACACTAAAATTTAATCTCAGAACATGCAGAGGTGCGTATGTGTGTGGGTGGTGTCTCACCCTTTCGTCTTACAAACGAGAATGTTTATATTAAACACTTACTCAACTATATAAATATATCGCTCTTCAACCCACTAACCTTCCCCACTCCCAAAAAAAAATCATATCATAAAATTCTAATTAGTTTTATGGGGCTCATAAACATATAAACTACACACATCATACAGACATATACATGTGTATACATTTCTTATATGTATATATAGTCTTAGCTATCAAATGAAATTTTAATGAATTTTATGCCATATTGGGTTTATTGTTTGGCCGTATACACAAAATATATAATTCGTTCCGTTTATGCTTATATGTTTGTATGCCGACTTATATAATATATCAAAATCAACGTATGACGGCAACAATGTAACAATATGGAGATGGCACCAGCCCTCAACATTAAATTCGTTGTGAAATTAATTGTCAACATTTTTATGAGGTTGGAATAAAAATACATAAAACAGAACATAAAGCATAATATGTGTAGGATTTTGTTTGGTTAATGGGTGTACCATTATGAACCGACATGAAAATCACAAGATTCAAGTATAAAGAAGGTATCAAGCACCTTTTAAAGTATCACTTAAAGAACCCCCGTCGAGCGCTTATAAGCTTCTCAGTCTAGAAGTTACTTTCAAGGTCATCCGTCAACAATAAAGTATTTTTAATTTCCATCGAAAAAACGATCTTAATGCAATCCTAACACCTTAGGACCATTCGAATCTCTTATCATTTCTTGAAAGTTACTCTATAAAGATCTCTACATCTCAGCATGGTTTAGTGTGAAAATTGCAAAAATTACTGTATTTCAAAAAATACTATATGAGGCTTTGTAATTAGAGGAGGCTTTAAATCTTCATTTTGGAAATTAAATGAAAACTACGATAACCCGATCCTCTTATACAAATCGAATTGGGTGAACCAGTTCACATATTATATTATACTCCAGTAGTGAAACCGCTTACCGAATTTCCTACAGGAAGGGCTGTAAATCATCCTAAACCACCTTGCAAATATCTTCAGAGCCAGTTTGGCTCTGAGACACATACAAGATCATTGAGAAAAATCAGGGTAGTGTTCATCCCGATAGATGGAAAGCGTAGATATGACCAGGCAAAAAGTTTTCGACCTATAGGCCTGTCCTCTTTTATGCTTAAATGTTTAGAGCGATTGGTTGATAAGTACTTTAGGGATAATGCATTATAGGAAAATTCCCAAACCTTCCGAACAACATGCAAACCAGAAAGGTAACGGTTCAGTGGGACGGTTTCGACAGCTGAAAGACATAACATGCAGATAAGACTTGTTCGGTGGTTTAGTTCAAACAGAATAACTACAGACTTAGGTTAAGATATAGGACAGTGACCACTCGAGAGGCATATCCACAGGGTGGAGTTCTTTCGCCGCTCTTGTGGTCATTTAACTGTCAAGGTCATGCTGATGGCATAATACACTTTGGTAAATATATACGGATGAACTATGTGATAACATGCAAATAGCGAATAACATAGTGGAAACCTGATGTAGTGATCAAGGTCTATCAGTTAACCCTAGGAAAACTAAGATAGTTTTTTTCACAAGTCACAGAACTATGAGAAACTTTAGTCTTTGGTAAAATGAGACTCAGACCGTCCCGTTCTATTTAGAAGTCAAGGTTTTGGGAATCTTGTTAGATCAGAAGATAACCTGGCAAAACACGTGGAAGAAAAATGCAACAAAGCATGTATCATTTACTGGAAATGTAGACAGTACTTGCTACGCGGTTGTCAGACTAATAATCTCGTTTGCCAACTAAATTGTCTGGGTATTGGATGAGCTACGCGCACCACAACCACTGCAGCTCTTGAGATAGCTGCAGCTCTTGGATCTGCCGCCGCTAATATTTGGATCAGAAATTGTGCAGGGCAAACTCCCGCTCGCTTACAAAGTAAAGACTATGAATTTAGCCCTTCTGAGCATTATCATGTAAAGAGGGAGGTTTGAATTTTTCATGTACTTTTTTCCGAAAAGCACAAATGGACTAAAACAGCCCATCCTACCTCTCTGCTGTCTGATAACGATATGATAATTGTCACTGATGGATCAGTGTGCTGTAGTCCGGTTATACATGAAAAACTCTGAGTTGCAATTATCTATCGTTGGGGGAGAAGAGGAACAAACTGTTGAGCACTTCCTATGCTCCTATCCGTCATACTGTTCACAAGTTTGACGATACCGAGCCTCTTAGGTTCCATTCGAAACACAATCATATTTCAGGACTGAGAGTGTACGTCTGGAAGGGGATGTTACAATGGGTCATTCGAGCCAGGAGCTAAATGTCTCTTCCTGCTTCCCCGGCTATTGTAGTGTATTGTAAAGAATTTAAACGATAGGATAAATTGTAAGGCAAGCGATTAAGATCAGGCTCTATACGCTAGATCATTGGTACAGAAATTGTCATCTTACACGTGCTTAATGGAACACCCTATATGCATATATTTCTTATGTAGGCACGTTAAATAAATGGGATACGACTTTAATATATGGCGAGTATTAGATAGATGCAAATGCTGGATCAGAAATTCCATTTCACATCTTAATCCTAAATATGACATTATGGAAATCGGCTTAAAAATTTTATTGTTGTTCCTCCATGTTGTCTGAAGATGTTGTGCACAATAAAAACCGAATCACTTTTTGGTTTTCCTTTTATATGTATGTATGTATTATGTATAGATGCTGAACGATAATAAAAGAAACTTTAAGATGTTTGGTCGGGTGGTGCGGTGCGGTGGCTAATCCGACAAAATAAAAACTTTTTCTTCACGGTGGAAATTTATATACGTTTACATACTCGTACCCTATACGAAAAGGATACGACACAGAGGGAAAAGAAAAACTTTGTATTCAGGTTTTACCTATTTACCGTTATCCTTTATTACCTTTTAAATATTGAAATTTTCCTAAATTGAAAATTTTGTATGTTTGCGTTTTGCGGGTATAACACGAATTTCTATATAAATATTTTTAGACAACCGGATAGAGAGATGAGTATCTCAATATCGAAATTAAAGTGTGGAAATTCAATCATTCGTATGGATATAATGAACATTATAGCCTAAATTCAATAAATATACATAACCGTGATACTGTATTTAACGTCTAATCAAGCAGGATAAGGGTTGTTGTAAGGAGTGTGTCTTCATTCGGTGTTTTCAAAATATTTACTCTGGTGTTCAGTCAACCATTGTCTTATAATTATAATTCGGATTAAGGTCGATGGTGGCACGTGTAAGGCGTTTTCATTTATAAGTATGGAAGTTTATCACTTGGACTCGATGATCTTCAAGCACTCAATATTGCACTCTTTATCTGTGTCATGAAACGTTGAAGTTTTCGAGGTGCTTGTCCGATCTTGAAACATCTTCAATAATACTGGCTTAAAATTTTTTTTCACTATAGTTTCAGTCGGAGGTTTTCCTTGCTAAAATCACACCTCTTTAACAACACCAACTAACTGTCAAAACCGAGTAGCAGACTATACAAGGACGTTTAGCTAAATAAAAAATCTCTAGAACTGTGACACCTCGGGATTAAAATAAGAGGACTCAACCTGAGAACTTAAGAGCTAAAGCCTATGTTGATAAAGCTATAAAGTATGCAAACCACAACGTCATCTTAAATGTGGGAAGTGGGTCATTCTCAAGACAGAAAGAAATTAACTTTACTATTTGCTTAGTTTAAATGATAAATTTCAAACTGGAGTATCTTAGATGAGGTGATTCTCGGTCCATCGCTATAATTCCCTTTTAGTGGAGATAAACCTGAAATAAGAAAAATTTAGAAACCAAAGAAACACAAATTGAGAATTATACAGACTCCATCTCTACCAGACACCTCGAATCAAAGGGCATCTGAAGTACTAGAAAAGACACTACTTTTACTTGCTTAGCTACCATGTACTGCGACATCATGGTGGATTAGGATGTTGGGAAGACTAAGTTAACCGACGATTCCTCTCAAAGAGAGCACAAGAAATGTATTCGTAGTACAAAGTCCTAGAAATGGAGATATTTGTGTGAAGAAGTGCAATGGCAACCGCTAGACTTAAGAAAATTCTATGTGGAAATATCAAGAGTACCATTACAAAAGCTATATCGTACTCATATGAGTAAACATCATGAAAGCCTTTTAGAACATTCAAATTCAGAAGATGGAGTATCGATTCATTCTCAAAAAGGAAAACACCACGACCAGATGGATCTCTTATAGGAGGAGCTGGAAATCACCCTATAAACCACCTTTCACATATCTTGTGCTCCAGTTTGGCTCTGATACATATTTCACAATCGTGAAGGAGAAGCCTACACTTCAAAGAATATGATACGACCTATCAGCCAGTCCTCTTTTCTACTTAAATTTTGAGAGCGAGTGATAGATCGACATTTTAGCGATAGTACAAATGAGGTCCCAGTAAATCTTCATGAAGTCATTGGACGAATTTGAATAAATATTTTGTCTTAAAGAGAAGCATTTTTGCACTTTCAAAATACATTTGATCACTTCTCCTTCGGTGTTATGCTCTCCACAACTGAAAGCCATGGCATGGAGACCACACTCAAAGCAATGTGGTTCAGTGTCGTTTTTAAGACAAATAGAATTACTGTCAGCTTAGCGAGTGGTATGACTAGCGTGACTGAGTGAATGCAGTTTTCTCTTCGCTTTTATTGGTGGGGTCTTGCAGTCAACTCAGTGTTAGTACAACTACAATGCAAATTGCAACCAGTGCGAGAAAAAAGAAACAGTAACTAATAAGCACATCCTGCGTGGACGAACTAACGCCCTTAAAGATATAGTATATCGTGGCCATCATTTGACCAACCAGGTTTCAGGACTTAAAGCGTTTTTTTGCGAATGGATGCGACAATGGGCCAAAAGTTTTTACTCCATTACCACTTAATCTAATATAAAATGTTGTCTTGAGGTGTTTAATTTATGTGGAGGTCAGAATATCAGAAACGGATACAGCGAATCTCCATATGTCAACATCCAGAACTAATAAGAAAGCCACTGGCAACCGGACCTTGCATATTTGTGAATGAGCTGAAATTGAACCGAGTGTTGATCAGATCCATTGTCATTTATATGGCTCTGAGAAGTGTACCTTGACAAAGATTGTTTCTATTAGTCGAGAGCAAAATCATGACGTTGGTGACATATAGCGATATCATAATTTCTTTTGAAGTTTACTTCGAATTTCAGATATCTAGCATGAAGTCCAATGACAACGAATACGCTGGCTTGGTTACGTTCGACATACTAATCGGGTGCGAATGCAGGCCAATAATGGCCTATAAAAGAAGAGCCTTTCTAACTTCCTCAATGCAAGTATTCGCAAAGTTCATCTGTGCACAGGTTTTAACGTGTAGTGCAATCTTGAGCCCATTTGAAGAAACAGTTGCGCTAATTACTGTGTCGTTGAAGTCTTGGGACTTATCACCCTCTTTCCGTTTATGGTTGTGTTTAAACGCTCGACCAGCAAAGCAAACATATAGTTGTTGGTTTATTTGAAATTGTAAACCTAACTGGCGTTTTATCATAGGTGATACCACGTTGCTCAACAGTAAAAGGAAACTACCCATCCAACTAATATTAATTGGGCTTTGTTTTCACAAAACTGAAAGTGTGTTAGGTGTGTCACCACTTCTCATAGAATTCAGTTCATCACACTTGTAACTCGATCACCAACTGATATTGCTGATCATTTCTGTTTCTTCTTTCATCAGCCTGCGTAGGAAACTTTGAATAGCCTGCTATTTAGGCAGCTGTCCATTTTGAAGCATTCCTCTTTTGGCAGGTTCAAACTACGCCATTACTAAACATGGTACGATACACGCTTCAACGCATTAAAATTGTTAAAATTCACTACGGCCGTCAATAGTACGAACCGTTGGGACATCGTTGCATAGTCCGTTGTGTTGAAGAAAACCCAGGTGTGTCAATTCCTCATCGATCTTTTTAGTTAGAGCTCAGTTAACACAAGAACTCAAGCTAATCGATCACCATAAACGTCGTATCTTCGCTGATTTGGTCCTTCAAATACATCAAACGTTAACGGCGGCTACGTTAATAAGCAGAATTGTCGCATTTGGGGCTCAGAGAATCACTATTTAGTGTGGTTTTTGGGCTGGCGGTATGACTGGGTCTTACTTTTTCGTAAATGAGGCTGGTGCAACAGTTAAGGTGAATGGATTTCGCCACCGAGCTATGATTAATAATTTTTAATGGCCGGAATCGGAAGATATTGATGTGGGCGACGTTTATTTTCAACAAGATGGATCTATGGGTCACACAAGCAACGAAACAAACGCAATTTTGCAATAAAAGTTTCCTGATCGTGTTATTTCTCGAAGAGGTTATCTCAACTGGCAACCGAAATCTTGTGATTTAACACCTTTAGAACTGTTTCTTTGGACCACGTGACACACACATAAATATATATATATATATATATATATATATATATATATATATATATTATATATATATATTATATATACATATATATATATATATATATATATTATATATATATATACATATATATATATATATATATATATATATATATATATATATATATAAGGGTGGTTAAATTTTAAGGGCCGACCTTGGATGTGAACCTACACGTCTAGGTTGAACCATGGAAAAATACACAATCGAGCAACGCAGTAAAGTTATTCAGGCATATTTTGAAAATGGGCGTTCAAATCAAAATGTATATCGTGTACTTGATTTTTTCGGTCAATTTAAACGTCCAAATGTGCGTACAATCAGAAAAATCGTGCAAAAATTTGAGCAAACCGGGTCTGTAGGATATATTTTAAAATATGAGTGCATGCTCGTACAGCTCGTACTGCAGAAAATATTGCTGCTGTTCGCGATAGTGTGGCTGAAGAGCCGTCCACCTCAACTCGTCGTCGTGCCCATCAATTGCACCTCTCACGCTCGTCGCTGATGAACATTATGCATAAAGACTTGCATTTACATGCTTATAAAGTGCAATTGACTCAAGAACTAAAGCCTCTTGACCATTCCAAATGTCGTCAATGGTCAGAATGGTGGCAAAACCAATGCATCCACAAAGAGTGACTGTTTGGTGCGATTTATGGGCTGGCGGCATCATCGGGTCGCCGTATTTTTATCCAAAATGAGGCCGGTAAGACAGTTATTGTGAATGGTGTTCGCTATCGTGAGATGATAACGAACTTTTTATGGTCAGAATTGGAGGATGTGGACGTGAACGATATGTGATTTCAACAGGACGGTGCCACTTGCCACACAGCTAACGAAATAATGGCTCTTTTGCGCGACAAATTCAATGACCGTGTTATATATACATATATATATATATATATATATATATATATATATATATATATATATATATATATATATATATATATATATATATATATATATATATATAGATATATAAAGGGTCCGCCAAATAACTTTTTTTTTTGAAAATGCAATAAAAAAAAACTACTGAATATTTTCTCAAATTTCTTTTTTCCGGTTCTACAATCCTTCCGGTTAATAATGGAAAATAATTTCATTCAAATGGCTGCCTCGGCTGGCCATGCAGTAGCCTACACGATCGGTCCAATTTTTAAGCTCATTATCGATTGTGTGCAGCTGTATTTCACCAATGGCTTCACGAATATTGTCCTTTAAAGCGACAATTGTCTCTGGCTTGTCGGCGTAACACTTATCTTCGAAGGCACCCCACAAATAATAGTCCAACGGTGTCAAATCGCAGCTCCGAGGTGGCCAAACGACATCAGCTCTGCGGCTGATAATGCGATCTTCAAAAACAGGGCGCAGAACATCGAGTGTAGCTTCAACTGTGTGGCACGTATCGCCGTCCTGTTGAAACCCAATGTTGCCAATATCCTCCTCTTCAATTTTTGTGAACAAAAATTCGTTCAACATGGCCCGATAACGATCGCCATTGACTGTAACGGCCACTCCTTGCTCATTTTCGAAGAAAATGGCCCAATAATGCCTCTGGACCAAAATCCGCACCAAACAGTGACTCGTTTTGGGTGCACTGGCTTTTCAATGTATGCGTGCGGGTTTTCCGTGCCCCAAACGCGACAATTTTTCTTGTTTACATACGCGCCAAGATCAAAATGAGCTTCATCCGAAAAGATGTTTTTTTTGGCAAAATCGGCATCTTCTGTAAGTCGATCGCAGGCCCACTCAGTGAAGCGAAAACGCATTGGATGGTCAGTTGGCCTCAATTCCTGAACCAATTGGATTTTGTATGGCGTCATATCAAGGTCTTTATGCATTTGTATGGCGTCATACCAAGGTCTCAATGATGTCTTCAAAATGTTCAATTGTTGAGAACGACGGTGAATTGATGTTGATGGCGCATCACGCACACTTTCTGCCACAGTATCAATATTCTCGGGTGTACGCACTGTTTTTGGCTTTTCACGCTTTGGTTTATCGATGAGGATGCCAGTTTCATTCACTTTTTTCACAAGATAACGAACATATGGAGGTGACGGTGCTTCTCTTTCGCACACATTCTGCAACATTATCATGATTTTCAAAGTAATGTCGCAATATTTCCCAGCGTTGTTCAAGCGTATACACAACCATATTCGTTCAGCGGAAGGATAAGTGTTACCATTCACGAAATAAGCACTAGTTGAAAAGAAAACTTAAGATGGCGGACCCATATATATATATATATATATATATATATATATATATATATATATATATATATATATATATATATATATATATATATATATAAATCTCAATCGTGGCATGCCTCGAATAACTTGAGCCATTACTTTTGGAATGGATTTGACCGTATTTTCAAGTGTGGATTACCATGGGGCCAATATTTCCTTATCGCATTCTTGATATTTCCAGCATCCGCACCGTTCAGGTTCCTGTCAAATATATAAAATAAATCAAATAACACATTTTTCCTATTCTTTCCAGGTGAATACTGTCCAGGCACTTTTGACGGTTGGGTCTGTTGGAATGATACAAAAGCTGGGACGTACGCGACTGCGCCATGCCCCGAATTCGTAGTAGGATTTGATCCAACAAGTAAGTACAATTAACAACTCGACTAGACATCATATCGTCTATATATAATATATTTATTGCTGTCTTATCAAATTTCAAATCTATTATATACTCATTGTCTCAAGTTATGTATACACATCTATGTATATATGTACATACATACAGCTGAAGACAAACAAGAATTTTCTGTATTCATTCCCATTCATTCATTCGCTCTATTGATCATTTAATGGAATTCTGACATGAATAAATCAAAAAGCTTTAAATTTATTGCTTTGCACACACATATACATAAATACATAAAATATGTCTTTCGAAAGAAAACTGTCTATTTATGTATGTGTGCTATACAATAGGTAAGAGGTGGGAAAATTTACTAGGGTGGAAATTTATTACATTTTGGCAATAGCAATTCTTTATTTTGAATATATAGATTTCGAGAATTTTGAATTTATGTTTCCGTATAATCATCGAATGGTACGAGTATGAATAGAGAGATAAATGTGACTGGTTTCGTATCGTATATAAATTAATGATTTCCGGCAATCGAACTTCGAATACTTTGTTCGAAACAATGTAGCGAGGAAGAATTTCATAAACAGAGATATACACGAGTATTTTAAAAGTTTAACGAGAACTGTAATGATAAACTTTGGATCATATCCAAAACGATACAACAACTAACAACATGCAACTCGAAGTATGAAAAACTGTCGTTAGTATTCCCGTATAATGTTGCTTACATGCATTATATTCTTTGGGAAACTACTGAAGTGTTAACGTTATTATATGCATGTGCATATCCCTCGTTTGACACGGTCAGTATGAACGTCATCGATTTGATGTTTTCGAAGGTGCTACATATTCTTCCTCATTTACAATTTGATGAGAACCAAGCACTCCAGTTTGTCAGTGAACTGTACAATGGCCATTTATTGCTTCATTGAGATGAAAATCTCATCAAGAGTAGAATCAGTGGATCTCTGCAATAATTTTGTAGCATTTTCTACGTTGGTGCCTAGCTTTGAAACAGTAGTAGTTTCCTTTACACCTGATAGTTTCGATGCATACAATGACACCGAAATCAGAGGTTGGTCAATATGGGTATTTCACTATATGAAAATGTATATATAAAAGTTTTAGCAGATCATTTAAAGTGCCTTAACTTGAAGCCATATGTCGTCAAAACAACACCTTGAGTTTCTCGGCTCATTTTCATCTGATTTTCCGATGAAAACGATACTGGAACTGATGTTACTGTAAGCGGTGAATACTATCGTACTTTTAATAACCCGAATTTGAAGATGTTGGACCACTTTTCTCGGTTCGTATCCGAATTATTAACAGCACAGACAAAGATTAAAATACCGGAGTTGAGTCAAAAAAAAAAAAAAAGTTAAGTTGATGTGGCTGCTATCGCACACTTAGACCAAATTTGATCCGTTGTGATACCACTCTATACGGCTACAGGTCCGAGTCTTTCCGTAGAGCCATCTGCGCATTGCATAGCTCCATGTCAGTACTATAGGACTGATGGGTCGGCCCAAGGATTCTAAACACGACAGAAGATCCAGATTATGTTTATTTTTCACCACCGATCGCACCGCCCAAACGATCGAAGGTGAAAAACCCATATTGCATCCTGCCTCGAATCGGATTCGAACCCGGTACCTCCCGCTCCAACTGCCGCAGCTTTAACCACTGCGCCACCTGGGCGATTTTTGGTCAAACTTACAACATTATTTATTGCTTGTTACTGGTGGGGGATATATGATACTACTCTTCACTTAACTTATTGCTAATAAACAAATCGGATGAATTCTCGATCATTTCATTCTTATGATCAACATTCCGCTGAAACCGACTACTACAGCCAAAACAGCTTCTGTTTCGGCCATAACTACATATACCCTCACCCTGTACCATATTCACTCAGCTATTGACTCCCAAGTTGTTCACTGAGCTTATTAATAGGCAAATTTGTTCTAATATGAATGTTGCCGTTATGTGGTACTTTCAAGACCATCTCGAAAATAAGTTACTTCTATTAGAGGTTTCGCAAATAGTAGTCCGCTTACAGTAAGAAAAAAAATTGAGAAAATAAATTCTAGAGTGAATAATTAAGGCACATTCGTGGGGTGGTGGTACAATTATGTCAGGATCGAAATGATTTATCTAGAAATTTTGCCAAGGCTCTACCGATTTCAGGGTTTGCCACATAGTTTTTATCAGGCATTGTCGTAACGGACTTTATACTCGTATCAAGGATATTGTTGGATGGCCGATACCGTTAATTAATAGAAAAGCTTTATTAATTGATTATTTCACGTGCGAGCTCATACTAACCTTCCTGAACGAATTTAGCCTTAAATGCAGTTCCATTATGAAATTCTTAAACATGCGGTCTATTTGACCATTCGTTATATAAATAACATTGAATGGTAGGACATCTATAGCTAATATTTTACACAGCATTATGGTGTGTCAGAGAAAAACACTTTATAGTTTCCCACTCCACAATATCTCAATGTCTCTAAACCGTTTTGCCTCTTATATTTTTGATTTCCAAGTGAGCCTTTATAACTATAAATATAAGAAGAACCTCAAGGACATTCACTGTATGTTTCATATTCCAAACTATCACACTGCTGGGTTGATTCAGGTTATTTCGGGATTGGTAAGGAGGTAGCAAATTCAAATTGTAGATAGCGGTGATCTTGAAAGGAATAGAAGTGCTAATCAAAGTTGTGTTCGAAGAAATAATGTCAATAGTGGGACATCCCATTGAAGTGTCTCCACAGTTTTCTTGACGACTTTAACAATCTGAGCCAAGCATGATTATGCTAAAAAATTACTTTGTCTTGGCTTTTTGAATATTTTTTGCTTTTGAGCCTCATTGTTCGACTTAATTGCATCAATTGTTGTTAATCTTCATTAGCTTGCAATAAATTTTTGATTTCGTCGTTGAAGATTATAAAAGCCCGACAAAAAATAATATTGTCTTTAGAAAAGTTACTATATATAACGTGAAAACCCATCGTTCCGGGTTCGACGTCATTTGACTTGAGTCTATACGGAAACCCATTTCTTTAGTTTTGCTCCTTATATCCATGGCCTTGAAACGGTTTGCAATCACTTGTTGGGTCACTGCTACAGCTTCAGCGAGCTTCACTTTAGTTGGACATGACTCTTGGTTCTATAACGACTCCAATTCAGCGTCTTCAAACTTTACTAGTCTTTCTTTACAATCTTTGACACTAGCGTTGAAATCGAACTAGTTCGTTTAAGCAGAAGTCAATGTCTATCAAAACAACACAGCAGTGCTTTTCACAAATACATACTGAGTTTAAGATGGGTCGATGCGATTAATTACTAGTTACAAAAATTATTTATACCCCCGATATGTAGCTTGTATAAGGGCTTTGGAGGGCAGTACTCTTTAGTATCGGATTAGTGAACTTTATGTATCCAGTTCATTAAACCATTTCTCTGTCAAGACACAAATCTTGGTGGTGTATCTCTTTGGTTTTCTTGTTATTAAGTTGCATTAAATGAATTTTAGGATATGGTGGAATTACCATCTCCATGTACCATCACATGCTCATAACATATGATCAACTATAAAATCTATTTATAGTTGAAGATTATTACAGGCTAATAATACAGTCATGCGCGTTCTTTCCAAGCATGGTTGTCAATTTTACTCGTTTGAGCTGGCACTCGAAACGTGCAACGAAGCATTTGTTTGTGAATAGCAACTGATGTAGTCCTAGAAAAGAACGTATTACCAGCTGCTTATAGTACAACAATAAAACCAACTAACCAATAAGCTTCTTAATAGTAGGACATGGATATAAAGCAGAAACTTATCTCAATACAACATACAGCTGCCGCAACTGTATAATTTATATTTTTTCGTTGTTGTACCAGAAACTATACCTAGGGCAGTGTCATACTATTCACAAGCAAGCGCATCGTTTCCATTGCGAGCTCAAATTTGTCTCTTAGTCAGGGGCAACACCACAAAGATCTGAGCAACGATAAAAGAAGATTTAAAATGTTCAGTAGATGACCTGATATGTTGTTAAGATAATCACTTCAATTTTGTAAATGGTGGGTTGGGATAATAGCGGTTTTGTACTGATAAGAGATGTTTATGATACAAATTGGTAACCATACTTCCAGGAAAATGCGTTGTGGCCGCATTTAACTAGCAATAATCTTCAATCTAGATTTTTTTTGACCATATGTGCTTGAATGGTTACACCATATGCAACTTAATCAAATGAGCATCGAATCATGTCGGGTGTTGACATTCAGAAATAGCCTTCCTTGTATTTTTTTTATATATGGAATACAGCAGTCGGAGCTGTTCTAAAGTAATAACTATTGAGATCCGCACCTTATATAAAATTCTCGTCGAAGTAAATTTGCAGCACTGAGTCGATCCCTCATCACAAACAATAAAACATTCACAATTGAGATTCACCTCGAGTTTAATACAATCAGGTTAGTCCTAAAAGCGGTCTTAAAAAATTATTTTCTAGTTTCAGACATTAAAAAACTGGATTTCCAGGTGTTAAAGTGTCCTGGTTTACCGACGTAGACAAGTGATTTTACATAACCCCAAAGAAAATAATCGAATGAGATTAAATCACACTTTCTTGGTGGCCAATTGGACCACTAAGCGAAATCATTCTTTCATCAAAACTTTCTTTGAGTAAATCAATTGTAGCGCACGCTGTGTGGCATGTGGATCCGTCCTGTTTGAGCCTACACCGAAAAAAATAATTGTGTATAGATAACGAATTATGGTGTTCATTAAACAAACTCGTCGTCTATATGCAGCCGACGAATAATTAATTAATTTTATGCAATTTTATTAATCAAACATCAAAAAATTAATCAACAACTATTAATTAATACAATTATTTTAGAAATAAGAAATAATTAATGTTTGTTATAATGATGAATATTAGTTAAATCTGGATTTTATTTTAATATTAAATCATCTTAACATTAAGCAAGTTATTGTTAGTTTGATATTTTCAATTTAAAAAATATTAATAATATTAATTAACATTAATTACATTATTTTAAAAGAAATTTAATTAAATGTAGTAGTATTAATAAAATACAGATATTTGAATTAAAGAATATTCGTTCCCACAAATATACCTTTCACGTGTAGCCCCGCGGGCGCTTTATATATATATATATATATATATATATATATATATATATATATATATATATATATATATATATATAAATATTAAAGAACTAAAATCAATCATATTCACAGTATATGATTGCTTAGTGCCAGTATAAGAAAATAAACTTGGGACTAGTTGTTTTCAATATCATTGCAAATACCTATTTGCTAGTTGGGACTAGTTGTTTTCAATATCATTGCAAATACCTATTTTGACAATTAAGCTTATAGGAATTATTTTAATATTATTATAATTTTTTTAACACTATCTCGTTGTTTCCAATTTCTTAATAGTTTACCAAAATAAACGTAAACTTCACAAGAATTAAGCACGTGTCAAATGTGGTTTTGTAAGTTGCATCTTTGCACATTGACTATCCAATTATGATTGAAAAATGTTAAACGGTAGATCTTAGTTGTATAATAAAATGTTTGCATCGAAATTAATTGTTTTAAAGAACCTTCATTAGTATTAGGAAAATTTATCTAATTATATGAAATGTACTAGACCTAGAATTAAGCTTTATCAAAACAATTAATATTAATCCAAATATTATTATTAGTTAACTGAGGTTTACCGTTTAACAGCCTGGTTTTTTATAAATGTTTTCAATTATTATTTTTTATTTAACAAATATTAATTAAATTAAAGAATATTACTTCTATACCAATTTTTTGAAAGAAAAATTATTAAATAAAGAAAAAATAGTACTACTTAGTACGATTAATTAAAAATTTTCAAACGTATTAACGAATCTTAATAAAAATTAATAATTTTAGTTTTGTTAATGAAAGTTCTTTGAATTGTCAAAATCTAATTCAATTAATCAAAGCATGTTCAGATAATGTGATTTTACTTGAATATCAAAATATAATTTAAAGAATTTTATATTAAGATAACAAAAATCTGTGACAATAATAAATTTGTCGTTTCATTAATGATTTCATTCGTTAGTTGTTTAACGAAGACTCTGTCGTTAATATTATACAATGTTTTTTTTCGGTGTATGTCAGCAAGATTAATTCCAGCTAATCGAGGTACGAAAAAATTTCTAATCATGTCCCTATACCGCTCACCATCGACAGTAACATTCTGACCATCGTCATTTTTGAAGACATATGGACCAATGGCTCCGCCAGCTCATAAATCGCCCAAAAACAGTAATTTTCTAAGGATGTAATGGTTTTTCGACCTGCTTATTTACATACTCATTCAACCAAAAATAGGCTTCTTTGGAGAGCAAAATTTTTAATGGAAATACAACAACAATATCAATTTGGCAATCCGCCTGTTCGCCGAATTGGCAGCGCATACGTTGGCCGTTGGCTTTAATTTCTGCTTTAATTCAAGTTGAATCTTGAAAGCTTTTAAGCCAAGATCCTTTCATAAAATTGTCCATAAAGTGGTAAGATACCACCCTAGTTGGTGAGAACTGATTTGAATAAAACTGGGCTCTACTGGAAGCGTATGCCTGGAACAACTAACATTTCTAAAAACGAAATGATTGCATCGTGATGTAAGGTGTCCAAAGAACGACTAACATTACTTCTTGGTGGCAATGCTGCAGGTAATTTTAATGCTGCAGGTAATTTTAAGATTAAACCATTTTTGATCTTTATGTTAGAAAATTCAAGACCCTATAAAGGGTTGAACAGGAATCAATTGCCATCATGTGGAGACCCAACAAAAAAGCTTGGATGACCAAGATTCTCTTTGAAGACTGGTTAAAAAGTCAATTTTCCCCTAAAGTGAAATAACAACAAGGTTTTGCTTCTTTTATAAAATGCTCCAAGACATCCGGCTAATTTAGCTGAGTTATCTAAAGATGTGGCAATTATTCTTCTGCCTAAAGACACTACAGCCCTTATTTAGTCAATGGATCAGAATTCAAAAGCTAAGTTTAAGGCATATTATTTAAGCAGAACTCTTCAGTAACTGACTAATGAGATAGATGGAAGATCTTCTCTCACAGAACTTTGCAAAAAGTATTAAATCAAAAATGCGGTCGAAAATGTTGGCTTTGATTCATGGAGAGAGTTGGAATGAACCACAATGAACGGCGTCTTGGCCAAATTATGGTCAAAATACATAACAATAAATAATGATGAAGATGAGTCTCTTCTGGAAATTGTTGAGTTGACATATTGGTTGATTTGCTTAAGTAGATCGCGAACCTCTTTTCAATGCAGTTACTCTGCTTCAATTAGAAAACGATCCACCATTAAATAAAGAGGTAGAATCAGATGTTTCGCGAAAGTTTATCTTAAAGGAAATCAAAAGCGCTTTATTGTTTCGAACAAGGAATAAACATCTTACGCCAAAGTACCCCAATGTGGAGAACCACTAAGGTTTCACGAGTATACAGCCATTAACTGTTACAAGGATATGTTTTGTTTATGTGATTCGTTTCACGGCATTTCGCTTTTCGGCCAAGTTTCCCGTGCCATAAAGTGAGGTACAAGTATATATATATATATATATATATATATATATATATATATATATATATATATATATATATATATATATATATATATATATATATATATATATATATATATATATATATATATATATATATATATATATATATATATATATATATATATTTGTCGAAGGGAAGGAAACGCTCATGGGTGCTGTGCCGGACTCTTATCGACTAAGACCTGACCCTCCGTTCCTCCACACAATCAGGATCGCAAAATTTGCATAACTTCAGGCGTTGAATGTCCACGTTCTTATCAATTTATGTTGTTAGCTTCATGTTGTTTCATGTTTTAACGTAATATCATCATTATCATGGTATTAATGGTAATTCAATTTTGCTCATCCGACAGCATCTTAGGGATAATATTTTGCGTTTTCAGCTGACCTACTTTATCAGTACACTCACGACGCTGCAGCCATCACCGTTCACAGTGAAAAATAGTGTGTTCTGGTGTATTTTGCACTATGGGCCCTTTGTGGCATTGAGTGCAGAGCCTTATAGGGTTCCAACCGACTTTAATAATAATCTTGTCCATCACAGTAGGAACAACAGAGTCTTTCTTTAAGACGCATCTTAAAGAAATAGCTGTTAAAACAACCATAGCCGGATAGGGATTTCGTTAAGTGGAAGTTAATTTCACCATGCTTACGCTCCACCCACTCTTTAACTCTAGGAATCAGCTGTCCAGTCCATGATGCAGTGTCCATCGTTTCTGCCATTAATCCGTATTTTCTTGTTAGGCGCCTTCCTTAGAAGTCCCACTGAGTACTATGAGTCTATGTGTAGCCATTAACTTCATAGGTGGCATGCTACATAGTATGACGGCTGCCTTTTTCGAGATTGTCTTCTAAGCACTACATATCCAGAGTGCAATAGTTCGCTGAACGCGCTCCAGTTGATCACGGACCTTTACAGTGTCCAATGGTCGAAACCATACGGATATCCCATACAATATATGATTGATGTGACTACAAAGGAGAGCAATTTCCTCTTTCTTGCGCTCGGTCCGTCAGTGCTGGCCTTTAATCGAATAAGACCAGTTGTTGTTCTATTCGCCTGACCCACCGTTTGTCTAATGTGCTCTTGAGAGCTTCTTTGGTGGTCCAGCCATACCCCCAGGTACATAATTTTTGCTGTTGGTACTATTCATATTCCTCCGATGTTAAATTCCATAGACAAAAGCATCCGTCTACCTGCCACTACAACTGCCCCGGTGCCAACTGCAACCGATGACGTGTTCATATCTCGCCGATACAACAATTGTGAGGTCATCGGCATATCTTGTTAGCTTGGAGGCCTCGGGCAACGGAATTCTGAGAACACCGTTTTAAAGAATATTCCAGAGCAGTGGTTCTTAAACCGAACCTTGTGGTACATCACTCATAACCTCCACCCGAGTAGCTACGTTCAATACAATGATTCCCCGTTCACTCAGATAGCTCTGGAGACCCTTCCTAAGACTCACGCTCACTTGACATTCCTCAAGCCTTTGCTGGATTAACTCCCAAACTGCGCTATTGAATGCATTCCGTACGTCTTGGGTAATTACTACTAGGATACGTCATGTGTGTTTAGATCCGTCAGCTGCTTTATCGACAAACCTCATGACTTCCACTATGGCATCTTTACTGTAGAACACCTTGCTCGAAAACCGAACTGGTTCTCTGCAAGTCCAGTTCTGTTGACTTCGTCTATTAATATGTGACGCAGTAGGTGCTCATATACTTTCCCGAAGGTATCCAACAGGCAGAGTGGTCTATATGATGCAGGCACCCCATCCAGCTTCCTCTCCTTGTTAAGTAACACAAGTCTAGCTTTCTTTCAGAGGCGTGGAAATTCTCCATTCTTAAAAGCTTGAATTATAACATCCAATATTATTTTTGAGTGGACGTCAGT
Organism: Tipula lateralis; assembly: GCA_963932295.1. Taxonomy (NCBI): domain Eukaryota; kingdom Metazoa; phylum Arthropoda; class Insecta; order Diptera; family Tipulidae; genus Tipula; species Tipula lateralis. The sequence goes on from OZ010738.1 coordinate 55,045,770, forward strand.
TGCAATTCTGACCGCTTCTGATGGGATGCTATCCAGTCCAGCACTTTTCTTCATCTTTAGTTTTATCCATGCAGTCTCTAGTTCTACCCTATTATATGGTAGAAATGCTTGTGGTTGTATGGACTTGTGATTTGCTCGCTCGTGAAAAGCTCCTAAGCTATATGGTGGTGATATTTTCTGCAACAATGTTGAGCACCATTCGGCCAAATTTCTTGGTTACAATTTTATAGGCATCTCGTCATGGATCCTCTTCTACCCTGCTGCAGAGCGTTTTCCTTTATATATATATATATATATATATATATATATATATATATATATATATATATATATATATATATATATATATATATATATATATATTATATATATATATATATATATATATATATATATATATATATATATATACATATATATATATGACATCGGCAAACCGTCTTCAGTGATTTTGGTTGAAGATCTGCTGTAATATTGTCGATCGACAGGAATACTTGAGCTTCCAAAGGTAGAAAAGTACGACTTTTGATCCAAATTAGCTTAGTAGGAGGATGTAGGACTATCCAAATTAACTTACCTTGCGTTGCTTGTTTCCAAACAATATAACTAGGAATGAAGATATGATAAATGAATCCGAGAGTCGTTCCAACCATGCCAACCGTGTAAATCGAGGTACGAGTGAATATATAATAGTTTGTGATAACTTAATTTAAAAACGTGTAAAAGAAAATCCACTTTGCATAAATCGTTATTTATGTTTATAGTCTGCAATATGTTTACTTGTTAAACATCTTCTTCGTTTCGCCTTTAATCTTAATATGAACAACATACCTAGCTATACATATGTATATATGTATATGACTAGATGATGAGCTTATCGTTGAATGACGTTATTCCGATTCTTGCGCATTTCGAGTTGATTGTGTTGTAATTTTATTCCCCGAAACTATTATTTATACGAAATATGAACGTATTGTGGATGGAATCCTAAAATAACAAATCGTTTTTTGTGTGTGTGTGTCGAATCGAAACAATCAAATCACATATGTCTCCAAATATATCCAGGTAAATAAATCACTTTTGTATTAAAAACATTATTATTGTAAATGCCCACCAGCTATTTATGTATCATCATCATTTGGAATATTGTGCTCGACAAAATGCTAGCGAGATATGTGAAAATTTATCTCGATACGAGTCGAGTATATAGTTCAACGTTTTGATTTTGTGTATGGTGAAATTTGGATTTTGTATAAATATTTATGAGATCGACAGACAAATTGATAATAAAAATCCAATTAGATTTTTCTATGAGTTTTCGTTTTTCTCTTCAACGTGAAAATAAATTCCAACTGATAACAGATTGATAGTCAAACAATATAAGTGGATGGATTGGTAAATATTTGACGAGGTAATTACCTAAACAGATATTGTGCTAATGATTTATATATAAACCAGACATTATAAATAGCTAAATGGTAAATAAAACAGCATGGTAAATTGGTTTATGGCTCAAGAGGTGATTGATACCGTTTGTACATTACTGGACGTACCGAAATGCGCAGGTACAGCATGAATAGCAAAAATTATCCATTAATCATATATAATGGCACAAATCGAACTATAATGTAAGATACTGGAACTAGCTGTTCCATATCTGTAGAAGCTACAGGTTCTTATCGTGGTGATCACTGGGCGCCTGGGTAACTACGTGAAGTGTGGAGTCAGGCCAAAAATGCAAAAATATAAAAAAATTAGCAATATGGGATATTTTGGAGTGGTTGTCAGTTGTCTGTCGGTGACCCTCTTAAACCACTACTAATACACACTTGGGTCCCTGGTCCTCCGGAGGAACCTAGTGTTAGCAAATTTAAATGTGATGAATCCAAATTTTAATATCAATGAACGGAAATGCCCGCAAGAGGGTATGCTTTTACCCCTATTGTAGTTTCTGGTCATCGAAAACCTATTATTATTATTCGTGAGTCCGGTTTTGTCCGGTTCAAAGCTATTCTGACGATCTGGTTCTGACTGTTTCAGGCAAGCATCTGAATGTCTTATCAATACGCTCTTCTCATTGTAGAACAGTGGTGTCTGGATAAGGATTTGCATGTGAAACGGTCTAAAACCGATTTGGTTATATTTACAAGGCGGAGGAAAACTGCAGTTTTTTGTGTACCAACACTTTTCGGATGAAAGGTTGATAGCTCAGCCTACGTCAAACCTCTTAGTGTTCTCCGGGATAATAAACTTTCTTGGGAGTATTATCTGGATTATAAACTACAAAAAGCCGCTGTTTGTTTTTTGGCAATGCCGTAGAGCTTTTGTTAACTCCGGTGATTATCCCCCAAAATGTCCCCCAAAAGCTAATATATGCTTCTGTTGTTTGGTTTAAAGTAAAATCTTCGAATGCTTAACTCAACTATTTGTAAAATATCGCTTATGGGCTGTAACTCGAGCCATGGCTTCAACTCCGCTCCCATTGGCATAAAGAGCCTATTCAATCCTAATTACAATCTTTAATTTTAGATTCTGCTTGTTTAGTTCTCTTTCGCTTGAGGAGTGCTGGGGCGTGGAATGCTTTCGGCACTACTTCAGGCCAAAGATCAATTGTTAATGAATTCAAACGAGCGTTGCCAGAAATCGACATGGTTATTGATTGGCTTCTGCCTGTTTTTAATTTCTACAAATCATTTGAGGTGGTTTACCCATCCAGGAATATGTGGTTCTCACCAGACTTGCTCAAACAGATATCCTTATCGGTTGTATTCTTTTCAGATGGCTCTGCCTCTGAACAGGGTGCTGGTTTTGACTACTACTGTCCATCGCATGATTTGAGAATCCTTGGCAGTTTGGAAACCTACTGTACTACTTATATCAAGCGGAATTATTTGCGGTTACTCACTATTTTTACGGAAAGTAAAACTGGCCTTCACTCACTGAACAATCCTCGAAATAGCTCTAAACTGGTAGGGGATTGCAAGAAATTCCTGAACCTTCTTGATTCTAACAATAAGGTGAAGGTCATGTGGGTTCCTGCCTATTGTGATATTGACGGCAACGAAGTTTTCGATGTTGTCAAGTGATGTTCTTTCCAGTGATGCCGTATGCGACGAATGCAGTTGTCCGGCTTTCAACAGCATGAGATCCCTTGTGTTCAACTCTAGGGCTATTCCTGTAAATCTACGGTCTTCTCTGTCCTGGTTTAAATAGCTCCAGTTTGCTAAGGTCACAGAACGCGCCTGTGCGCTTTGATGAACTCCAAGGTTTGTACTATCGGCTCTTTGTGGCATTGAGTGCGGAACTTTAAAGGGTTTCAGCCAATTTTAATAAATAAAAAATATGGACTAGGCTAAAGTGTCAATTTATCGTGCCGATAACCTACCTGGCTGGGGACCCATACTTAAAACTAGCTTAGTTCTGTACTTAGCTAGTTTTAATACTAGGCGCACATAAATTCAGAGGAACCGAATAGTGCAGCCCAGTCTATAACTTGGTGGTGCTTTCGGCTTCTCTAGAGAATATACTTCTGGTGACATCATTGGGACCTTTAACAGGGAACAATGTTGTTCCGGATATAAACTTATACACAAATGTAAACCAAGAGGTGTGCAATTATTTATTAGCTCCTTAATTATGAAGAAGATCTCGGGGTGTCAGAGATGTGAAAGATTAGTACTGAAAGGCGCACTTGCTGATTCCGACAGCATAACTCATTCTTTCCTTGGAATAACAACCAGTTCAAATACGACCACACCCTCTTCAGGGTTCCAGACTAAAAGAGAGAGTGTATCGTCTACCTTGAGAGACAGGTCTACCGAGCAAAAGCCCAGGACTGGAAGAAACTTCGAAACTTTCGGATTGACTTCAATACTTTTTCATTAAAACTTGCTTTGGAGACGGTAAATGGCTTGAATCGACGTGACAGTCTAAATGAAGTTAGATTCCCCTGGATATCCAGTTACATGGATATAAAAGGAAACTTATTGGCTAATAAATTGGTCTATTTTGGGTGCAGCTTTATGCTTTGTGCAACCTGAGCCCACTCTAAGGGTGATGCTATCATTTCTTAAGAGATATATCGGCTATCACTTTGGTGGTCTGCTCTAGGACTGAGAGATAGAACAACTTCATCTTTATCGAAAATTTTCTTTGGAACAATTCATCAGCAAAAATCCGAGTCCCTTTTGAATTATGATAGACCCACTTTGAGAATCTTGCTGGGTATTCTAACGAACTGCGAACAGTGTGAAGGATGAGCAGAAGAAACCGTTGGGCACTTCGTATGCTCCTGCCCTTTATATCCTCCCTATAGACTGCACTGCTTTGGATCTCGATTCCTATTTTACGATCAACAGATGGCCTTGAACTTCATTCGAAGAACAAACAGTTTTCGGGACATGAGAGTGTATGTTTAGAAGAGGATGTCATAATGAGTCGCCTGAGTGGCGGTTATAAATACCATGAGTGTAATTCAAGATATTATTCCAGAAAGTAATGTCAGCAGAGTCAGAATTTGTCTGAGGTAAAACAGACCACATCTTAAGACGTCGGTCGAAATTCAAAGTTCTACAAGATCTTCAGTCATTAAATTAATTGACAAACCTTTAGAACATAGTTGCATGGTACAATAAGAAAAGTACAAAGGTTGTGTAACGTTGGATACAACAACAATGCGTTATACGGTGCAAACGGCAACTGACCAAAAGTATCGTGCTTAAGAGAAAGGAGCAGTTGAGCATCTGAAACGTTCCCTCATGGTTCTACCGTATATACAACATTCAGGATCAGAATGGTGATGGAATTGTAACCAGTGTACTTATTTTACAAGTCAGGGGGTCGATATACTAAGGATATAAGCAACTATGCGTGAAGGTGTTTTATGTCGATAAAGTTGCTGCTTCAATAGTGTAAGATGACTTCCGGCAGGAAAATTAAAAATTGTGGAAAATGGAACTTCTGCAAAAATCACCATTCCTTCTTTTATAATCTACTCGATCCCAGATTTTTTCATATCCCCAAATTTTGGAGGGGTGAATCCTTTTTCTCATTGCTTTAAATTTTTACAACTATGCGAAAATACTTATGTGGGAGACCTCTAAGCCTGTCTACATATTTAGGTATAAGACTGAGTTCCGTGCCAACTTGCACATATCTGATGTCACTTAAGCATCTAGATCTTGGCCGTTCTTTTGAAAGCGATCCTGATGCAAGACCTAACATAAGGCGAGTGGCATTTCAGTTCTACTCTACTTAGTAAGAGTAGGACTGTTGTGCCCTGAAGTCATTTGATATTTCTTATCACGATAAAGTATGACAGATGAATGTTGTACTAATCTGATTACTCATTTATAGATAAGAGACTTTACGTTTGCCGTAATCAACTATAATTAATGCATTTGAATCGGGGTGGTTTTTATATTATACCTTAACCAGTTTACAGCTTCCGTTATCGCTATCGGTAGTTGGGTTTGAAATCACTGCCATTGTCGGGGATACCAGCCGTAAGGAAATTAACATCGTCATGGTTCATAACTGCATCACTTAAGCAGTTCTTTCTAGAGGGTATATATGCAAGTAACTTCCTCAAAAGGAAAGATGGTGACGGGACATGATAGTAGATACAGAATTGTTCCAGTCGACCGAAAATGTGTCAGATACCACAACCCATCTAAGTTATTATCATATGTTTTGATACTTTTGCCCTCTTCACTTCCTCTGTTTTGTTACTCATCACCGAGACTCCAGTAGCTTAGGTCTTTTCCACGTTTTTCCAGTTGATAAGCGTTTTATTCTCATCCTCCTGAGCACTGTTTATAATCGCAGCTTTTGACTTTTGTAAGAGGTTCCTAGGTCCTTCTTCTGGTTTGGTAGTTTATAATATTTATTTGATTTGAGTTTTAGGCCCCCGGTTTTTCTTTCAGTTATAAGAGACCAGGTTTAGTGCTAACGATCCGATTATTATTATTTGACATTTGACAGACAACTATATTACATTGGTAAGGCTAAAATAATCCGGATGGCGTCAGGTATCAGAGTACACTATTAGAGACTAAGCTAGTATTTGAGTAGCCTGGAACATTATCAGATCGGTAAGTTTAACTACTTAGACCGGCCCAGTTAGAGCCATGTTTCAGTCTAATCCCACCACAATTATGCGGAAGGTAGCTGGCATATGATCTTCAGTGCATGAGTTCAACCCACATACACATACAGATTAAAATCAACCAATCGTGATTGATGTTTGGTCACCACCCCTAGAATCGAACCCAAGGCACCTTGAATGACAGAGCAAGTACGCTACCTTCTTTGACATGAGAGCGACAAGGTGGCACTCTGTTAGAATTTCATGGAAGCAAACAGTAAGTGCTTGCTAACCCATCATCAAGAGTAAAGACGTTTATTGTAATAATTGATTAAAATGACAGTCTCTTAAGCGCTTTACAATGAAATATTAGTTATCCTCGTGAATAAGCCATCGTACTTTCTATCATCTCCATTGGTTTCGGTTAATAGCCAGCATGACTTGACGATACCGGGTTTGAATCACGATTCCAATCGGTGTCCTTGATGAACATATCTACGACGTCCTGTAGGAATGCAGAACTTACGGGTTGATCTGATTCATCTTCCATGCAATTGGCAGATAGTCTACTTAAATCGGACTTTTAGCCATGTATGTCCTTAGTTTGGATTCGGTGTGAGATAGGGCGATAAACGGCAACAGCAAAGCGCTGGATTGCTGCGACCCCAAAACAGATAGTAGGGACACAATCAATAACCAACAATTTTAGGTCATTCAAATATGTAAGATTAAGGACTTCTTAGTCCAATCGTCCACTTGCTCCTTGCAATATCTGTCTGGCTATCTGTGGCTATCTGTTCTTTCGCGGTTTGCTTATTAACGTCCTTCTTTTATTATATAGCCAATTCGAATACGTTCGGCCGAAATGTCCGAGTTACTAAGAGCCATCTGCACATTCCCACAGTCTATAGTACTGATATGGGTGTTGGGTTGGTCCATGAATTCTGCACTCCAACGGGGGGTAATAGATGTGTTCATTCACACCAACGATCATAATCAGATGGTGAAAAATCCCTTTTGCAACCAGTCCCTATCAGGATTCGAACCCGGTAAACCACTGGGCAATATGGTCGGTCTCTTTGCAATATATTACGTATTTCGAGATTCCACCGGGTTGTCAAAGTGTTTTAAATAATCACAGCCGCCTAACAGCGCATTGGATTTACATCCCATGGTGGGAGTTCAAAAATGTGTGTATCTACTGTGTTGGTGGTATAAAGAGATATAGGTAAGTGTCCGATAAACCAAATCCATTATCCCTTCACCATATATAATGTAATAAATATTGCAAAAGAGCGAAAATAAATTTTTAGCCAAGTCATCTTGCAAACAATAACAACAACCGAACAAAATCACTTAACAGAAGCGAAAAAAATCATCCTCACAAGAAAGGAACAAAAATTGAATTTCTTTAAGACGAAAATATCTCCTTTTAATCCCAAATAAATTTTCTTTTATTTTTTTTTTGGTTTGTTTATTCGATTTAGATTTTCATGATTTTCTTTTTGTTACTTTGCAGGATTTGCGCACAAAGAATGTGATGAATCAGGAAATTGGTTCAAACATCCCGAAAATAATCGAGTTTGGTCAAATTACACAAATTGTATAGATGTAGATGGATTTGAGGTAGGTGGGCGGGCGCCGCCCGATATACTTTACTGCCAAATCGCATTCTTAATCTTAAAATCATTTGTTTGTTTCCGTTTCTCGTTACAGTGGACACAACAAATCAATTTAATTTATGAAATAGGATATTCAATATCGTTGATAGCAATTTTACTATCATTAGCGATTTTATTTTATTTTAAGTAAGTATTTGTGTTTGTATATGTACGAGTATGTGTGTGTGTGTGTGTCTGAATGTAAAAATATTTTAGACCTTCATCAGTCGTAATCGCATGCGGGTTAGCCCTGCATACTTATGACATCACCCAAGAGGTCTCTGTAGTAATGCCAGCCAATCTCCGAAGTTCGACACAAATCCGTGATGGAAAATGCGCGGTAAACATAATCTAATCACAATCATCACTACCATTGTTAGGACAAAATTAGTTCAAGTTTCGAACTTAACCTACTTGCTTAAGCGTTTTATTGGATAACCTGTGTTCCATGCTGACATGGCTATCCAAAGAACTGAGACCCATTACTCTATCATCCTTTCTACTGAAAACCTTGGAAAAGATGATGGATATCTATATACCTTTAAAAAGAAAGCCTTGAGTCTCAGCATGCTTACTGTAAAGGGAAATCTGTGGACACAGCTCTGCACGCCCTGGTAAGTACAATTGGGAAAACCATATTTTCACAAGTTTTGTATGCTGATGTAAATCCTTGATATTGAGGGCGCCATTAACAATGTAAAGACGGAGGCAATTCCGGAGGGATGGTCGTTTATACGGTGTTGTTCATCCATGCTTGGGTGCAGGGTGGTTAATTCGTAGCTGGAGGAATCCATCATCAGGAGGCGTGTGACTAAGGGAATCCCATAGGAAGGAGTCCTGTCTCCTCTTCTCTGGAACATAGCAATCAATGGGTTGCTGTTAGAGTTGAAGAGAGAGGAGATCGGAGTGATTGCGTATGCAGATGGCGTTGCGATAGCTGTCTCTGGGAAAGATTTAAGCACGGTGAAGGACGTAATCCAAAATGTCCTCCTAATCATAATGACTATGAGATGGGCCATTAGATGTGGACTGGCAATTAGCTCGTCCAAAACTGAACTGGTATTAACTAGAAAATATAAAATCCCGGTAGTAGATCCACCTGTGTTAAATGGCAGGAGACTAACTTTCTAGGCGTAGTCTTGGATAGTTATCTTAGTTGGAACCCCATCATTTTGGAAAGAGCAAACAAGGCTAATATAGCCATGTAGTCGTGCAGAAACGGCATCGGAAAGAGATGGGACCTGAAGCCGGAGCTGGTACACTGGCTATTTATTTCCGTAAATGAAAGCTCTTGATAATGTTACTTACAAAAAGAGGATCAAGAAGGTGCAAATAACGGCCTGCATGCTTATAAGCGGGGCGCTGAGGGCAACACCAACACGAGCCTTGGAGTTTATGTTTCACCTTCTCCCCGTCGATATTTATACAGATGGCGGTGATTACGGCCACCCGACTATCAGCCATATCTCAGTGGAAATTCAGACAGGACTCCTGTCCCTCAAGGGAATTTTGGAGGAACGGGTCGGTTGTTTACGGATGGCTTCAAGCTACACGGTAAAGTAGGAGCTGGAGTCTTCTGTGATAAATTGTAGATAGACACACCCCCTAAAACACTTCCTCTTTCTTCTGGTCTTATCTGAAACTGTTTAACACATTACTTCGGATAAAGCTATTTTTCCTATTCCTTAATTAGACGCTTCGGTTTGGCCTAGGAAGGCTATATCCAAGTCGTTTTTCTTTATACGTAATATGTTTTTTATGTATTGTGTAACCACGTTCCATTCATCTTTCCCTTGTAGGATAGCACTGATTATATTAACAATGTACACTGTCCTCGACCAACAGTTCCATTTATTCTCTCTGTACCGATCATCTTCCACATTCCATCATAGTGTGTTGGGCATCATCTAATACACCTGCCTCGCAGTAAATACATTTATCTATGTCTGACCTTCCAATTTGATTGTGGTATTCTCGAAAGTACCCATGCCCTCTAAGGAACTGAGTAAGGTAACAATTGACTTTCCCATGTTTCCGTCCAATCCATGACATCAAGCTCGGAATTAGTTTGGCAGTCCAGCGGCCTCTAATTTCTTGTTCCCAGGATTCTTGCCACTAAACAAATATGTGTCTTCTCTCTTCATGTTTTATTTCTTTAGATCCTGTTCGTTGTGTTTTCTTTCGAAATTTTTCTTGGCGCTCCATGGCGAGAAGCTCTAAAGGGATGGCACCAGCGATTACTTATACCACTGCTGCTGATACCGTGCATTAGGCCGAGGCTATTTGAGTAGCTGATCTGCGTTGTACTTGTGTCAATCATTATTGGTACATCTCTTCAGTCAGAGCTTCTGCCCAGATCCTGGTGCCATATTATAGGATTGAATCAACAGTGTACATAAGCAAGTGGCACTTGCTTGCTTTAGTCCAGTGGTGTTTGCCGTCAGTCTATACTCAATGAGGTAACAAGCTTGACTGCTTTGTCGGCAGAGTACTTTATCTGCTCCAAAAAAGGTCATTTTCCCGTCGAGTATACCGAAATATCGAACGGCGTGTTTTGTGGTCACTTGATACACTCCGACGGTCATCTGGATAGTTCATTCCATTCTACGTTTTGTGATTACAATTATTTCGGTTTTGTTCAATGCTAGAGATAATTCGTGGGCTGCGAAATCATCCGCTGATCCAACTAGTGAGCACTCGTCATGTATAGGTGTCTGTAATTGGTCGTCATATGACGTGTTCCGAAAGATAGGCCCAAGAACCGGTTCGCTGGGCTGCGCCTTTCGTTATCTGTTTTCTTCGTTGCGCTCCAGAAGTATTATAAAGAGGCACACTATTACTCTGATAATCCCTTAGCATCGTTAGGAGATACTGTGGTACTTTAAGGATGTTCTTCAGGGCGTGTAACATATCAACATTAAATGCATTTCTGACGTCTAGTGTCACCAGCAAGACGATACGATGAGAATAATGATTATCTTTCCTAATATCGTTAATATATGTCGCATCAATGTCAGACTTGGACCAAGATCTTATATTTCTGCCATACGTATGTGGTGTAAGATACAGATCAATAGAACTTATTGTTAAGATTTTAATAATTCAATTTCAGTGTTTGAAAAAGATGATTGGTTCCTCGTTTCATTGGTTTCATTATGCTTCCTCGTTTCACGGCAGTTTATTTCGTTTTGATGTCTCTTCCAGACTACGGAACAATTTGCTCAACTGTGGACATTTGTTTTTTTCCGGTTTATATCCGGTTATGTCACTCAGGCTTGATTGGCCTATTGTGACATCTCTTCCCAGAGGTACACTCTCAGCCCCGATAAATGTTTGTTTTTCTAATGTAGTTTAAAGTATCCGGTACCCTCAAGGTCGTCAGTTGGTCCTCAAATAGGAATTGTGATCCAAAACAGAGCAGTCTATGCGAAGAGTATGAAGAACAGGAGCACAAGAAGTGATCAACACTTTCATTTGTTCCTCCTCTCCACTCGACAGGAGATGAGGCTACCTCTAGTCTTTTGGTGCAGATCACCAAAGTGAAAGTCAAGTTCTCTTTTAAGAAACAATAACGTCACTCCTAAACTGGACTCAGGTCCCACAAAAGCAGAAGCCACACCTGAATGAGCCAATTTGTAAGCCAATATATTTCCATTGATACCCATTCAGACTGCCTAGTCGATTTAAGGCAATTATCCCAAAACAAGTTTTGATGAAACAGTATTGGAACCAATCGCCTTTAGAGAATCTTGGCTGTCAGAATGGTTGCAGATACGACGATCTGTGCAGTTCATTCCTTTTCAAAGAGTGCTGTTCTCAAAATTGCGGCAATTTATGTCTGAAATTCAGTGACATACCTACCTAGAGGGATAGATAATTTGACCTCAGGGTTTTGTAAGTATAACCCGGTACCACGTAGATCACAGCATACTGATTCGTCAGTAAAGATCATCATACCATCACAGGAGAGGTAGGACGGACCATTATAGTCCCATGTGTGATTTCCGGTAATAGATACACAAAATAATTTCCCGAAGGCGTCCTGCGTCACCATAGTGTCTTTGGGCATGTGTGCAGTTGTGGGCCGGACTGCCTCCCTTATATGGGCTAGGAAGATTGTATTTGTAATGTAAGCGAGCAGCTGTTTGCGTTCAAGCGGCAGCAGTTCCCCAGCTATCTGAAGAGCTGCTGTAGGAATGGTGTGCTTAGCTTCTACAACACCCAGACAAAAAAGTCTTTGAAGACGATTTAGAGCTCTCCTTCCAACTCGATGATCTAGACTACCAAATTAGTGCGGCAAACGAGATTATGGGTCTGATCACCGAAACGAATAGCAAGTACACGCGTCTGAGTTTCAGGCCTCAATGATTTACCAAATGACTTTCAGTAAATAATGCATGCTTTGTTGCATTTCCCTTCTTTGTTTTTTGCCAGGTATTATTCCGATCTAACCTGATCCCCAGATATTTAACTTCCGTGGAGAGCGGGATCGTATGAGTCCCAATTTTTGGAATACTAAAGTCCTGCGTCTAATGTATGTGATCACATATTACATCCATATATTTACATACCTGTATTATGGCGATATCATCAACATAACCCTCACAGAAAAATCAATTGTCGTTTGACAAGACACCACAAGAGCGGAGACAGAACCTCACCTTGAGGTCATCTCTTTCGTCGTCGTATTACTACCTAAGTCTGCAGTAAGTTTCCTTGAAATGCCGCTAAATCACCGACCATGTGTGATCTCCATGCCTTTCAGTTGTAGATATCATTTCACTGAAGGAAGCGTTGTCAAAAACGCCTTTAATGTCCAGAAGGTTCTTGGATCGGGCCTGGGAGAAAAACTGTACCCTTTACAGAGATGAAGAGTCGGTACGGCTTAGAGGACCCACTTAAGAGTTCTATCGTTTGCACATTTCAAGCTAAGGATGCTGTTGTACAAACCACAGTCCTCAGAAACACTTTGAGCAATTTGCTCGAAAAGTGATAAACGTCGTCTCTCATCAAGATCCATGAGCTTGTCTTTAAAACTCAGTTTCCGAATTTCTGCCGATCCTGAGCCCTTTTCCCGGTTCCCCTGTGACTTGAGGCCCTATTATAAAACCGTTCGCATATCGCATTTTTTGCGATTTTGCGGATGCGATCCGCCGCTTGCGTTTGTATTATGAAATGCGATTATCGCATATCGTATTTCCCACAGGGAAATTTTTTTTGGGATTTTATTTAAATGTCATAACGACATCTATCAATTCTTATAACCTCAATTAACAATTCGCAGTGTTTTTGAATTTATTTATTTAATTCAATTTTGAATGGATTGTGTTGCGTTATCATTAAATATAAATTGTGAAGACGACGAAGAAGGTGATACTACCTCAATATTAAAAAGAAACTGATAAAGAATGTATTCCACCGATTTTAAAGCTTGCTGCTACAATTCGATTTAAAGCTCATGGATCTTATTAGATCATGGTTCTTAATGAAAATCATTTTTATAATCGGAAAGGGAATCATAGCATAAATGTTATGAGTTCATGACTATAAGTTGTAAAATATATTAAATACAAATTTTTAACCTAAAATTAAATTGAATTTAACGAATATTAATTTCTTATTAACGAATATTAATTTTTATTTAATTTCTTTAAAAAAAATAAAGAGGAATTAAATTAAACTGTAAATTTGCGATATCCGACTGCTTATGTGCATTCGCATTTGTCAAATAAAGTTTCGCAAAAATGCGCTGTGGCGTTTTATAATATGGCGTTCGCATTCGACTTCGGGCGCATTTTTGCGAAAATATTGTTTTATAATACCAAAATGCGATATCGTATGAAAATGCGAAATCGCATTTTTTTCATAATAGGGCCCTTGAAGCCAGAAGATACCCTCTGTTTTTTAGTCTGGTTCCCTAGAGAGGGCGTTATCGTATCCGACCTGTTTCTTCTTCCAAGAAAAGAAGGAATTTTGCCGTCAGAATCGACAAGTGTACGTTTCGGTTCTTGTCGTTTCCGTTGCTGGCATCCCGAGTTATTCTTCTTGATTGAAGAGCTTTAGACCACTTACCCCCGACAGTTGTGCATTAGTGTCTAAGTTGATGGGGCATTGTTACCTATTAAAGGTTCCGTTGATGCCACAAAATATATGTTTTTTAGAGAAGCCGAAAGCACCTCGAAATTATTAGGCTTGGCTTTACTGGTTGGTTCCTCCGAATTGAAATTAGGGTAGTGCATTATTACATCCCTCGAATGGTGGAGAAAAATTTTGTCCGTCTGTGCACATCTTCAGTGCACAGATAAGCCTACGTGATCCGGAGGGCGCATGTATCCGTATACACAGTTTAAGACTTGGCTAGTTTTGAGAAGGCGCCCCCAGCCAAGTTGGTTATCGATCGGCACAGTACGAGTGACACTTTATTTCGGTCCAGTTACCTGTAGTTTTGCCAGACTCCCCACTTATTGTGGTTAGCCAAGCACCCGGTGGTCACCACGAGGTGGCAACACAAGCACTTGTGGAAGCTGTAAGATCATTACGATCACTTTAATAAGGGGTATCGTATGTTCTTGTCGATATCAATAGTGCAATGGCTCGTAATGATACAGATTGCTGACATGAAGGCAATAACACCTTTTTACGCCTGTCTGGGTGTCGAATTATGAATTACACCTCGGTTTTCACCCAATCAATCATCTCAAAAATAGAAACTGGCAGAACAACAAAAATTATTTTGATTTAATGGCAAACCGATTCTTGGCAAGTGTTCAGAATGTTCGAAGACGAACACATATATATATATTCTTAATTGTTATTCTTGTCTTAATGCGGCCATAAAATTGATCGAAGAATATTTTTTTTTTTTTAATATTTTCTCGCGTACATAAACATCGCGAACGTTAAAAGTAATTAAAAAAAATTAATTTTTTTAATTTTTATTGCGGCAAAATTTTTTTTAATTTCTAACGTGTTGTGTAATGTAAATAGATAAAATCTAGGTCAGCTGTAATGTGTATATAGTGCGGTGGGTGGTGCATCTCATTTTATATAAAACTTTTTTTTATTTCCGTCTTACAGATCACTAAAATGTGCTCGCATTACGCTGCACATGAATTTGTTTGCATCGTTTGCTGCAAACAACTCGTTATGGTTATTATGGTATTTTATCGTTGTTGCTGATGCTGAATTAATTAGGGAAAGTGGGGTAAGTGAACTAAACCATAAAGCTTTCATTTTATTAAGCTTCATCATTTATATATTTCAGCCCGGATGTGTCGTCCTACATTTAATTTTACACTATTTTCTACTAACAAACTACGCTTGGATGTTGTGCGAAGGCTTTTATCTGCACACCGTGCTGGTGACCACATTCGTCTCGGAACAAAAATTAGTGAAATGGTTAATCGTACTTGGATGGAGCACACCGGCTGTTGTCTTAATACTATACGGGCTACTGAGGGGATTGCACGGCGACGAGGACGATACAAAACAGTTAAGTCATCTGTTACCCACATTTGTGTACACAAACTAACAAAATTATATATATATTTTATAGCTGTTGGTCGGCAACCGTCTCCTATTCGAATGTACTAGTCACCCCTGTGTGCATATCGATGATGTTAAATTTATGTTTCCTCTGTAATATAGTTAGGGTATTGTTATTAAAATTAAAAGCTCCAGCTGGTCCTGGACACACGGCGCCTTCACGAACAATATTGCAAGCATTTCGGGCGACCCTACTTCTTGTACCATTGCTCGGCCTACAATACATACTGACACCGTTTCGGCCATCGCCCGGACATCCATGGGAACGAGTATACGAAGTGATATCCGCCCTAACAGCATCGTTTCAGGTAAATATATCTCACAATATCGTCTCGACATAAACTAAGTTTTTTTTTTATTTTTTTTATTTAGGGACTATGGGTTGCGACCCTGTTTTGCTTCTTCAACGGCGAGGTGATAGCACAAGTGCGTCGAAAATGGGGCACCGTGTTCTTTAGACCCCGTTCAAATTCGTATACAGCGACACAGGTGTCGGTAAGATTAGCGTGACCTTAACAAATATGTAATTCATGTATAATGTTTCTGTTTTTGCATGCGAATAAGCTTTTGTATATTATCCAGCTTTTCTTATTTAGGATGCTGCATAGGTACTATATCGAATTATTGTTATTATATCTTACATATTTATACACTTTTCACTGTTATATATCTGTTTCTTTGAACGTGCGTTACGAGCGCAGTGCAATGCAAATATACGGGACAGATTCGATTCTTTGACGTTCGACATATTAATCGAGTTCGGTTCACACGCATAACATGACCGATTTCTATACATACAGACTATATATATATATATGGTGTCTGTCAAATATCAAAGTTCTGATTTTGTTCTGACAACTGTACGATACTTATAATTGCGCGCTGCTGTTTCAACTTCTTAATTTCTAATCTTTGTTTAATTTGATTATTCGTTGATTTAAATTTGTTTTACAATTCTTTTTTTATGAATTCTACAGATTTAACAGACATGAGGTCGCCAATCATCCTACTCAAACTCAAGGAACAATCACCAACCATCAAAGTCCTGTGCAGTTTAGAGTATGTATATTTATAAAATTTTGGTTATCCGTTCGGTGATTAAAATTAACAGTCGCGTCGATTATTTGGCAAAAGTTGGCCATCCGGTTCTCGCTCATATTCACCAAACGTCACATTCACTAATAAGTGTTTTTTTTCACTTGAGTAAAATAATAAGAGGATTGGTTCGATCATATCGTCGTTGAATGGTTAAAATTAATTGGAAGCTTGTAGTTCGTTAAATAGCTTGCATGGTTAGAGCTTTTTTATTAAACCAGTCGCTTTTTTCTTGAATCTTTTTACAAACTAACATATTCTTGTCTAAAGTCTTACGTAGAATTATTTAACCCAGATGCTTAAGTTCGACCATATATGCCATAATTAGTGCAATAACGCTGACCGTCACTCAATCTATATAATTCTGCCTGAGTCGTTTAAGAGCTAAACAGCTTGTCAAGCCTCCCAATTAATTCTCGGTGTCATGCTCCATGAGACGCCTGCAGTAATACCATTTATTCAATGACGTCATCACACTCAACATTGCGATGACACTCAACATTGAACTGCCATCGCGAAACAGAACACCACGAGCATTAATGACTCCGTTGGTCAAAAACCTCCTGATACGGCCTACCAAAACCACGAGATAGGACACTGCTCCCCCGCAAACACAGACTTAACTTTTAGCTCAACAATCATTGCATCAACAATCACAGTTGGAGGAGAAAGTTACTTTCGAACTAAGTGTTTGTACTCGAGTAATCGAGTGATAGTTCTGATTAGATCGCTATAACAGAGTCCTCACGGATTCAACTTTCCGAATTTTGAACAGATAAACCGATTGGCTGACACGCAGTTCAATATTGCAAATGTTATTGCCGACACAACAAAATTTGTCACTTCCAATAGAAATTTGTGCAAGCGTGCAGGAGCTGATAAAATCTTTCCAGATAATGGTAAATATGACACGATCATACTCCATAGGCGGGACGACGCGGCGAAATTTTACTCGATGGGGTTGAATTGGGTGATAAAAAACTCACAAAGGCCAATTGGTTAGTTATGAATCTATAGCGGGTGAATCATATGATGTATCCCTTGTTCCAACCTTCTGGATCCGTACCAATTGAGGAAATATTACAGAAAGCTGATCAAATCTATATAAAGCCACTGAACCCAACGTATCGTCAGTACAGCACATACCCTCGACGCGTTCCCACCGCCCTACTGAATCTAATGAACAGTGTTCGCAAAACTCGAAGCTATAGATTCACTAGCATCGATTCAAACCTTAAACGAATGTCAGTAGGATGCAACCGCTTACTAAGACCGCGAAGTCGATCCCGCTATTCTTAAGGTAGACCACTGAGCAAAGGCAGACGTCATTTTATCCACAATCAAGGGCTCTGAAACTTCCATAAAAATAGGGCAATGCTGTTGGAAGTGTAATTGCTCTTTGAAAAATAATAATCTGTATAGTTAGTTGCAAGTGAGGCGAGCAATCGGATATGTTATAACCGCTCGTAAAACGAATGAAAATCATTTATCCAAAGTCCTTTGGTTTGTGGTATAGAGTTCGATTGTTTCAGTTCTGCCCTTAGGATTTCCCAAATACTACCTAATAGATAGGGGTGAATGTCATTCCGATCCGAAAATTAAGGTGTACATTTGCATGGATGGACCCAGGAAGACTTCACTATTGAACCACAAGGAAGCTTTTCGGGACCACCGTGACTATGTCAAATTAAGTCAAATCCGCTGTAAAATATGAAAGTATTTTTAAAGCTCTAAGCTACTATTTTACCCACACAGAAGTAAATCTCACCCAAACTGGCAACAATAAAATTTTCTCCGGGAACAGTTCCTCATTGATAAAAAATGAATCGAACACGTTCGTCCGAATAAACACGTCGAATATTGCAAATGTTATTGCCGACATAACAAAATTTCTCCATGACCAGGGGTCACTTCTAATAGAAGCTTGTGCAACCGTGCTGGAGCTGATAAAAATCCTTCCAGATAAAGGTAAACCTGACACGAAATTACTCGGTTGAATTGGGTGATCGAGTTCTTACCATAAGATTCACCCGCTAGATCTCATAGGCCATTCAATCCGTAGACTTCCGAAAAGTTTATATGTTACATTGACAACAATTAGAGACAAGCCAATTGAGGAAATATTTAAAAAAAGCTGATCGAATCTATGAAGCCTCTGAATTCAACTCTGTTCGCAACAATAGAAACTAGACTCACTATCATAAGACCTGTGGCGTTCACAAATACGACGAATAGTTCCGCCACAGTAGTGAAGTAGAAACAAAATAATCGAAAAAAGATTTCGATTCAAATACTCTGTAATTCGCTAGAACTGTTGCAACATAGCCTCACAATATATATTGAAACGAAATGCAACATACATCAAGTCCGGTCCCATATGCCTGATGAGATGGATTTGATCTTTTTGATCACACAACGAGTCAATGACGACATCAGATCGAAACCGGCCTAGCGAAACGAATATTACAGATCATATACAAAGATGCCATATATTTAATAAGACAAACGTCTTCATCGGCTGGTTGATTCAGCGCACTAGCTGTTAATCAATGCCACTCTATATGGAGTTCAATTTCAACTCCCACCATTATCAATATACGTCACGATTTGTTGGTTCAAAGATATTAGTACTTGGTAGATGGTATATAAAGGATACATTCGATCGATTCTTTGAGATCTGCTTTTTGTATTCCAAGGTTACTTTGCCAAAGACTGCCTAATATAGATAGGGATGAATGTCGATCCGATAATTAAGGGGTACATTTGCATGGGCGGGCCCAGGAGGACATACAGCCAAACTTATACACTTCCAACTTCAATAAATTATCTTAAATTTCGGTTGAAAAAAACTGTAAACGAATCAAATGCACTATTGGACCACCCATGTTAGTAAGGAAGTGTTTTGGGACCACCGTGACTATGTCAAATTAGGTTTAAATCCGCTGTAAATTTATGGAAGTTTTCGTTTATTTTTAAAATACTAGGCTACTATCTTACCCACGTAGTATAGTAATTCTCGTCCAAACTGGCAACAACAAAAATTTTCTCCGGGAGGTGGGTTTGACCAAAGACATAGACATTATGAGAATTATAACATTCGTCAATTTATCATTTGTTCACAGTTCTCATTTCCGCAGGAAGATGGACTTTTATACAAGGACTAACAGAAAATGCTGGATCCGCATGGTTTTAGGTATGCATCTATCTGATTGTACATATTTTGGACCCCACCGACCGTATTTTGAAATATTGTCCCCATCCACACATTACATATAGCTGGGTACCGATCTGTAATGACTATACGATAATTCGATGGACTTATTGTTCACTTTACAACTCGACGATGAGTTAAAATTTTGTAAATTTCATCCCGCTCTGTTCAGATTCGTTCATATTGCGTGTCAGTTAAAATTGTGTTCGAAAACTGACTGGCCGAAAAATTATGCCTTCTTGTGCAATTTCATTGGACTATGTTGCATTATACCGATAGGATGCTGGATCGATTGGTGTCTTAACACTTGTGCAAACAATATCTGTTGAGAGTTTTCGTTTAGCATCTTTGAAAAGTCAATTCTACGAACAATTACAAGTCACAAAAGCAAAAGGAATGCATGGGAACGACTTCATAATCGTACATCGCTCTGACAATTATCATGGGGAAAAATTCGTTGGAATCTGTGCCAAACAACAATGGAAAAAAGACCCGTGGACTTCTACATTTTCAAATGAGTTAGTTATTCATAGACAGCAGTAGGTTTCCACACAAAAATATACATAAACACACATGGACATCGCTGGGTGGCAGAACTTAAAATCAAAACAAAAATGCCTTCATGAAACTTGCCAATTGTATTCTTGGCAGCCGAGTACCATGGAAGTACTCGACTGCCAAGAATACAATCGGAATCTTTGAATTAATGATGATACATCGAAAAAAATATTTCGAAGGAGACGTTATCAACAGCACCGAAAATCTTTGGTCATCAATTGACAACAATAACCGTGAAAGTAGCAAAACCCACCAACCAACGGAACGGAAAGTAAAAAGTACATACTATTCAAAAGCTGAAGAACAATAAGGCTGCTGGACGAGGTTAACTCAATGATCTGGACTATTCTCAGACACAAATACTTAGCTATACAGGAGTTCGTAAACAAATGCCTTCAACGAATACTGAAATGCTTCTGGCCTAACGTCTAATCTAACAATGAACTGCATACAAAAACAAATAAGTCTGACACAGAGACTGACATAAAGAGACGAAAGTGAGGCTGAACTGGCCATACTCTGAAAAAATGACCAAGTAATATAACGAGGATGTCACTGAACTGGAACAAGAAAAATGGAAAAGAGGAAGACCAGAGATGACATGGAAGAGTAGTAGACACCCTATGCTTCTAAAATTGAAGATACAAGAAAAAATAAGCTCATATTAGAGACTATTGAATGGATGGAATGGTAAGGGCTTTCCACTCCTTCAACATATTCAATGGTAACTTTTTTAGCTATATTAAACCTGAAGTCTCGAGCATTTAATCGTCTCAGGGTAGATGTGTCATTGTGATGCTAAGAAGTAGGATCGTGACAATAGGCTCACCTTGAAAGTTCTTTTACCAGCTGGCTATACGTATCAGTGATAATATTAGGTTTCGAGCGATTTGGGATCTTTTTGCAATGTTTTACATTTTACCAATAACGCCATGTTCCATTCGGAGATCTTTGCTTCCTTCTGACATCGGACGAATGAAATACCTTACAGTTTCATCGATCGAAGTTTGGTAAAATTACAAAAGATGGTGCTACAATCACAAATCCCAGATGCCATTTGTCTAAACCATTTGTCAATAGACCAAATTAAAATTTTCAGACAGATCTGTCATTTACTTCACTTTTGACGGCAACATAACTGTGGATGAAACATGGAACCACCACTATACTCCGGAGACCAAAGAACAGTCTAAACAGTGGATTTATACTCGTAAATCTTCGCCGAAGAAGGTGGTTTTATCGGCCAAGAGCATGGCCACAGTTTTTTTTTTGGTAACATTTTGAAAGAAAAGCAACGCGATGCTGGACATCACGTATGCTGGACAGTTTCGATATTAACTCTAGAGGCATGCCCCTCTTGGAATACCTATAAACGTCTGACCTAGTCATCTCGAATGTGGGCAGTAGACCTACCTTTTTGACATCCCCAAGGCAAGAAGTAATTGATATTACTCTTACCTGACGAAGTCTACGTTGAAAGTCTCATCCTGGATGGTCTGAGATGACGTTACCCTCTCTGAGCATCGCTACATCTCCTTCTCTCTAACCAGCGATAAACCTGAAATTGAACAGTTTAGAAACTCAAGAAACACACAATGGGAACTTGGACACCATGATGGAGTAGGAAATTGGGCAGACTGAGGAAGCAGACAAGAAAAAAATGTCTAAACAAATCCATAAAACCCGGTACAACGGAAGATTGAGACTTGCCCAAATGTTCACAAAGAGAGTACAAGAAATGTATCCGAAGTGAAAAACATCGCAATGGAGATCTTCTGTGCAGAAGTGGATAGCCTAATGGCAACCGCTAAACTAAAGAAAGTTCTCGGTAGTAACATAATTGATGTAGATAGAAATCAACTCTCATACCAAATTCCAAGTTTCGGAGATTGGAACTGATTAAAAAACACTAAACCATCAAAAATCGCAATATGATCTCTGCAGCTCAAAGACATGTTTAGTTTTAGAGCTTCCATCCAACTATTCGAGTGCTGTTCAAAATTGGTATATTCTAGTCAAGGTTCACGATTTTCAACATACTATATGATAATGAGCTCAACTTTATTCTCTCTTCTAACTAGAAAGAGATAGAAATGCTCTTTACTATTTTGACCTAAAATCTTTATTTACGAGCTTTTTGAATCCTTCTATCTCATGTTCCTAAGAGAAAATATATAATTTCGGAAGTCATACCCTCCATGCAGCTTCCTCTTTTTTAAAGGTCATGATGAACATTTTTTCAACGTAAAACTAAGTAATTGTTACTTACAGATAGTCAAAGAAGTTTTACAATGGGTCTCCTTTCAGTTTCGATCCGTCCTACTCCAATCATTGCAGCTTTGTTGTGCCTTGAATTTGAAAGAGCCCACAGCGTCACATGTACTCAGTAACCTCAACATCGTCATTTTTACGTTTTTATTTCTGTCTTCATTGTCTCACAATGTACACGAATGAAGAATTTTCTGGAAGGTATAGTTCAGTTCTCCAGTCAGCTATTCATCACCAATTTATGCTTGAAATCCATTTATTGCCCTACTTCCGCTTTCTTGTGATGTACGCTGGGATAATAAGGTGGTACAAATCCTCATTTAATCTTCCACTGTGTTTATTGAAATATTTCTAGCTTATATAAAAGTAGCTTCGTCATATGAACTTATCAAGTCGATTAGAGAAGATCTGTGAACTTAAGAGCATCACTAACTTTTGTCATCAGATGATGTCTACCCTTCAGTACAGTATACAAAAGAGCGCAGAGTAATCGATATTCTCTTGCATACAAGTTAAAGATGGGCTACAAAGTTAAATCTAAAATCGTCTAGGTTTTCAATGCCCCATATGATTTGACTACGTCCTTGATCCTGGAAATATATATTGCCAAATACTCCTTCTGTCAGCTTTAACTACTTTATTGGAGATTCCTCAACGTTCCAGGACGCAATCGGACATTATATATTCTAAAGAATTGGCTCTATAGTACAGAATCTTGTGATACTATGTGGCTGGCATCCTCCAGTGTTCGGTCTAAGTGACTATCTAAACTATACAAGTAAGTATTCTGGTATCTTAGAAGGGACTTATAAATAATACATCCCCATCTTTCTCACCCCCATCTCAACTTATCATTATGATATATTTTTTTGTTGACCAGTTCTGGGTTACTCTGACCTCCTCGTACAGTAAGTGACTAACCTAACAAACTCCATTAATCTGTTGTTTCTGATCATATGCATGTCTCAAAAAATATCGATTAATTACCCTTCCCGGCTGTGATAAATGTATAATCCCCCATCCCACTCCCAATAAGTTCCGTTTCGTATTGTTTGCATTTCCGCGGAATAACGGTTGTTGTTATATATTAATTATGTACATTCATGTAATTATGTTGTTATTGTCAATCCAAATTATTACCAATCAAATGAAATGACATGCAAATTAACCCAAGCCAAATGTATGTTTTTTTATTTGCCATTAATAATTGAGAGCTTTCATTGTTTTATAATTTTTAATGCTTTGTGAAAGCACCGTGCTTTAAGTACATATATATATTATAGTTGTTTTGTGGATGAGCTTTTTGTAAGACACCGATTACTGTATCTCTGTATAAACCAACGAAATGTATCAATTAAAAGAAAATTTGTGTTCAAAGTACAGGTAGACTCTCTTCAACGCGAACATTCCTATAAGGAATTCACAATGGCCATGCAGAGATTAAAGAAAAATCGTTAACCATGCTTGATGTTCGGACAGGTGTGTGCAAGTGTCTTTTCAACCTTGTTCGAATAATATGACGGAATGAAGTTATGTCTGAAGAATGGAAAATGGACGCGTTTCGCCCAATATTCAAGAAGGGTGGTCGGCTTGAAATTCGAGAATTATCGCGGTATAGCTCTCCTTTGCCCAGCATACAAGTTACTGTCATTCATTATCTAGGAAAGAATTACTCCTCTGGCGGAGGAGATTATTGATGACCACCAAGGAGGATTCTGTCCAAATCGATCAGTCACTGTTCAAGTTTTTTCGCTACGGATGATTCTGTCCAAGTACTACGAAACATTTCGCGATGTACACCGCAGGTATTCCTAGATTTCTAAGGATGCCTAAAATAACAGAACAAGCTATCAAGAACTTCTGCCATTAGTTCTGATGTTCGATAAGGAGATAAGCTGTCCCATTCCGAGATGTTGGAATCATTCGTAAAAGTTCCTTTGTAAAAGTGCACCAACTCAATACAAAATCTTATTCCGACAATCCAATCAACTTTTTCCATATGCAAATGATATCCGTGTACCCAAATGACAGCGAGTACGCTCGTTCGGTCACGTTCTGCGTGCTGATCCGAACCGAATGATACAGAGATCTTTGAAGGGAGAGCCACCTTTCGCTATCGGCGTGGAGCCATGGGATAGAAAGTGATCTGGCATCTTCCAATTATTTACGAAAATGTGAAGAGATGGTTCGTGATTGAAATCGATGGAGTCAGATTGTTGACATGGTACGAGCCAACAATGGCGTGTAAAAGCTGTCAAAAAAAATTTGTTCAAAATATTGGTCACTTTAGGGTTAATTCATCTTAAAAAATACTCTTCATAATCCATCTCTATATAAAGAAGGTGTTTAGATTTGAAATATTTGTTCGTTAATAGATTGTTTGTTCATCCCATGAATCGTCCCATGACTTAAGCGGTGTTGAAAAATTTGGTTCAGCAAAAAATGATTTAACCAAATTAACCCGTGTTATCTCGTATCTGTAAGAATCGAAAAGTTTGTTCAAAGTATAATTTTACAATCCGTAGGCGATGATAATGAATTTCTTTATAATATTTAGAAAATATTTTAATTAGTTCTGCGAAATGGTTGGTTGCTTTCAGTTGCCAGTTTAAAGTCAATTCACTTCAACTGTTAAGACTTTTTATAGGGATAGAAAATAAAGAGTAAACCCCTTAAATACACTTGGGTGCAAATTGGTCAATTTCGCTCAAAAGGTTTATATTTGTTTAATTTACTATAGGCTGACATATGGAGCTATGCAATGTACATAGCTCCATGTCAGCCAATAGTACTGTATGCTCCCATGCGATGCTGCATTGATTTCACCAAAGTTTTCACAAAATCTTGAGGTATTTCCTTCCAATCCACTACGATCGCCTGTTGCAGCTCCTGGAGACTCGTTTGAACAACATTTCTGACTTGAACCCTTCCTTCCAACTCGTCCCTTAAAAGTCCGATGGGATTGAGGTCTGGGCTTCCAGTTGGCCACTCCATAACAGACACATCCACCTCTTGAAGGTACTGGTATGCCAGCCGTATGCGGTCTCCCATTATCGTGCATGAACGGAAAATTTTCACTAATAAACCCGGCAAAAGGTACGACGCACTCCTTGACTACTTGCGCAATGTACCGTTGAGAAGTCATTCCACTTGATCGACAACCAGTATTGGCTCGCGTGATGAATACAAGATTTGTTATCGCCTCTACACGTTCTCCAATGCAACATAGTGCATATTGCTCTGCTTGTCTTTTGTACGCACCCTTCTGCGTCCCCCGGTGCCATATAAACACATCCTGCCCTTGTCAGAGAATAGGACTCTTCTCCATTCTTGTTCTGTCGAATTCAAATGCTTTCGACCGAACTCATGACGGACTTCTCGGTAGACTGCCGTCAATTTCCGTCTGGTTGCAGTCAGATAACGTTCTCGAAGTCTTCTAACTGCCCACCAATTGACTTCGACTTCACGAACTACTTGAAGCAGCCGTCCCAGTTGAACCGCATTCATACGACGGTTTCGCAATGAAGTTGTTAAAAAAGTGGTCATCACGTGCTGTGGCACGAGGGCGGCCAGATCTTTGTCGTCGTTTGAAGCCACCAGTTTTCTGAAATTTCTGCCACACTCGACGAACGGAGAATTTCTAAAATTAAGTTGTTGTCGTTGGTGACGTCACTTAAGTGCTGCACTATATTAATTACTGCATCACTTGTGCGGTTTCTTCTGGTGTGACATCCATTTCTTTGCTCCGGTTTAAGGCGTAATTAATAAAGGATCGTTCAGGTTAAGAGTCGATATCACAATTCCGAGCGAGATATTTCATGGCATATTATTGTATTGAACTAAAGCTGTGGCAGTTGGAGCGGGAGGTACCGGGTTCGAATCCCGGGGAAAGATAAAAAAAGAGATTTTTCACCATTGATCGTTTGGGCGGTGCGATCGCTGGTAGGAATGAACAGATCTAGATCCCTGGCCGTCCCATCGTCCATGCCATTACTATAGGCTGACATGGAGCTATGTGATGCGGAGATGCCTCCCAACAAACAATAATTGAATACAGAAAATCATTTAGTTGGCATGGTACAAGTGCAAAAATGGTACCAATAGATAGGTAATGAAATCGACTTTGAATCTGCAATTAAAAAAACTAAACAAATACTGGAATGTGCGATTTTTTGAACCCAAGTGTATTATAAGTACGCACTTTTCATGATTAATTCATCATGTGACTGCGTAACATGGAGTTTGGTGAAAGACTATGATTTTAAGAATGTAAAAACTTTGCAATGAGAATGGCATAAGATCGGTCATACCAGACCTGTATAGAATCCTTTCCTCAAATATTCATAAAAGAGTTATTAACATCTTACTAAGGAACAATCTACTGTCCTATTAAAATACATCAAAAAGAGGTAACGCCCATCTAACGTGAGCAATATTTTTTAAAGGTGTTTGTTTCATTAGGAAGAGTATACAATGCCATTAAGTTTGGAACACAATTTCATTCAAAATGACTTACACGTGACTGGCTTGACAGTACCCTACATTTTATCAACAAAATTATTGAACACATATTCGATATGGGCTCCTATCTCATCAATGGCAGCTACGACTTGATCTCTCAAATCTAAGATAGTCTCTGGATGGTTAGAGTAACACTTATCGTTAAAGTCCCAAATGCGTGACAATTATGCTAAGCAGGATCCGAGGAGAAAATAAGCTTAAGCTGAACTGAATTGTAACTTCGAACAGTATATAAAAAGTAAGTCCAGATTTATATCCAAACAAACTTAGAACAATCATCAGACTCCATTATCCTATCCTATTACTGACGAAGTAATGAAGTCTTACAGTGAAAAATGGCATAAAGTATCGCACTAATTCACATGCCAGCTCAAAGTATCAAAACTATTCTTGCACATGACAGTAGCCAAACTGTCCGTTGTCCTTGTGCATGCTGCTTTTGATGAAAGCAAACCACTGGATAAAGACTCATTATACAATAATTTCGATAATCCGATGGGCTCTATACGTGAGCGCGATGTCAGATTGGCGATTGGTACTCCCGCCCTGAAGCTGTGACCGAAAATGACCAGTACGATGATTTCAAAAGGGCAGACTAAGGAGTTGTCTAAGGTGTGAGATCGGTCTTCAGCACATTTCCAAGGCAGTGACCATTATGTGGTCATCGAAATGAAATTTTGGAAATTTTCGTAGGTATAATGAAAACTAAGACCTAAAATGATTAGTTTGATGAGGAGTGGTGTCTTCCTGTTGGGAAACGAAATATAGCGCCAACTCAGTTTTAATAATAAAGCAGTTCTTGCTAGAACGTATTTATATACCAAAGAAGCGAGAATGCTCCAAGGCTAAGGCCCTAAGAGTACAACAAATCCACAATGAGTGCAATTCGCGAGATTTCTTTTAATGAGTCATCAAATTGCAAAAATACTTTTCGGTACTCAGTTCATGGCGTGAGTATTTTTTTGGCCTTCTTAATGTTCCAAGTGTATCGCAAGCTATTTTCGAATACAGACCGCAAAGATGTTTATAGAGAATCGATCCCCCTTCAAACTATATTTTCGACTTTATTATATTGGAGACAAATGAAGTTATACGCGAAGAATAGAGAGTGATAGCGTTATGCCCAATCTTAAAAAGTGTGATCATATATAACACTTCTTTGCACAGCATACAAGTTACTGTCGTACATTATCTTGGGAAAGATTACCCGTCTATGGTGAAACACCTCAATATAATATCTTATTTCGATAATCCAATACAAACTTTTTGCATATTCTGATGATATCTGTGTGTTTTTATTAAAGTGAAAGAGATCGATGTCCAAAACCAAATATCTGAACATTAGATTCAAGTATCTTGGATCTCGCGTTGCTCACCAGTAAGGTATATTATTATACATACCGAGCTCTTTTCAATCACTGTACTGATCCGTAGTAGCAGACACAGCTGCCTTTAAAACGAAAAGTGTCTTTCGGTATGCGAAGTGGTCGCGACGAACACTCCAAGCGTTTAAAAGAGTGAATCCAAAAAGCAGGGCTATTAAATTTAGGGCTATTTGCCAGTCAATATAGTTCATCTATACTCTATACTATAGTTCATCTATAGTTCATCTATATAGTTCATCTATACTATAGTATGAAGTGCTGGCTCGTGATCAGACCCGATGGAGTCACATTGAGACACTAATAAAATATGCTTCCTCCAATTTTTCCACACCTGGTGCCTTAGAGCTATGAGTGGGTCGAGGAAAAACCTCTGAACCACAAAAATTTCTGTCGGGGAATTATGGAAACTATGCATCCTTTGTAGCACTCAAGGGATTTTTTAGCATCTGATTACGGTCGGTGGTGTGAATGAACACATTTATATCCTCCTGTTGAAGTCCAGAATTCATGGACCAACCCATCTTCCATGTCTGTACAATAGGCTGACATGGAGCTATGCAATGTGCAGATGACTCTTCGTAAATCCGATCTATATAGCCGTACGTTCTCGATTTGGCTTTTGGTTTCGGATCTGAAAGCTTCCGTATGAGAATGAATGCCAAATGAGCTAAGATTTTAGTAAGCCTATCTCATATAGTTATCGAAATTCTTCCTTGGAACATTAAATCAGTATAATGATTTCAGTTCAAAGAGAAGCAGAAATTGATTAGAAGTTGCTGTGCTCCATCCCGTCCTGCTTGTTCTCTTCACATACTGTATTAGTTTCAGATCTAGGAGCTTCCGTATAAGAAGGGATGTTCTATTGTGCTATCTTCAATTTGTTTGACTTGAAGACAGTGCGATGGCATGATCTTCAAGTTTTGACAGGACCTTTATGTAAATCGTCAATACTCTAAAATCTATTCGTTTGAATGGACTAACGGTGACTTGGCCATAATATACTACACGAGTGAAAACAAAACTCTATTTATCCCGCAGGTGTTATTTGCTGGAAATTTAGAGACCAAGATGTAATCTATATTAGCTGTTGCAGCAAAACGTGTGAGAGAGTGGTTTTACGACAACGGCAAATACTAATAAGCTGAAATTATAGATCAGAATGAGTGTTGATCAGAACCGCTGCCGTGTTTAGAGGAGTTCTATTTTATGATCAAAGCTTCCTTCTAAGATCCATCTACATTTCGTCTTATCCACTGTGTCAGTTGCTTCATAAACGATATGGCCGTGGACCTTGGTGTATTTATCTCATAAGAGATGTCGATAATCACCTTCTGCACCAGATTTTGGTAAACTTATCTCATATTCCACACCTATTTTATTGAAACTATTTTTTAGTAACCACCGAATGCCATGTTGAGTGATTCGGGTTTACCTGTATAGAAGGCTCAACTACTATGTTGCATTTACTGTCGTCCAAAATCTATCAATTTTAATTGAAATACGTGCTTTTAACAAAATTTTCACTGTGATGTTGAAATTTTTAAAATCAAAAATTAGATGATGTAGTTTTGTAGCATATACCCAACCCATCTAGATACACATATACAAGTAGATGCTTTAACTAGAGCACACATAGCCATAAACATTATACATAAGAACCAAAGTTTTTTTATAATAATTTAATTTAACAAGTAAAAACCTAGCATTTGTTTATAATCAAGAATATGTACATGTGTATGCAAAAAGCACAAAAAGCTCATTAATTTTAATATAAGCAAACTAACTTTGTCTAAATGTTGCTGCACATATAAATAATGCCGAGGGTGCTACATACCTATATGCTTGATACACATTATACGATGCATACATAAATCATAACATAATTTTTTAACTTTGTCTATATATATGCTCTCTGTCCTCTCGATTCCAGTTCGTTCGATGTGCACCATACTCACCTGGCGAGGAAAAGGTTTGACTAAAAGAATTGAATATGAATTCTGTTCATATGAAAAAACAGCTAAATGTCGCAGAAAATACTGAATCAACTGTCGATGGTGGTGATAATCGTAATAAACCTAACTATAATAATAATAATTTTAATAACAATAATAGTAATAATAATGAAGCATGTAATTATAATAATAATAATAGTACTAATTATAACAAGTTATGCAACAGCCAACAGCAGCAGCAGCATGGGGACAGCAATACATCATCATCGTCACCAAATGAAATTTTATAATATATTCTGTCGGTTTTATGAATACATATGCAACACAAAACTATAAATTTTCCTAATTTTCATTTTTTCATTTGTTTCCGGGAAAAGTTTCGCTCGAAATATGTGACATAATTTTTATTTGACTTGTTCCGGTATAATACTGGCGGCGCGATGTGATGCATTCGATTTGTTGGTGATTTCTTTTCTTTTTAGCTATATACTCGTACATTCGAAATGAGGTTTTGGGGTTGATGTGGGGTTTGCGGGGTTGGGTTGATTATATAATTTAGAATTAAAATAACATCATAGTTTTTGATGTTATTTGGCCAAACTTTTCACCGATCGATAAAATAAGCTTAGACTCTTCGCAGTGTGGGAGTTAATTGATTTTATGAGTTTCGATTTGCGATAGGTCTAAAAACAAATCTGTGACATCCTGTTGGGATGTACAACGCTTGAGCGAAGTTAGAATTGAATGAAACCATTACTGCAGCTACTTTAGTTCAACGTTTATATGGGCCTTCTATGTTGAAATGTAGTTTGTTCAAAGGTTTCAAAGCGGACTACAAACTCTCAGTATAGTGTATACCTGGCTGGATGTCGTACATTTTTGTACTAGTGAAGCAGCTCACTTCAGCGAAGTCCCATTGTCCATTTGCCTTGATAAGAACAGTGTGATTCAGGTCTGAGCAAATTAATGTCATTTCACTCCAACATCATATAGTTATTCGCTCTTTATATCTGTCGAATATGTCATCACCAGATTCGAATATCAGTATTGACTACCGCTGCCTATTAAGTCTGTTTTTATATGTTTGGCATGATGTCCAAGTTAACCACCATTTAGAGCAGGCCTGAAGCGATTTGTTGCAACTAGACGCATCTATAACACAAATGGTCCAACTTGCCATGAATTATTATCTCAAATTATAGCAGTCCATTTCGTGAATTACTGAGTCATGAGGAATTCCATTCAATGACAGTGTTACCTTTAAGGTAGTGAATCAGGCAGCGTACTATCTAAGTCGCTAGGAGTACTTTTATATCTTCAAAATTTTAGTTGGCACAGTTCACTCCTCAACTTACTACTAATAATGTTTGTTATACCATTGAACCGAAAATCAACACCAGAGTATACCATCCGTTGAGTTTCGGAGGGCAGATCAAACATAGTATGATGGTTCTCATTTCATTATATTGGGGGTTATTACAAGCTCTTCGGACGAAAGCGGGTGAGGCTAATATTTCCTATCACTGGGCACTTTGTTATTCTACCAGGCCACTGAATTGCGAAACTGAAGCAAAAATTCGAGCTAACCTATCTCACTTATGTGACATACCAACCATGACATATTAAATGGTAATGCTAATCTGATAACGAATTTTATAGTTTTTAAAGTTTTTGCGCTGTGAGTTAAAATCCCAATTGTGGTTGAATTACTGAATTGTTTCAATTCAATTAGGATACACACCCGGATGTCAAAGGATGCCTTGTTCTATTTGCTTAAAGAATTTATGAAAATGGATTGAGCTCTACCTAAGAAAAATATGTCGATTGTTTATATAAACAATTCTTACCGCCACTATAATTATTAAAACAATGTTTGTCCATTCGATCAACAGGCTAATAAATAAGCACATGTTGGCCACATATTCGCCATAACTTTCAATTATAATTGTAATTCTTGATCGTGCACCATCATAACCGTTGAAATTACTAAAAGTTTGAAAAAGGTGAACACATATAATAAAGGTGACATGAAATGGTCACATAAAGGTGAGTTCAAAATGATCTAACCAATATTCACAAAAAACTAACCGAAACATGAGTGTCCAACTTAATGAGATCGGTCTATAAAATGACTGTTCAGCCTGCACTGAAAAAATAATTGTTCAAACTGACAAAAATTACATTCACATTGAAAAATTCTTATCAATATACAACCGACAAAGATTTCTATCAATGAGATAAAATATTGTTAAAAATAATGTTCATTAAGAATAATAAAAAATTATATTTTTGTTAAAATATATAAATGAAGGTATAACTGTAATATTCTAATTCGAAATGATAATTAATTATCAGAATGAAATAATTTTTTCAAAATAACAATAAAAATACTGATAAATATTTATCAATATTTTTGTCACTAAAATTTGTTATATTGAGTGGTACATTTGGTTCAGTGTGGTTTGAGCCAAACTAGGATCGGTGATCAATTGGGCTAATGGAATATACATATATAGTAACCTTAGTTTATTGACCTTCGATTTAATCATATGGGGCAACACTAAGTCTGCATTCTTGTCTATCAATGAGACAGTGCAATTACGTAACGAAACACACAATTTTTTTTTATATTTTATCCACGTTTGCATATACTAAACCATGTCCAGTTTGACTTAATCCCTCTATATCAATAGTTTGTGCCCGATCGACAAAATGTTATTGCAAATTCGCCATCTATAAATGTACTCATATCATACAGGTATAACATAAGCATGTCTCTTGCTGTAGAATCCTACACGTTTGAACATTTGATCAAACCAGCTACTCTACTCTCAAATCTGAAAGTACCTAAATAATCGTTTCTGATCAATCTCAACGAAAGATTTGTTAAATGAAAATATGACGAAACAAAGAGCTAAGGATAATCTCCTCACAATCGCATTCACATGGCCACTTGGAAATCAACCGACAGAAATGCGAAATCGTCGAGAACGGCCGTGTTTTGTTCACACGAGCTTTCCGAATAGACAACATCAAGGAACACGATGTGTGGGCAAAATTATCGAATTTTTGACAAAGCAAACCAAATTATTCGAAGTATTAATTCCGGACAGTACAAATGAAAAACCATTCGTCAAAAACCAAGGTAAGAATATTCCAATCACATGCTTATTTATTACAGGTGTTGATCGTATATATTTTATTTTGATAGTCGTTCGATCATCTTTGTCGATCATCGATATTCTAAAATATTAATTGAACCTGTTCTGTATTTCTGTTTTTCGATACAGGTTTTTATAGCCTTCTCTGAACGTTTCCTACTTGTTCTACTGATATACTAGTGCACTCTAGTGCATCGATATTTATTTGAAATCAGACTGCGATATGCCAACAATGAATGTGTAATGCAGTCTAAACTTGGCCTCGAAATATTATTCAACAGAATATTATTTCTTATTTTGAGATGGTGGATAGCACAGGACATAACCGATTCGGAATCATCCAAGACCAACATTATTCCAAATTAATAATATTTTATCAGGGTCAACGAAATTATTGACTATAGCCTCGATTTGCATTGATCATTTGAGCATTGCATAATACTGACAGATCGAGTGATGAATTCTGAACTTCAACAAGGTATGGTATATACGAGTAGATGTTGCGATTAAATGGTCGTTCAATCCATGTCAGTATAGTATTGTCAGTCATTGAACTATATATAGACGAGATGGTTTTCGTTAATCAGACCGTCATCGTCAACACTAACGCCATCGATGTGGCTTAATTTATTTGCAAAATCTTTCTAAGCCTTTCCATTCATTTTATTCCATATCTTGTCAATCTGCTCCTATCGCCTTTCCAACTTCGCTAATACTGAGCTCGGAAATTCTTTTGTATTTGGAGCTGATTAATGCTAGTTTAGGCCTGTCTCTAACTTGTCGAAATATGTCTATGATACTGCTTTTATATGTTACTAAAACAAAGGTTTCGACTCCACTGTCCTTCAGCGTACGACTACAATTTAACGCGAACATGTTCGTCAATCACCTTTGAAGGTAATTTCTGTAAATAAAAAATTTTCCCTAACTGTGGCTCCAATTGTAAATAAATCGGTTAGAAAACCCCAACCTGAGCTTTATCCGGTTATGTATGATCGCTCTTTAAAATGGTCGGATAATTCTGTTATCAGTAGAATTGAGAAAAATTTCATAAGATACTCAAATGTTTGCTGGTGAATATTTACAGGTTTCCCGCTCCTCCTTTTTATATGTTAATCCATCCTAGTGTTTTAATTTGATATTTTAAAGGGCCAGTTGTACTATACGTATAGTTCACCTTCAATTTGAAATTCGTATTTTCCAAATTATATTTGGAATTGAATATTTTTTTCGATTGGATTGACGCTGGTTTATTGTCAGAATATCTGCAGGTTTCTCTTGAATTTCTCCAAATCAATGCCACTGTATAACATTGTGTTCTGTTGTCTAATTTTGATGAGCCCGAAGGATTGTATTTTTGATCAGTTAGTCTATGGTTCGATCCTATTGTATCCTTTCTGTTAGTTTCCTAAGCAGACATAAAGATATTTTCAACTTCACAATCGTCAAGCAAATGAGCTTTTCTGTTCTAATATGGCTTTTATACAATTCGACATCGAATAACAAATACTATGGCAAGTGTATAATATGCATATGGAACTACCGTTGGCTAAACCAACTGTCTTAATTTAATATGTTGGTAAAAATTCTAAAAAAGCTTTCGGTTCTCGGTAAAAAAATTTGTTCCAGCTCCCATTGGTATCAGCTATAATATTCAAGAAACTACTAGCGGATAGACTAACGAAATGAGTCATGAATGTTATTCAAGTAACTATCCGCTGATTCCTCATATATTACACAATTGAGACTCAAAACGAGTGATTCTTTAGTATGGAATATGGCCAAAGGTATAGTAGGCCATATTACTTAAATAAACAAAGAGTTATGCTATAACTACACTGACAGGCATGGCATCAGTTATTGTTTCATGTTACCTGACTTTTTACTCGCTATAACTAAAAAGAAAGACCTGAGTTGCCGAGTGTTGACCATTTTTTAAAGACGAAAGTACAATCCTCCTGGTTATTTATAGAAAACGATTTTATTCAAATGGGCCAGCCGCGGTGGCCTTGGCGTACTCCATTCGATCGGTTCAACTTCGGAGCACATTTTGTATTATGTTTCTCTGTAATGATTGCTTCAATATTGGCTTTCAGATGCGCAAGTGTTTGTGGATAGTCCGTATATAATACCTCACACGTAAAAATCCTAAGGCGTCACATCACAGCTCACTATTTCGATTAATAATGCAGCTATTGAGGCAGTTTGCTATTGTAACGCCTGATATGTGATGTGGCGCACCACCTTGCTGTATGCAAGGGTGGTAGGAGTTATGTCGTCCAACGACTTCTTGGAAGTCCAACATATCCTATCTCATAATAAGAAATCCAACTCTAAGATATCCGATCTCGGAGATGACCCATTGTGTAGCAACGTATAGCCTTAGGACACATGATCGTTTTCTTGCATAGAATATGTTCAAATAACCTATAACGATTAGACAATCCGGTAATCGAACGATTAAATCGTAATCAAAGTGTACGCCTAAATGTTGACATTCAGCAACACCCTTTTTGTGTGACGTAGGAAAATGTTTTAAACAAAAATATTTTCAAATCGGTCGAAAAGTTTTTTTATTGCACCAATTACACTAACAACAAAAATGTAAAATAGTTTTTGTTCGGCCTGCATTTAGGCGACGAACATTTGAAGAAGAACTTTTTTATTCATTGGGTGTTCATTTTTTTGGTAACTTACCCAGTACTGGCCAACTTTTTTTAATCGTTTGATATTCAGATTTCCTGAAATTGTCAACCGATAAATAAATTAAGAGGGAACGGGTTCAGTATAACATCATGTGCAGCTTCCAGTGATCACAATCAACGTAACTTGTTCTATTCAATTACGTGGACGATATAGAGTCCGTAGCCATAGTCAACTCCCAGACTGTTATTCAATTTCGAGCTGACTCGAGATATGTGATTGCAGTGATTTCAGGAAGCATTGTACGAAACTAAAATATTTCATACAACACTCCACTCGACACAATCAACAGTATATAACACCCCTTCAACAAATGCAATTGTTGAACTCCTTAATACACTGTACAAACCAACATGGTACTATATTTCATCTTAATCTTTTCTCAACATCGAATATGTATGTATAAGTTGTCACATGCATATTAAGACGAACATAAAGACTAGCATATTCCAAAAAATTCCAATCTACTGTGTCAATTTATGGCTGGCACAGAAGGATACAAAATCGATTTAACACGAACAACGATACACTTTTTCGAGATTTTCCAGTTTTTTGTTGTTGTTCGTAGATGAATTTCCCAAAAGCGTTGTGAAAAGAATCCAACAATTTTTTGTACATTTTAGATTATTGTGTAACGGTAACAACACTACATTATTTCGTATATAAACTGGAAAACTTTATCATTTGCATGTATATGTATACAGTATGTATTCGCCCGACTCAGCCATGTACAATCGTAACGTTTCAATTGAATATGAATGAGAGTAAATTGTCAAGTGAATTGGAACGAATTGGATTATATGACCCAGCCTGCGAGTTTTGTATATAGGAATGGGACTACATGTCTACTATTATTGTGTGTGTGTGTGTTGCTGTACATACATACACATACATATTATAAAAGCTTTTTACTCGTATATATATGCATTAAAATTGTAACAAATCCTAGATGATTTGTTATTATTTATGTATGTACACATATATGTTATTTTGGTCCAAAAAGGAAACAAACAACAACAATAAAATGAGGAAAATCGAGAAAAAAACTGTTTTATTGTTTTTGGATACAGACTAATCCTCTTAGTTTTAATAAATAATAATTTGAAACAGTCTGCTAGAGCTCGACAATGTAAGTACTACACAATTATAATGGTTATGGGAGATATAATAGGTTAAGTATATTGTGTCGCAGGCGACATCATATATACCTGTTGATGTAATATCATTTATTGAGACGTTAAACACACGTCTTAAGAAACGACCAAATAGAAAAGTGGTAAATGTGACTTAATGAGGATGGGACGAAATCATAATTTTTTAGACTGATTTAATAAATGCCAGCTGGACTGGTAAAACGAAACCCCACATATACACATGTCTTCAAATAAGCACTTGCAACATTCCTATTCTTTGTGGCACCAACTCGTCTGATAAAGAACCTATTCGTACATCAATATTTTGATTGTTGCTCCATGCAATTTATATGCAGCATTTATGTATATGCATGACACATATATGTTGCTCATTCTCGTATTGATATATGGCATTATGGACATTTTTTAGAGTTTTGTCAGAAACATTTGACCAAGAAATATCACATTTCTCATAGAACAATAGGTGAATATGACCAATGAGGATGGGTGGAAATAATAATTTAATCAATGCCAGCTGGACTGGTAAAACAAAAGCCAACTTATACGCATGTCTTCAAATAAGCACTTGCAACATTCCTATTCTCAGTGGCACCAACTCGAAAAATTAATCATGTTGCAGAGAATTTATTCGAACATCAATTTTTGGATTATTGCTTTATGCAATTTCTATTCAACATTTATTTATGTGCAACATTGTTGCATGACACATATATGTTGCATATCGGTTTGATATTCATTTTTAGTAGTGATTCGAAATATATATAGCAGTATGGACTTTTGAAGAGTTTTGTCAGAAACATTTGACTAAGATATCACTTTTCTCGGTTTAATCGGTAACAGTCTCCCAAGCATACAACTACTTTTGGAGTTCGGAATACTAGTACTGCCTTTTCCACACTAGTAATATAGTTTTACACAACTTCCACCTTCTTTTTTTCCATTATGCCTGACGTGACAAATGGAGCAGTGGTGAATATGACCAATGAGGATGGGTGGAAATAATAGTTTAATAAATGCCAGCTGGACTGGTAAAACGAAAGCCAACTTATACACATGTCTACAAATAAGCACTTGCAACATTCCTATTCTCAGTGGCACCAACTCGAAAAATTAATCGTCTGACAGAGAACCTTTTCGTACATCAACTTTTTTGGTTTGTTGCTCCATGCAATTTTTATGCAACATTTATTTATGTGCAACATTATTGCATGACACATATATATTGCATGTCGGTTTGTTATTCATTATCGTGTTGATTTGAAATGAATATGGCAGTATGGACATTTAAAAAAACTTATTTCAGAAAAATTTGGCCTGGAGACATCAGTTAATAACTTGTTCCGGTTTAATCGATAACGTCCTCTAAGGAATACAACTACTCTTGGAGTTCGAAATATTAGTACTGCCTTGACCACTTAAGTAATAGTTTTACACAACTTCCACCTTCTTTTGTTTTTTCCATTATGCCTGAAGGTGCATGACTAGCCATAACCTTGTGGTTGCTAATAGTAAAACAAGCAATCAAAGTGGTCATAATTATCTGAAGCTTAAATATTATGTCCTGCGACCAGATTACCATCGGCTTTTTCTGTCTGTCTGTTTTTATATTTGTAATCTTTTTGTTGGGGCTCCAGGCTCTCATGCGTTAAACATAAATCTTACGAATATATCAAATAGAGCAGTGATGAATGTGACTTATGTGACGATGAGTGAACTGGTAAAAAGAAAGCTTATACACATGTCTACAAATAATCACTTGCACCATTCCCATTCTTTGTGGCACCAACTCAACAGATATCAATCGTCTAATAAAGAACCTATTCGTACATCAATTTTTTGATTTGTTGCTCTATGCAATTTCTATGCAACAATTATTTATATGCAATATTATTGCATGACACATATATATGTTGCATGTCGGTTTGTTATTCATTCTCGTATTGATTCGAAATGTATAAAGCAGTATGGACATTTTTTTAGAATTCTGTCAAGAACATTTGGCCAGGAGATATCAATTAATAACTTGTTCCGGCTTAATCGGTAACAACCTCTCAGGAATACATCTATTTTTGGAGTTCAGAAAAATTTGAAATAATGGTACTGTCTAATCCACCTTAGTAATAGTTTTTCACTTCCACGACATTCACATCCTGTATTTGTCCCATTATTCCTGATGGGTCATGAATTATCATAGCCTTGTAGTGGCTAGTAGTAAATACGTGATCATAGTGGTAACAATGATATGAGGTTTCCTTCTGCCAGTGTCCCATCGACATGCCACATTGAATAAATTTACCATTCCATGTATAAGAGAAAACAACCAATATTTAATGGCGATAAGCCACTCAAACTGGATTTGAGAAATTCACACTCAAAAGTTGTTGGACTTGAGCCATATTGTTGACTATGAAAAGTAGAGCGATCCTGAGAAACTGATCCTAACGATGATCATATACTATCATTCCTGTGTGGCATAGCGCGGGTACACTAGCCTCTAAAGACTATATTATTGGTATCCCGGAGGACACTGACTGTACGGAAACTATACGGGAGACAAAATTTACAGAAGAGGTATTTAAGGCAAAACCGAAATTATGTAACTAACTACATAACTAGCTCTGTAATAGCTGGTCTATTCGAGTATTTTCGGTCAAGCTTAACGATCTCCAGCTTCTACACCATAGCAGCTCTTACAAATCTCCTCTTAATACTCAAATTTCTCGGTTATGTCATAAAACACATTATTCGGAGCCATTTGGACATCCATTGCAAAAAGTTCGAGACATATGGACACTTTAACTCATATTTTTATGTCTTATATATCAAGCTACAAGATGTGATCAGGTGAGCTACACAGTTGCAATCCCCATTAAAAAAATTTGTGCAATATCTAAGCAACCTGCTACTGTCTAAACTGCAATGAAAGAATCTATAGAAGAACTACACGGATTGGTAAACACAAGTCTGGATGACTAAACTGTAAGAATGCCATTCCAATTAATCAACAATTTTTTGATTACAATTTAATTGAGTTTTCAACTCATATATCTTATTCCGAAGACAAATCGGGGCTCGATTTGCGAATATCATTCAAACATTGTATGCAAATATACTATGCAAATATACATTGATGCAACTATTGTACCATTTGGTTGCTCTTGACGTGACAGAAACAAAAACTAAACATTTACATTCGTTTATATTGGTGTGTTGGGTCAATGTTGCTTAGCCCATCAGCTCTTGTTGGATTTCATGACATGAAATGTTTATGGTTGATTGCGCCAAAAGTAAGTTATCCCAATGCAAGTTACATGGCAAGAAGTCTGGTACCGTCAGATCTGAAGAAGTTAAAGATATAAGCGAACGTCATAATCCCGATGTTGTCCAACAATCATAAATTGAGCATCGTCGTTGTAACGCAGGATTTCGTCTCATCGAACATGGAGAATGTAAAGATATCGATGAGTGTTCGGAAGGAATTGTGAACACTGTCAAAATGTGTATGGCGGTTTTCAATTTGTCTGCCCATCGGGGTACGAACTAGACGACGATAAAAAACATGCAGCGATATAAACGAGTGTGACCCACCACATAGGAAGGGAAAAGTGATGAATCACGTCATTCAGTATGTTCATATAAGTGTGTCAATTTTAACGGTTCGAATAAATGTATATTCCCAGACGACTATCATTTACGTGTCGATCGACATGACACATGCGGTGATATAATCAATCCAGACTTAAATAAAACTTTATGCAGTCATTCGTGTAGTGATGAAGAAAATGGTTATATGTGTATGTATCTAGTCGGTTATCATTTGGCGAAAGACAAAAAGACACTTGTTCCAGATGACAAGGCCCATAATGCAACTAACCGGGAACATGTTTCAATGAGAAACATGGATTTATTTCTGGATGTCTTAGTGGTTTCCATTCGTTGGAAAAATATCGATGAGTGTCAAAATTAATATGCAAGGTTGCTGTCATGATATGCCTGAATTATACGAATGTGGTTCTCCTCGGGGTTATCAACTAGACGGAAAAACTTGTAAGGATATCGATGAATGTGCTGATTCAAGTACCAATGACTGTGGTGATTTGGAGTGTATTAACGAAACTGGTACATTTAGTTGTGCATGTTCTTGAAGAGTCGCATTACGATAAGCACGAAGGTGTAAGTTAACCAGCACAAGATTTGTGTTGTACGAAGAAAATGGTGGATGTAGTCATTATTGTGCCACAAAAGATGATCATGTGATATGAAGTAGTGCAGATAGTTTCAAGATACACGGACATTATAAAACATGTTATGCGGTGCACGATTGTCATGTAAATAATGGTGGCTGTTGTCACTACTGCAGAGAGGAGGCTTGCATTCCTCCAGACGGATACAAATTAAATGATGACGGAAAACTTGTGTCGATCCGAATGAGTGCGAACAGGATAATGGAGGCTGTCAGCATGAATGTAACCATAACGAGTGTTTAAACGAATGCCGGTGCCATCAAGGCCATGAACTTGGAGACGATGATCACTCTTGTCAAGATATTAACAATTCCAAATCCAAATCCAGTTCAAATACATCAACTACAAACTTTAAGTCTTTAAAACAAACTTTATGTCTTAATTAGAACTCACCACAAGTCTGTTTTCTCGTTTTATAGTTTTCCATTAAAATTTTGGTTTTTCATCATCATCGTTTCATCTGTTGGTGATTTTTTGGTTTCTTCTGGTTCGGTTCTTTTGTTTTCTTAATTTAAACTTTTGTATATATGAACTGATGATTTTTTGGTTATCAAACAAAAAAACTAAATGATGTTCGATTTAAATCCTATTCGGTCAGCTACGTCTGTGCTCAGCATCTTTTCGATTGTTACAAACTGAAAAATAATTGGACAGGATGAAATTGTTTGTGCAAGTTGGTTTTTTTATAGCAGTTTTGGCATTTATGTATGTGAACTTAAAATAATCGACCATTGAATTACAATTAGATCACGTAAATTCATTTATTGTTCCATTTGTATATGTTTGAAAGATTATTGTTTTGTTCTGCTTCCATGGTTGATTAAGTTTTTATTTAGAAAACCAATTTCCAATGTTTTATATCTTCTTGAAATGAGGAATATGCAGGCGAATCCAGAATGAAACAAACGATTTTTTGTTAAAATTATCGAATGTGCATTCCAGGATTGGTTCGCAAGTAAAAGCCACGGTGTGCTTGTGAACGACTGTGTTTCTCATAAAGCATCATTCTTTGACTTGGCATGTGGATCCAAAATTATAAAGTTCCCACGTTGTATGCGTGTCAAAAAACTTTGCATGTCGCTGAACTTTATAATACCTTCTTAAAATCCTAGTGATGGTATATCATCCCGAAACTATAATATATCAAACCACTTGCTGCTAAGGTATTGTAGTAATAATCCTTGAATTAATCAGATTGTGATCATCTAATTCTATTTCCATCAACATTTTTGTATGATGTGATTCGAGAATCTCTTAATGTCTTTCTCTAAAGCTAGTTTTAATGACTCGTTAAAACATGGGTACGGTCACCGAGTCACCTTAAGAAGAAAAACCAAATTCACTGTATTATGCACCAGTTCGTTTTGTGAACAGTCCTGAAATTTGAAGGTCACGATGGACGACATTTTTAAAGTAGTAATCTTTTATCTTCAAGGATCAAACTTCAATTATGATCGTCTTGAAAAAAATGAAGCTACGCCCTCTTTTCTACTTTTTAGAACACCAATTTACAAAGTCCCTTTCTGATATTCGTGCAGCACTCTTCGTTACTCGATTTAATTTGAAAGTGGTCTCCGTACCAGAAAACAAGTTTTGAATTGACCTTCAGCCGTTTGTCCTGCTAGTAATATATAATACAGGAATGTACCAGGTGTGGTGTAATTGTTGAAAGTATCTAAACGATCATCCTCTTTTTTGTTAGATCAAAAACCCACCTCGAAATTATCTTTGGTATTACGTCAACATTGTATCTCGTTGCCTTTAAATGTTTTTCACCTTCTTGATGTTTATCCCTTTCAATTCTTCGAACTGCGTCTCTATATTAGTTAAGCTTCGACTCCAGCGTAGTGCCCATGATATTATCAGAAGTCAAACTACTGATATTTCTTCACGTTTTCGTTACCACTGATCGAATTTGAAAAAAATATATTTCTTGCACCATCAATAGCACATCGGTGTAAATATTCCACGAGTCTCAATCTGAAACCTTTAATGCCAGGAAAACACGATGTGCTCGGGTGATACCCTCTTTACGTCCGCGATCTCAAGACCACCCTTATAGTTATCATATACTTGTTCTTTTCGTTCATCATTAGATTAATAGGAATCACTAATGACCAAACGAGCAGGTTTGATGTAGTTCTGTGTTAGGTTCAGATCCTAAGATTTTAATTTTAGTGAATAAATGCCCATTTTCCACACCCGAGAATTGAATTTCTTAAGGAGCTACTTTACCCGGTCATGGGGCCTTCGATAATTGCCAACAGTCTGCTCAGGCAAGGTTCTTCTTCTAAATTAAGTTTTGTGTCAACCGCCCAGGTGGCTCAGTGGTTAAAGCTGTGGCAGTTGGAGCGGGAGGTACCGGGTTCGAATCCCGATAGGGGCAGGATGCAAAAGGAATTTTTCACCATCTGATTACGATCGGTGGTGTGAATGAACACATCTATGACCCCCAGTTGGAGTGCAGAGCTCATGGGCCGACCCATCTTCCATGTCAGTACTATAGGCTGGCATGGAGCTATGCAATGCGCAGATGGTTCTACGAAAATCGGACCTATAGCTGTACGTCCTCGATTTGGCCGTTAAGGCGTAAAGTAGGACGTAAATAAGCGAAAGAGCTGGGAGAGCCTTGAGCCCCAAAAAAGATAGCATAGAATTAAAAAAAAAAAGTTTTGTGTCCCATATTTTCCTCATTGGACTCTACCGCCTCCATTTTCTACCTTAAACTGCACTTCAGTCACTCTACCATATGTCGCTTAGTCAGCAAGACCAATTCCATTTTTCTCTGTGACCAGTCAAGTAATAATACGAGTAGGTAGTTCTTTTCGTT
Source organism: Tipula lateralis (assembly GCA_963932295.1). Lineage (NCBI taxonomy): Eukaryota > Metazoa > Arthropoda > Insecta > Diptera > Tipulidae > Tipula > Tipula lateralis. The sequence goes on from OZ010738.1 coordinate 55,090,143, forward strand.
GATCGTCAGCACACGCCACTATGAAGATGTCCTCTGGTATATACGTAGAAATATATATATATATATATATATATATATATATATATATATATATATATATATATATATATATATACATATATTCTCCAGATATACCGTCATTCGAAAAGTTTCATAAATTGTGAAAGAATAGCTCCTTAAATGACGTCTTTATTACTTTCGCCCTATTGGATCGATTATTTGGCATGTGATTATAGGCGCGCCAAGTAGTTTCAAAATTATTTTGAGTTTGCAAACACTTGAATCTGTCTAATGATTTCTATGCAATTATAACATGTTAGCAAATTCTTCACGTACTTTCTGTCTGAACTTACAATCAATATGATAAGTACCGAAGGCTTTTCACACCAAGTGACGCTCAAATTAACATGTCACATAGGGGTGGCCAGAATTCACAATCTTTATTATTTTAATTTTGATGACTTTCAGTCGTATCGGACTACTTAGCATATGATCGTTGGGCAGGACCCAGATCCATAAGCACATTCGTGAGATCAGTGATTGACACGCTTGTAATGTGTAGTCATTAAGATAACTTTGGCAGTTATCGGCTAAACTACGAAGCTCTACGAAATTTTTCGTGCCAGAAAGTTGAGGCAATGGCGGGCAGGTTTCCCATAGCCTCCTACGTAGTTTACACTATTTTAGTGGAGTAACCGAAAAGTCAACTAATATTTGGAACCTTACATCAAATCATACTTAAAATGTCTTACAAGCATTTATTTACATCGATTGATATATCACTAATAAACATATACGTACCATAAAGAACATCCTAATCGATTTCGCTCGTTCAATATTGACATTTAAAGTATGAGAGAAAATTGCACCCAAAACCAAGTCAAAATAAATATAATTATAAAACTAAGTTCACAACGCTTATTTGTAGGTGGTACAGCATGTCTGTACGGGATTTCATTTAAATCGGAGTCCAAAAATTGTATGGCAAAAAAAAACATATAGGTTAACCCCTTTGTGTTTTTTCAAACACTAAAAACAAACAATTCGATTTTATGGTTTCGTTCGTTCAATCAAAGCATCCTAAATATAGAAGCAGCAAGCATCGAAAACGAACTTAAAAAATGTATTCCCCATATTTACTAACACATCAATAAGTTGTGACGTTATTAAAAAATAAAAAAATAATAAAATCGCCCTACAGTTCAAATTTGTTACTAAAAAATGTCGGACAGTGTACAAAGCAAAATAAAAAAAATATTTTTTAAGTTTTGTTTTTCTTTGCTGTCAAAAATTGTTTACTTAATTTTTATATGTTATACCCGTCCGTAGACAATAAATTATTTATTATAATAGAACGTTTATATTATAATAAATATTGTATCTAAATAAGTGAATTTTAATAAAAAACAATTCAAATAATTAAAATCATTTTTAAAAATTCACACTTAAAAATCGTAACGACTTTTATGATGCCATCTTGTATCGAGTATAACAATTGAATGGAACTAAAAAAAATTAAATAATTTTTGAAGTATTCACTTTCATTACCATGTTTGGGTATTTTAACTGTGTACTTCATATTATCGCATTAACAATATGCTTTAAAATATCAATAAATAAGATTTTTATTATTAAAGTTATTTAGTGCCATCTCTGATTCAATATTTGAAGTTTTTTTTCCTTTTTCGTAATTCATACGTCATTAATCTCATTTTATATATTTTTATACGGCGTTTAGAACCAATTATAACATAAACATGTATAAAAATTGAATAAATCAAACCGTTTTTATTTTTATCATAACTATTAAAATAATTCGTATTTTCATTTGGTTTCCATATATGTTATATGAAAATGTTTGATTTAAATTTTGATATAAAAATAAATTTCGTTTTCAGTATTTTTCATTCATTAAAATTGAGCCAAAAATCTTCAATTTTACATTGGTTCTTATGGAGTGTATTAAAGGGTCAAGCATTGCTGCTTGTATATTTAGGATGCAATGGTTCAATATTGGCAGTCAAATTATGAGAGAAAATTTTAACCAAAACAGCTCCAAAAACAGGTCGACACAAATACAATCATAAAACTGGTTACATAGCGATTATTTGTATGTGGTACCGGATGTCTGTACCGAATTTCATTTAAATCGGAGACTCAAAATTTTTATGGCAATAAAAACAGATAGGTTAACCCCTTTGTGTTTTCTCAAAAACAATCAAAAATAATTTTTGTCGATTCTATGGTTGATATCGATTTATTTGCCCATAATAAACATATACGTACCATAAAGACATTTCAATCGATGTCGTTCGTTCAATATTGACAATAAAAAAATGTCGTTCGTTCAATATTTACAGGTTTTCAAAAACCTTCAATGAGAAGCGCACCTGGGCTTACTTTAGAAAAAGAGGGGTTCTTACTGAAATCAACACCTGCCAAAACTTTAAACGCAAAAATTAAATTTGCGTGTTACAACAAAGGTCACGGTCATTTGGCTACCAATTCATTGATATATTAAAGGCCAACCAAAGTAACTTTATCATTTGATAGTGTTATAATGATCATCTACATCGACTAGGTTCAGCTCAGACTATTGAGGGAACTCGGTTACAAATATTTAACTCATCTTATGTGAATTCCGACTAACTTGACTTCTCAGAGAACCCTGGTCTGCACCGTCGGTCTACTAGTCCTCTGGATACCCTGGTACGGTGCCTCAAATAATTTTCTCGCGATTATATGGTAGCCATTCACATGGCGAAACTTTGGTTACTCGTTGTTTTGTTGCACCAGCACTTGGATATAACGAAAGTGATAATCCGGTTAGATATACCGAAACCAGATTTTTTCTCAGCATTAACATTAAACAGCATGGGCTATTTTCCACATGGTGGTTTGATTTTAAGTAGCCATCATGCAACTCAAGAACCACACAAAAAAAACGAAGAATAATCCGATAATAGACCACGTTCGAAATTTAACATACGCCAGCCTGTTGTTGTTGACTATACTCTCATCGTATCCGTACATACATATGTAACTCAGCTTTCGATTACACACAACACACAAATCTAATTATGTACCAATATGTACTTCTTTAGTTCTAATCCATATATCTCTAATTCGGGATTACTTTTTCTTAGCAGCGACCAAAACGATCCTTCATGATCGAAAATCCAAATCAGAACCTCCCTCGTCTATCAAAAAACAATAATTCTCATATTTCGGTCTTTTTTTGTACGATTACCGCAAAATTATTAAACCGGATTAGCATTTTAGAAGATTATCTTAGAATGTGTATGTAGGCTAACACCAATGCACCAAGTACAGTCCGCATCCAAAGTAACTTAGTAAAGAAATATCTATATTTAAAGTTTTTAAGTTGGCCATTACAGGGCAGGTTCGATTATAAGGTTTCCACTATGGTCAATTATAATCGAAGCTGAATTCACAATATCATATTTTTATGTCCTTAGCCTGATAGTTTCCAAGCGATTTACCTGCCATATCTTCACACTTGTATATTACGTTTCCAACTTTACTAGCTATACGAGTTTTTAAAAACTTAGGAGCCAGTTTAGACGAAAACTACTTACTTGAATCACTTAAATGGTGTTGCCGATAATTTACTATTTGACCAGGTATGTATTCGATTGGCCGAGTACGCAAATTATAAAGCTTTGAATAACTATCATAAGCAGTTTGTGAGTAACCTTAAAGTCCGATAAGAGTTTTTCAAAGAGTTTGCTTTTGAATTGTGTTCCGTTGTCACTAACCAATGATATAATTTTAGGTGATGTTGCTGTCGATAATGGTTTTAATAGGACATATTTCGAAAATTGATCTACGACCACAAGAATATAGGTATTACCCAACTTTGATCGGGGATATGGACCCATCAAATCTACAAAAATACGTTGCCATGGCCACTCAGTCAGTCAAAGATTTCCTAATGGAGGTCTGAACAGTTGGTTGTTACATTTACTGGTTTTACACAACTCATAGTTTCCAATATATTCTCTAACTTGAGTTCGCATTCTAGGCCAAAAGTAATAACGCTTTAACCTATCAAGAGTCTTTTGTATACCACCATGTGCCCCTGTAGCAATATCGTGCTCTTCGTGAATAAGTTTTAACGTCAGTAGTTCTGGGATCCATAATTTCCAGACTGGTAAATCTGTAAGCGATTCGTTCAACTTAGGCTCTATTCGAATAAGGATACATTTGTTGTTTATCTTAAAATTTTGATAATTTTCTGGATTTTTACGGGACCCTCTTTGATGTTCGATTGTAATATTATACTGTTGGAGTTTGAGGCTCCATCTCGCTAAACGACCACTTAAATCTTTTTGTGTCATTAGCCATTTTAATCCCATATGATCAGTAATTATTTTGAAAGGGAAACCCTCGATATAGGGTCTAAATGTTTTTATGCCGATCAATGCAGCCAAACACTCAAGTTCAGATATCGAATAATGTTTCTGGGCAGGATTCAGTTTCTTTGATATAAATGCGATAGGTATTTTATGTCCATCATCGGCACACTGAAACAATACGCCGCCCACTCCTGATGTACTTGCATCACCACGTATTGCAAATGGTTTATCGTAATTTGGGTTAGTGAGTACGGGTGCTGAAGTTAGCAGAGACTTTAATTCATCGAAAACACATTGCGCTTGAGGCGTCCATGTACATTTTGTACCCTTTATCGAGGGTTTCCCTTACAAAATAATTACTTATCTTTATCTGTACAAAGAGTAAAATAAAAACCGTGACGCAAATACTTGCGGATCTTCTTCAGAACTGCTCTAAAGTCGGGTCTCAGATTATCTATGACAAAACTTTATCGAGGATACATAAATTACACCATGACTCGGTCATGTATGATCTCTTAGGGTTTGATAGGAAGCAGGATTGGAGTCATATATGCAGATTCTCGTACTTAGCCCTTTCTATCGTTATGGGTATCGAGCGTTTATAACTGTTGCCAAAATTGCAGCACCGACTGTATATAAATACAAATTATGTCACATTGAGTATTTTATGCCAAAACCATTATTTATACAATATTAAATAATAAATAATTTTTTTTTATTGATTTTTAATTTAAATAAATAAATAACAATTTTCATTTACCCAACAATTATTTATTTTTATTTTATCGATACACAAATATTGAATAACAATAAAAAAAATTAACATATTTTATGTTTTATATCTAAATTTTTAATATTTTAAAAAAAATAAATAATATTTTTGTTATTTCGAACACGAAATTTTTAATTATTAATAATTAATATTTAGAACCATAATTACTGTATTAAAAATACATTGTGTGATATGTCCGCCGCACACACCTCTAATCCCATATATAGGGTGTCCATTCGAAAGGTTTACATTTTTGTGAAGTACACCGTGGCAAACTAACCGAAGAAAAATATTCGACCGGATACTCCAAATTGTTCAAATGTTACAGTATGTAGCGTACTTTATCGTGATTTGACATAATTTTTTAGGACTGAAACCAAGGTTGGGTTAACATGCCGAAGGAAACGTAGAATTGTGTTTCCACAACAGTTAATTTTGAAAAATCGTCGATCTGCTTCCACAGTCTTCCGATTTGACTTCTTCCAACTTCTTCTAAAAGGTAAGGTTTTTGTAAATAAATCAGATATAAAGTGAAATGAGTGAATTGCTAGGGGCAAAAAAGTAGTAAACCTTTTAGGTGGACACTCTATATTATAGTCTGTTCATAAAAAACAAATATACCTCGGCCTAACTAGTCGTCAACCATCGTCCCCTTTCCCTAACTAATCCGCCTTATTATGACTACGTGTATCCTCGCCATTTCGAACCGCTCCTTGCCCTATCTTTGATATACACAATATATACTTTATACAATTTACAACAAAACACAACTAATGCTAATTATATATATAAAACTAAATTAAATTTTTAAATTAATTAAATAAATAAAATATACACAGAGAAATGTTTATATGTTTGTTAAAAATAATATTTTAAATTAAAAAAATATTTTTAAAAATTGATGATATTAATTTTAAGAGAAAATTAATTTTATTAAACCAAACCAAAAAAAAAAGTGTAAAATTGGATTGATAATTTAATTAAATTTTAAAAGGGAAAAGAAATGTTTTTATTGTAAAAAATAAAATTAAACAAGAAATTATAATTAAATTAAAAAAATAAAATATCAAAACAAAAACAAATGGATTTTTATTATTTAATTTGAACGTGATTTTTTGGAGATACGAGTATATGGGGTTTGCACTTCCGAAATTGGTTAAAATTGAAATAACATGGGAAGTACCATTACGGTGAGTATATATAACCGGATATCAAAAACAAACTTAACCCCGTCGTGGGATTGAATTATAATCTAACAAGTCGAGGGATAGTTTTCTGCTTGAAATTTCAACTCCTCGATTCAAACACAATTTGGGAATATGGAGAACTGAACAATATAATATGAGACATTTATCCGATCTGCACGTGAAGTGATAGGAACAACTCTAGGTAGCATTGATTGACAAAGATAAGATGCTCATAATTGAAACTAGTCTCATTATTATCCAGTAACTGAGAGACTTCCCGACGTCATGATGACGTCATTAAATGACTATATGATCGAAAAAGACCAAATTATACATCTCAGCAGACACATGCTACCAGACTTTATGATGTTAATACTGTACGATTCGTATATATACGTTTAGTCGTAAGCGTGACGCGACAGTACTAGCGAATCACAAGAACTTAACGTGTGGATAATTACTCCCTCCCGAAAGGGAATTCCTCCCTCCGTTTGATTATGATGATTATCTAGCGTTTTGTGACTGAATTCGCCCGCTAAGTGATTAGGCTTTGTTGTGACATGAAACGAACCGACTTAGGTGGGCTTTTTGTTGCAGCATGAATCGAACCTAGAAATATCTATGCCTTAGCCTAAAATTAAATGTTGAAAGACGACTATGATAATTCCAATGTGAGACGTTAAAACTTTTGCCGAGTAAAGGTTGTTATAGGCAGGAGGTAGGATTAAATTGTTGGAAGGAGTGTGTTAAAGTTGTATGTAAATCCAAGTTTTTGCTTGTATCTTGCAGTAATTCACTAGGCCGGATTAGATCTGATGTTGATGACATCATTCAATGACTGTGATCGAAAAGATCAAATCCATCTCATCTAGTGCAAGTACTAGTGAATTACAAGAACTTAACTCGAAATAAAGATTTTTATTAATTGATTGTGGCGTGAAGATAGTTTGCCAGTTTTTTGAGTTGCTCTGAACGTCACAGTGTTTTATATCTGGAATCGACAAATCACGATGCAAATCACTATTTCGAATGTACCAGTGTGCATTGATTTTACTCCGAAGTACCTTATTCTGAAAGTTTTGTATAGGTTTGATGTTAGTGTTCGTAGACTGTGAGTATATAGTTGGTATAGAACTGGGCCAAGAACGCTGCCGATACCTCTTTTAGTCCAGAATACTCATCTTCTTCTTTTACTTTAAAAAGCCTTTCAGATGAATATGATCTCAAAAGAACAACATATCGTCCCGGAAGCATAACATTTAGTTTGTGTATTTAAACCTCGTGCCAATAAGGTAAGCTACTGCCACATCCTGAACCAATTAGTTAATCTTCTAACGCTTTTTCGATAATATCTGTAATTCTATGAACCTGATCAATTGTTGAATGTTTGCATCTGAGTCCAAATTGATGATCCAGTATTAGGTCTCTACTTTCTGTTATTGGCTTCATTCTCCTCAAGAGTAGGCCCTCCATTAGCTTTGAAATGATAGGAAGCAGGTTTATCAGATATAATTGGGTGGTTTACCTTGTTTCGGTAACATAATAACTTCCGCAACATTTTAGGCAGAAGGAGCATGCTGTTATTTAAAAATAATCTATGGCTTAGAGGCCGTAAGCGGCCCTTACCTCGTCTCAACTGAGACCTTACGAACCAATTTTAACGTTTGGTGCACATTGTAGGTGGTCAACCCAACGAATGTTTTTACACACAACCGCATTTTATGTCATCCGGTGGCATGTTAATTTTTTGGTCAGCGGCGAGAATCGAACTCGAAACCGCGGCGTGATGAGAAACTCTCTTAACCATTAAGCTACGACCGGCGACATTTAATAACTGTTATTTAATAACTGCATTAAGATAGTGAGTTAGTGTGGAGTTAACTTTGTCTGGTAGTTGCTTAAGAATTTCTTCCGTTAAAAAGTCTTCAAGTCGAGTATAATACTGATTTGCTACACCAGTTTCGATGTAATAACGTCATTAATTAAATGACTGATTAAAAATTTGGATTCCATAAAGTTAGCCCTCCGAGTATCAAGAGCTCTGAATTAATACAATTAACTCCTCGTGAACGACTTTTCTTTAATCTCTACCTGGCTAAGGAATTCCTCATAGGATGTATCCTCAATGAACATCTCTTCAGTCCGTATTTGAGGATATTCAAATACAGCTTTTGATGCATGTGGAACATTAAGTCGGACCGAAAAATATTCACGCCATGTATCGAGTACCTCATCAACGTTAATACAGAGGTTTCCATCCTGGTTTTGAATGACACTTGACCGAGATCCTAAGGTATGGTGTGGTGTAACTCAGTGACTGCTTTAAAGAAGCCACACGAATTGTGCTGATTGCTGAGTTGTTGTAATCTTAGAACCTTAGCCTTTAACCATGAGATGTCCTCCCAGCAAAAGCTTTATTTCTCTTTGCGATAGTAAACCGAGTTTCCGCTTTATTGTGGGCTATATTTCGTTGCTTAACAGCAAAGCGACACTCCTCGTCGAACCAATCAATTTCGTGCTTAGTTTTCACTATACCGAGAATGTATTGGGTGGCAACGACAACCGAGGTTTTTAATACTTTCCAGACAGAGTTCACTTTTGCCAACAAGATCTAGATATTTTCGTTGCGTTTCTTCATTTTTCAGACCTTCACAGGAGAATCGCGTTGTATGTTCCTCTGTCCTCCCTGACTTGTACGAAAATTTCTATCGTAGCTTTCCAGTATATAATATACTGTGATAATAATCACTGCCTACAAATTTTGTTGGCGACCGATATGATCTCATCTGATCTCCTGAACCCGCTCAGGACAACCTGAGCCCGCTCGTTTGAAATCAACACATGGTCATTTGGGCTTCGGTATGATTTACGTGGATGTAAACATAAACATGTTCCCAAATGGATGATTTTTATGAGGAAAGAATGTACTTGACACTTTGAGATCATGAGCGATCGCAAAGTACATCATTCTTTCCCCATTTCCCCAGAGTACAGACCTATATTGTTACATAAGTCGGTCTGATTTCTGCCAGTTCTAGCATTAAAATCACCAATTATAAATCTGACATCGTGCTCAGGAATAGAGCCCATCAGATTATCCCAATTATTGTACAATTAGTCATTTTATTGGGGTCGGCCTTACCCTATGTGGGCGCATGTACACAGCCAATTGACAGTTTGGCTAATCTCATGAGCAAGCGAAGCTTACAGATTCGATTATCGACTGCCTGAAAATACAACACAGCCTTTTTTACCTGTGGCCCAATAAGTTATCCAACTCCATGATTTCCGAGGTCATCTCTACGGTGTATAGCAACGTATAGCCTTGGGTCATATGGCCTTCACTTTTAGTCGAGTTTCTTGGAGCTCTACAAGTTCCAGCCGATACACTTTCATACATGTGATAAGGCCGTCAAACGCACAAAGTTTCGAAGTGACTACTCGTTCCACATCCCGATCCTTAATCTCGTGTCCAAGTACTTAAGCGGGGGTCATTGTTGTCTTGGCGTTATACGATTTTTTTGGTGATATTTTTAACATTTGTTTTTTACGGATGCGGATCATCAGCCCAGCGATCCAACCAGATTTAGTCACCGCATATGTCAAATTCGGGATATTGTGGTGCGGTATTCTATTGGTCTTATAACATGAATGTCCCCACCCACAAACTGCTAAGGATAACCTATAGGATGATACTTTGAGAGGTCTTTTTTCATTAGGGATGTTATGACAGAACACGTGTGACTCATGTCAAACAGTTACGGTAATTTGGTTCCGTATTGTTTGACGTAACTTATGGGAGACATAATCGGCCTACTGAACGCCCAATTCGATATGCCATCGAAAAATTTGAAACCCAATTTTCATTATTGAATAATACGCGACCAAATAGATCACATCCAGCACGTAGTGAAGAAAATATATCAGCGGTAGCTTGGCTTGCCGTATGAACCAACCTGGTTCGGCATTTTACGGAACGTCTTGCCTTAACAATATTCAAAACTCAACTTGTGCCCGGACGATTATTACTACAGTTTTAGTCTTAAGGCTCTTGAAAAGCGTTTTCAGCGATGAGGCCCATTTCTGGCTTAATGGCTTTATTTATGAGCAACATGGCCGTATTTGAGCTGAAGAGCAACCTGAAGAGGTTTAAAATGTATACCATTATACAACCAAACAATACAACGGTTGTGGTTTATAGACTGGTAAAATCATCGGTAGGAAACTGAGGCCAGGACGAAATTGTAAATGGCCCCCATTATCGCGCCATGATAACGGATTATTTTTTGCCAAAAATTGAAGCCCATTTTCACTCAGCCGTTAAAATATGGCTTTATTGCGAGAAGAAATTGGTGAACACATAACAATAGCTTATATAATGCTTCGGACTAGTGAAATGGCCACCTAGATCATGTCACAGCTACGTTTAAAATCGGGAAAGTCTACACGAATACGCTGGTTAAGACCTAAAAAATACCTCAAAATGAGTCATCCGTTATAGTAAGAAGTGCGAATTTTTGCCCACGACTGTATCCAGTGCACGTTTTGTTGCTATTAAAATTATTTAAAGCTTCTTCCTATGCCTTGATTAGGCTATAAAAAGTTTCGCAAAAATAAAACATTGTAAACCTAAAGACACTTGACAATGTGTACCTATATATATGCTTCAGGTACCTATTTAATATTTTTGTGTTTTATAAGTAAATCATAAAAAATTAAGATACACTCCGCCACCATATAGATAACATTTTGTACCTATTCAACCATAAATTTAAAATAATAACCAAAACCAACAACAAAATCGGGTACATGGAAAATTTGTAAATTTTCCTTATTATTATTTTTATTATTATTGTGATTATTATTATTATTATTATTATTTACCAGGAATTATTTATCATCGGGAAAGCTTCTTTCATAGAGCCCACCACAGTAAAAACAAAAGAAAATCGCACACAAAAATAAAGATAAAAGGAAAACAATAAACTGACAGTGGAAAAACGTTCCGTTTATATATATCCCGCATATATAATGTACACGAGAGCGTTCAAAGTGAACAAAATAATAACATTAATAATGATGATAATGATAGCAATAAATTTGAGACGTATAAAGGATAATAATAAAAAGGAAAATTCATAATTTTTCCAAAAGCAACACCAACAACAATAACAAATGAGAAGAGCAACAGCAATTTTATGATTAAAACATTCATTGTAGGTAAAGGGTTTTGCAATAAGAGATTATTTTAAGAGAATAATATTAAAAGTGATCTCAAATATTTCTGGAATTTTTTTCAGTGACAAAAGGAAAACTTAAGGATATCCGGCCACTATGCATCTGAATAGATCATGTGCATCGGAACCCAAAGAAATGGCAAACCTGTTCTCATCATTTTTCCAAACAATTTACAGTCCTGATAAATTAGCTTCACTAATTGTGAAGCTACGCTAATTGTGCAATACATATCCAAACTTTTTCTGAAGAGGAGATACTAACTGAAATTAAATCACTAGGAGGTGGCTGTGGACCTGATTCTATCCATTCATCCATCATCAAATTATTGGCTGCAAACCGGAATTTTTCCTGATAAATGGAGAATTTCGAGACTTACATCGATTTTCAAATCTGGTAAAAGAAATGATATTTCCTGGTATCGAGGAATTGCAACCACTTATTATATAACCACTTAACATATATCTTTTTTGGATGTTTTTATATTATACAGTTTCTATAACCTATAACAGCCTCAGCGTCAATTTTGATTCATTTAGCACATACATTGCCTCCCTAAATCCCCAACCTGGTTTGATTTTTGTGTCCGAAATACACTCAAGAAAGTGACGAGTTTCATCTACCGAACTATAACTTCAATGTATGTTGTAATGATAGCTATCGCTCTGGTCTCTATCCAACTGTACAGCTGGACTTCAGCGAATCTCCTTACTGTAAATATTCATATTGATAATCAAGCTTGGACATTTGTGTGTATTTATCGCTTCCATAACAAAGATATTAGTACATTCTGTAATGATTTGGAGAATTTGCTGCGTTCACTTAACAATAACAAGATTGTTATCCTGGGTGATATAACATTCTCAACTACTCCGAGGCCTTTAACTGTCCCCCCAAGATAAAGACTCATTTTACAATAATTTGGATAATCTGATGGGCTCTATACCTATCGAGCACGATATCAGATTGATGATTGTTGACTTTAATGCTAGAGCTGGCAGAAATCAGACCGACTTATGTAACAACATATAGGTCTGTACTTCCGACACGAAACTGCGACCGAAAATGGGGAAAGAATGATGTACTTTGCGATCGCACATGATCTCCAAGTATCAAGTACATTCTTTCCCCATAAAAACATCCATTTGGAAACACGGACACATCCACGTAAAACATCCCGAAGCCAAATTGACCATGTGTTGATTTCAAAAGACCGAGCTCGGGTTGTTCAAGACGTGAGATCGTATCGGTCGTCAACAAAATTCGTAGGCAGTGATCAGTTTATGGTTGCTGCAAAGCTGCGATGGAAATTTTCGTACAAGTCAAGGAGGACAGCAGAATATAAAACGCGATTCTCCTGTGAAGGTCTGATAAATGAAGAAACGCAACGAAAATATCAAGATCTTGTCAGCAATAGCATTATGCAATCCAATTACCAATCTGATGATGTGAACAGTGTCTGGGAAGTATTGAAAACCTCGGTTGTCGATCCTACCTAGCACACTCTCGGTATAGTGAAAACTAAGCCCAAAAATGATTGGTTTGATGAGGAGTGTCGTCTTGCTGTTGAGCAACGCAGACTCAGTTTACAATTGCAAGGAAAAACAAGGCAGTTCTTGCTAGGAGGACAGCTAAACGCATTTGTAGACAGAAGAAGCGCGAATGGTGGAAGGTCAAGGTCTTAAGAGTACAACAACTCAGCAATGAGCACAATTCGCGTGGTTTCTTTAAGGGAATCACCGAATTGCACCATACCTTAAGATCTCGGTCAACTGCCATTCGGGACCAGGATGAATACCCTCAAATACAGTCCGCGGAGATGTTTATTGAGGATCCATCCTATGAGGAATTCACAATGGCCATGCAGAGATTAAAGAAAAATCGTTCACCAGGGGTTGATTGCATTAATTCAGAGCTCTTGATATTCGGAGGGCTAACTTTGTGGAACTGTCTTTTCGACCTTATTCGATTGGTATGGCGAAATGAAGTTATACCTGACGAATGAAAAGTGGCCGCGTTATGCCCAATATTCAAAAAGGGTGATCGCTTGAAATGCGAGAATTATCGCGGTATAGCTCTCCTTTGCTTAGCATACAAGTTACTGTCATACATTATCTTGGGAAGACTTACTCCTCTGGCGGAGGAAATTGTCGGTGACTACCAAGGAGGATTCCGTCCAAATCGGTCAGTCACTGATCAAGTTTTTTCGCTACGGATGATTCTTTCCAAGTACTACGAAACATCTCGCGATGTACACCAGGTATTCCTAGATTTCAAGCAAGCCTATGACTCGATCAATCGAGAGAGGCTATGGTATGCGCTTGAATATTTAGGAATACCGAAAAAATATGTACATCTGTGTAAAATGACAGTAACGCAGTCACAATGCTGTGTCAAAGTTGAGAACAGACTATCGAGAATTTTTACAATTACTTCTGGTGTTCGACAAGGCGATGCTCTGTCCCCGATACTTTTTAATCTCATGTTGGAATACATCCTTCGTAGAAGTGCAACACCTCAGGACAATATCTTATTCCGACAATCCAATCAACTTCTTGCTTATGCAGATGATATCTGTGTGATTGGATTAAATGGCAACGGAGTGAAAGAGATACTTGATCCACTGGAACAGTTTTCAGCTTCCGTTGGTCTCAAAATCAACGAGTCAAAAACCAAATATCTAATCTCGGGTTTTAGAGACCAAGACGCAATTGATTTCAGTAGTGGTAACCACACGTTCGAAGGAGTGATGAGATTCAAGTATCTTGTATCTCTCATCACTCACGATAATAGTGTGGGAGAGGATATCAAGGTCCGCCTTGCCGCTGGCAATCGGGCTTTGTATCCTCTACGTCCACTGCTGAAATCAAAATATCTTGCAAATACGGATAAGCTGAAGCTGTACAGAGTGTTGATCAGACCCGTTGTCATGTATGGATGTGAGAGTTGGACCTTGACGGATGAGTTCGAAAGATGGCTTCTAACATTCGAGTGTAGAATCATGCGTGTGATATATGGCCCAAAACGCGACGTTGATGTCACATTCCGAGTTCTATTCAACCACGAGATCAGGAATTTAATGCAAATTCCTGATATCGTGCAGGAAATCAAAGGAAACCGAATACGCTGGCTCAGTCACGTTCTGCGTGCTAATCCGAAACGAATGATACAGCGATCTTTGAAGGGAGAACCGTCTTTCGGTAAGCGAAGAGGTCACTGTCAGCGACAATGGCTCCACGGCGTAGAGAGCGATCTGGCATCTTCAGGTTGCTTGCAACAGTATGAAGAGCTGGCTCGTGATCGAAACTGTTGGAGCCAGATTGTTGACACGGTACGGGCCAACAATGGCCTGTAAAAACCGAAAAAAAAAATACACAAGTACAAATCGCACGAAAATTAGGAATTAATCAGTCTTCGGTTTCACGAATACTTAAGCGGTATCGTGAGACCTTAGAGTATAAAAGAAAGCCCGGACAAGGACGTAAAAGGTGCACAACCGAGCATGACGATCGATTTTTAAAAATGAATTCGTTACGAGATCGAAAGCGAACTACTACTCAACTCAAAAATGAGTTACTTAATGCGCGTCAAGTGAATATTAGTGTCAGAACAGTTAGACGAAGATTAAAAGAAGTGAACCTAACTCCAAAACGGCCCGTAAAAGTTCCACGGCTTCTTCCCCGCCACAAATCCAGCCGTTTAGAATTTGCTCATACTAATGTAAATTGAGGGACTGATCAATGGGCCACTGTTCTCTTTTCAGATGAGACCAGAATCCGATTATGGAAACCAGATGGACGTAATCTTGTATACAGAAGAGTTGGAGAACGCTACGCACCGTGTACCATGGTGCAAACTGTAAGCTTTGATGGAGGTTCAATAATGTTTTGGGGTGGAAGCAGTTGGGAGGGCCGTACGGAGCTGGTGGAGATTGGATTGAGGATGAATGGAGACTAGTATGCTCGGAACATTTTTGGCGATCACGTTTTGCCATATGTGGGCTTGATAGGTTATGACAGTTTTATGTTAATGCATGATAACGCTCCAGTCCACTTTGCTGCAACGGTACGACAATATCTCCAAGATATTGGCATTCGTGCACTTAAGTGGCCACCAATGAGTCCTGATCTTAATCCGATTGAACACGTGTGGGACATTCTAAAACGCCGTATTAGAGCTAGAAATCCTGCACCAGATTCGACAGCAGAGCTGAGAGTTGCAGCGCAAGAAAAGTGGAATCTCATTCCGCAAGAAATGATACAAAGCATTCTACTTACTATGCCCAGAAGGATGGAAACTGTTATAAGGGCACGGGGGGGGGGGGGGGGGTATAATACTCATTATTAAATTAATCAAATTAAATTGTAATAAAGCTAGTTTTAATGTTTATAAACCGCTTTTAAAAGTTTAAAAAAAAAATAGTTCGACACATTTTAACATTTTGCAATGAAAAATAGCCGCTATAATTCCATAACGCCACATTTGTGCCTCTTTTGAGAAAATTATAAATTTGGGATCATTTGATACCAGTTAAAAATAATAATAAATCGTTGTCGAAAAAGCTTCGTGAAAGAACCAACTAATTTAAATGAAATCCCTATTCCGGGAAATTTAAGGCTCTTAGAAGCTGAAGTTTTCGTTCTAAGCGATAAACAATTTGACGAGGAACGTTTAATAATGTTGGGCACCAAAAATCCATCAAATTGCTAAGTGACTGTAAGTGTTGGGTAATGGATGGGACATTTTACGTTGCACCAACTATAATGAGGCAATTATTTAGCATTGACGGCGTCATTGAAGATAAAAGTCTACCACTTGTGTTTTGTTTGATGAGCAGCAAAACTTAACTGGCGTACGAGGAATTCTTTTATGAACTTTGTCGGTTAGCTTGTGAAAGTGGCTTTTCTTTAAATCCAGATCGCAAAGTCATTCTTCCCATTGACTGAATACAAGGGGTGTACTTTTCACTTTGGCCAGATAATATGGTGTCAAGTTCAAAAACGAGGTTTAGCTAAAAAAATATGAAAACAAAATATGTAATTTAACTTGCAAGTTCGTATGCTCAAAAGTCTAGCATTTGTACCGTCGACAGAAATAACCAACTACTACAATAATTTAAAAAGCCATATTCAAGATCCCGATTGGCAAAAATTGGCGTTATGGTTCAAAAAAAATTATGTTGCTGGCGTACAAAAAAAACAGGATCGAGATATTCACCAGAATTTTGGTGTGTAGGAGATACAGAATCACAAAACTTTCCTCGAACACGAAATTCAGTAGAAGGTTGGCATAATCGACTAAAAGTTTTAATTGATCGAAAAAATTGTATGTTATATGAAATTATAACCCACTTGCGGAATGAAATACTAGTGGTTTTCAATAATGTCGAGAAAATAAAATCCGGTGAAAATCTAGCTCCGTTAGTATAATAAAAAAAATAAAACGAATTAAAAAAATTATGTATATTTTTTTATTGGTATCTAATAATTTACAAAACAGTATTAAATTTGGCTCTGATACGCAGAAACACATGGTCAAAAACACACATACATGTAGAAACACACAATCTGTTATAATCTGACATCAGATCAAATTAAACAATATCAAAAAAAACCAAACTTTATCGAAATATTTGCCGCGTGGAAAATTATCGATGCTGGCTTCTAATGGGTTCCTCAGTCTGCTAAATGAACCAACTAGGGATCGAGCTTGTCTCAATATCATGTGTTTGCAAAAACTGATACTGCTCATGAATTTATTGTAGATAATTTACCTTTGTATTTTTTTGATCATAATTTGATTTCGTTGCGCATTTTGCTTCCAGATATCCGCCAAATGGTGACGGCCCCGACGCCCACATTTACAAAAATAAATTATGATAAACTATAAAGAATTATCTACAAATGGAAAACTGGGAAACAGTTTTCAGTGATTCTGATTGTAATATGGCATTTTGTGGTTTTATCAAAGTTTTAGAATCCCATATCGATTCATCTAACGAAAAATTGTTATTGGACAAAGAAAAGCATCAAAACCATGGATCTCTTGCGCAACATTTCTAAATTACAAAAATTCTCTAACAATTTAATACATTTTTACTAACATTTTCTCGTCATCTAACTATTCTAACTTAGTTCAGGATGATAGAAATCGTTTTATAATTTTAGCAGCTCTTGCTTTTTTGAGCCAATTAGTGCACTCGAAATTGTGTATGCGATTAAGAATTTAAAAAACAAACCATCCAACGGGTATGATGAAGTTGACAATTTTACTATCAAAAACTGCTCTTGGTTCTTGGTAGACGTTCTGAAATGCCTTTTCAACTTGAGCTTGGAGAGTGGTGAATTTCCAGATGCATTGAAGATTGCTGTTGTTCTACCGGTTTATAAAAAAGGTGATGTGGGTTACTATCTTGACCACATTAAATTTTTAAAAAATAAGCAGTTCGGGTTGAGGGATGGGAAATCAACAAAAGATGCTCTTGTAAATTTTCTGAGTCACATATATCGCACATTAAATAAGTCTCTCAAACATTTAGCACTTTTCGTTGACATTTCAAAGGCATTTGACACTGTTGACCACAACATTCTTCTGGCTAAATTATCAAGCATAGACTTCGAGGTAAGATTTTAGCTACCTTTGAAATCGTTGGCAAGTTGTTAAAATAAATGGTGTGGTTAGTGAGCCTGGAAATTTGAGCTGCGGTGTACCTCAGGATTCTGTACTGGGACCACAACTGTTTTTAATACATTTTGATTCTATATTTGAAATTAATCTCGTTGGCCATGCTACTGCGTTTGCTGATGACCTAGCTTTAATATATTCTCCAACGGACACGAATTACAATGTTCAACAATTACTTACTGAGGATTTGACAGAATTCATGCGTTTTGGACTTGAGGCTGCTTTGAACTTGAGGCTGTCAATGGGTTTAAATATTTGGGTATTGTTATTGACTCGCAGCTAAACTGGAAATTCCATCTCCATAATCGAAGAAAACATGTTATCACAGCAGTGTATAAATTCTACAACATACGTAAATTTTGCCCAACACCATCGCTGAGGAAACTATATCATGCTCTTGTCGAAACTTTTATTATGTATGGTATCTCCTCTTGGGGTGAGACTTATTTTTTCATACATTGAAGATCTTTACATTGCACAGAAACGGTAACGGGGTAAGCTAATCTATAACTGTCCTCGAACCACTGCGCCACTGTTCCCCCTTTTTCGCAAGTTAAACATTCTTCCATTAAGGTATGTTTACGTTTATAAAGTCTTAAAACTGTTCTTTGTTCGTAGTACTAGCCACCACAATCGGATAACCCATACTTATAAGTTACGGAACCCCAACAGTTTTGGTTGTTTTCTTTGTAATTATGAAAAGTGTAGACGATTTTATTTACATATGGCTCCGTATTGGTTTAATATGATGCCTAAACATCTTAAAGAACTTTCCCCTGATCGACGCCATGTATTATGAAATAATTGTAAGATCATGAAATAAAGAAAGTTAATAATAATAATAAAATAATAATAACTTCAATTTTATCTTAATTATTTGAAATATTAATCGGTAATTCCTTCAAGAAAACAGTTTTAAGCCATCTATCATTTCATCAACATGGATTTATGCCTGTATTGACACCATATACACCGACTTCAGTAAATCTTTCGACTCCATTCAACATCGCCAGATATTGATTAAACTTGACAAGCTTGGTTTTTCATCAATGTTCATCAAATGATTTCAATCTTACTTAACGGAGAGATACCTATTTATCGAAATAGCTAGAGAAAAGTCCAATCCTATTTTGGCAAAATCTGGATTTTCCCAGGGTTCTAATATTAATCTCTATCTCTTCCTGATATTTATTGATGACATCTCTAAGATAATTCAACACTATATTGTGGCTGATGATCTTAAAATATTCCGATCAATTAACGATAGAAGTGACTTTTACAAGCTTCAAGAGGATATTGACAAGATTTGTTCCTGGTGTGAAGTGAACCGGTTAAAACTCAATATTCAAAAATGCAAGATAATGTCATATCATAGGAAAACATGTCCAATAATTGCCAATTATAATATTAATGGATCTAGGAGTAACATTTATCAGTGACATTTCATTCTCCAGACACATCAATCAAAGTATATCGAAAGCCAACTGCATGTTCGGCTTGCTTCGTCACTGGACCACCGAGATTAAAGACATTAAGATCTCAGCTTGAATATGCAGTAGCAGTTTGATGCCCCCAGGTGTACAAAAGCGAGTCTTACTCTATATTATAAAAAAAAAAAAACTGGAACTACAAGTCTACAACTACAATCTACCATTTCATGAGAACCTGACCCTCTTACCATCTTACACTGTATATACACTATAAAGCATATAATATTGCAACTTTGGTAATTCGCAAGCAAAAACATTGTATACGTTTTTTGGGCAATATACTTTTGGGCCATGTAGGCTCGCCCTTTATTCTTCAGAGCATTAAGTTAAACGTGCCCTGTAGAAATGTTCGTCAGCACAAGTAACTTGAAAAACATCGTACTAATTACGGCGAAAAGGAACCAATCAATATGACGACCAAATTTTTTACCGGTGTTGAGCACCTATTCGAGTTTGGACTGTATAAAGGACTGTTTAACATAAAAAAAACCGGACTTCAGACAATTTTTATTTTATATACTGAATTTTCAATTTTTGAAAATTATACCTGCCCTAATTATACCTAATATCCTTTTCATGAAATTCCTATGACCAATTCGTACATTTGCGGCTGTATGTCCTCGATAACTTCACGAATTCCAACTTTAAGGTCTTGAATCAAATGTGGAGCAATGGCATAGACTTTATCTTTCACGAGTCCTCAAAGATAAGAGTATAGAGGTATTAAATCATAAGATCTCGGTGGCCAATTGTGATCACCTCTATGACAAATAACACGGGCAGGAAACTTTTAACAAATTACAACGCCAGCCCAAAAACCGCACCAAACACACGTTGAATGTCGAGAGGCTTTTCTGAGCCCCAAATGTGACAATTCGGCTTATTAACGCATACCTCCGAGATGAAAATGGGTCTCATTACTTAAGATGATTTTTCGATAAAAATTCGGATCCTTTTGATGCATTTGAAGAACCCAATCAGCGAAGATACGACGTTTATGTTGTTTGAACGGCTTAAGTTCTTGTGTTACCTGAACTTTAAAAGCCTTAAGACTAAGTCTTTATGCAATATACGAACTTCTTGTATAATAACATATTGATGAAGTAGTTACAGCTTCAATTTAATGGTTCTTTATTTCCTCTGCGACTTCCGAGATGTCAATTCCGAGATCTATGAGAAATTTATTTTGAAACCGTCGACCCAGATTGATTGCTGGTTGTGGTGCATCCCCATAGTTAATGACTTTTGACTTAATGACTTTCTTTTTGACGTGCACTGCCACTTTAACTTTCCATCAAGATTCATACTAAGGCATTTTGCTTGATTTGTATGTGGTACAGGAATATTATTGAGAGTCACGGGTAGCAGTTCTATTGATCTATTAGTGAAATTAATGTGAGTAGACTCATATTAGATAAGAATGGATTTCTATTTTGACACTATATTTCGAAATTTAATTATAATTGTACGACGATATGTTGGTTTGGGCCGTCCTCTCCCCTTGCTCTTCCTCCACCTCCCAGTTCAGCAGACAATTTGATTTTTTGTTGGGCGCCAGCCTGTCAATCTTTCTCTGGCACGTGTGTTCCTCGACGTCGGGATGACGGTCAAGCACCGCAATTGCACGCGTTCCACTTGCCGGTATGATCCAGAACCACGTGGTTCTTGGCACGAACCACTGATAACCTGGTTTACCACTTTTTGTTTCCTTTTTTCATTTTTTGGACACTCGTCACTTAATTTATTATAAGCTTGTAGCTTTTCCACTTTATTTTTTTCGATCTTTTCTTGTTTCCGATCATATTTCTCGCAACATCAAAACAAAGCTTTGTTTCACTCACGCGCATCACCTTTTATAACTTTCGACCTCTCACTGTACATCGAGCAATACGTTATCTTCTCCGCTCTCCTTACGCCATCTATATTGTAGCTCAAAATTCAGCTACGGTTGATTATCGAGACGCAACCAACTTGCAAGTATATTTGACATTTGTCTGACGTATCTCAGTGTCACTGCGTCATATGAAAAGTTTTGTTCTATTTGTGGTGTTTGGTCATTAGTGTTTTTGTTTTATTCGGTTCATGTTATAAGTGTTCGTTCATTGAGATAATTGTTTTCTGTGATTGTTTGTTGTTAAACGTCTCATATGTATGTTATGTGTGGACGGCTGGCCAATGCACCTATGTGTTCATCCCTTTTGATCAGTGTTACATGTATGTGGCTTGCCATGTCTCGTTCATCTTTTACAGGTAAGTGCCTAAGGAAAGGACGGGATTGGATCCATGAACCGAAGTGTCCGCGACAAGCCGGACTAAAGGTAAGTAGCTTTTGTTTTTCTTATTTATGTGTGATTTTAATATTTCCATTTTTATTTCAGACCCCGTTTTAATGACTATTTGTAGTTTGGGTATGGCTTCACCGATTGTGTCACCAACAGCTAGGATCATCTGCAGACGTGGCGATTGTTCTATTATTCGTCTGCTTGAAAACAGTAGGTCGCTTGAAAACAGTTTAAAAAGGAATGGCACTAAGACACTTCCTTGCGGGACTCCTGCTTTCGCTTATTTTATGCTGGAGTAAACCGCTCTAACTCTGAAGTATCTTCCTTTCAAGTACGACACATTAACAGTTCGCAATATTAAAGTGGCAGAGTTTTCTCTAATGTAAATACTATGCCATCTAGTGAGAATTCGTGAAATATCTGTTCTATGTTCAGAAGTTTAGCTCTAAAGATCTTTCTATTACATCTGTCATTCTATGGACTTGATCGATTGTAGTCTCCTACTCCAAACTGATGGAACGGAACGGTTCCTGACCTTTCAATTCCAGGTTTGATTCGTTTTAACAATACTCTTTTGTTACATAATTCACAATTGGAAGAAGCTAATATTGGCCTGTATGAAGTTAACTCAGTTGGTGGCTTTCCTGGGTAAGGTATCACCATTACTTCGGCAAATTTTATAGAACACGGTACATAACAGAGGTCTGAAGTCATTAATTATGTCCGATATTTCCCTAATAGCTTTATTAAGTATTTATATAATTGTTCAAGAATCTCTCCAGTTATCAAATCATATCTTGGTGATTTTATTTACGAATAGGCCTGTAGAACCATAACGAAAATCAATGGTTAACTTAGACAGAAAGGTGTGCTCCAAATGATCAGCGAAACTTCCTGCTTTTTCTTCATTGGGTTTTTTTTATCCAGGTGACCATTATTTCTTCTTATTGGTGGTATGTGCAAAACTGGTCTTTTCAAATATTTGGTTGCTTTCCACAATGAGTAATCGCTGTCTTTATTGAGAGATTGTTGGTCCCGTATTCCTCTGCGTGTTATGCCCACAGACACAATAGTTATTTAACACTATGATTGCACTTAATTATTCCAACACTGATATATTATGGTTATATATTTATTTATTTAGTACTGTTACAAATACAATTTAACTAATCAATTCATTAAGTAGATATTATTTATTAGTGTAACATAGGGTTCCCATCGACCCTCTTCTATCAGCCTTTTTTCACTCACTGGCTATCAAAAATTATTAATTTCGTCAAATTATTAATTTTACGAAATGACTTATAAATGCATATTATGCATTTATGATCGTTGACCTGGTCGTTGACTTTACAATTGCTTATTTTAATAATTATAGTCAACGACCATCAATCGCTGACTTTACAATTGCGTTATTTTTACATTAAGTGTTTATATGTGATAATTTGATATAGTAAACGCTTATTTTAAGTCAACGACCATTAAGTCAACGACCATCCACAACACCCCTCCCCCTCTAAAAGGATAGGTGTTGGGTAGAGGAGTTGATAGTCAGGAGTTAGTATGTTTACAGAATAATCTTAGTCTACATATTATAATTTTTCTTTTATCATTAATTAGTGCTAAGATTAAAAATAATTATTTATCTAATAACAAATTTGTTTATAATTATTACTATTAAATTGTTTAAGTTTTACAAATTCTAGTGGCTTTGTTTATAAGTTTTTTTTTTTTTTTTTTTTACAAGGTATAAAGTATCGAATTTTAAGTAGTAATGTTATGTTTACTAAGTAACATTTGAAAATATTATTATATTCATTAATTGTATCTTAGTCTAAATCAACAAAAAAAAATTTCATTATTAATTATTCGTTTATTTTATTATTATATATCTCGGAAGTACTATGGGTTACTGTTTGATGGATTATTCATTGTATAATTGTATCGTTTAATTGTCTGATCCTCCGTTGATTCACTATTATTTGTTATTTTTACCGGAGCGTCATTCTGTTCTAATTCCTGAATTTCATTTACCGAAATTCGTTTCGCTTTTGATGTATTCTCGGTTTTGTTGGTATTTAATTTTTTCGTTCGTCTGGAGAGATAGCACTTCATTGCAACAGTGAAAGATAGTAATAGAATTAGTAAATATACTATGGGGAAATGAATGTCATGGTTCAGTTTTTGATGAGTTTCTGGAACTCTCTCAATTTCGCCGTTTAGGTCTTTTATTTCGTTTCCCAGTTTTAATAATTTACGGTTGTCTATAATCATTTCTATTTGTCTTGCCTGTTCTTTCGGAAATATTGTTTGTCTGTGTGAGTCCTGAGATACACTAATCGGTTTGTGTTCAGCTATTATGCTGCTAGAGAGGAAAGAGCTAGTTTTAATGGTAAAGGTTCGTACTTCGTTGGTGAATAAAGTTACACCTTTAGTATGGGCAATACAATCTCCGCTGAAATTCAGTATACCTTTACCAACTATTTGTATCTTAAAACTTTCGTGTCCACAGTTCAAGTTTAACTGTTGAAGATATGGTAAAATGAAAATCCAACGATTACTATTTTTTATTTTCACATACACAGGATTGTCCAATTGGAGAGTTTTTTTGTTACAATTGGGTTGAACCTCATTATTAAATAGTTGTATCTCACACGACCGATAGCTTAATGAGTTAAATATTGGAAAATTTTGGTTGCAAATATAACTAGAATGTCGAGATTATTTGGCATTGTTGTAATATATTTAAAGATTCTACCGTATAAGTTTCGCCTTGTGGGTCAATAAGTAGTAGATTGTTTTCAGGTTTAAAAATAAAATATAAATTTCCGTTAGTCGGTACTGGTAATAATATTATCTCATACGTTCGCATATGTTTAGTGAGTATGAGTGGTATGCCTATTCGAAAAATTATTTTTTCATTTATTCGCTTGGCATCTACACTAACCATCTCGTATAACTCGTTTATCCTGAAATGATTGATTGATTGATTGATTGATAGGACTGTAGGACCAAGCGCTAGGCAAGATTCCCGGATAACGCCGGGCCTATTCCTACAGCCGTTTACATAAAACGATAGGTAAGGATAGGAAGGTATGTTAGTTAGGAATGAGCGACCCGGTTACAGACACCATGACAGTCGGTACTAAACTACTATTATTAGACAATCACAAGACAATCACAATTCTAATCTACTAGTCTGCAATCGCCAATCAGCATTCTCCAGTCCGCAACAATTATCTGCTCTGCTGTGTTTTGAATGAAATTAAAACTAAATTAAAATTCTAAAAAAATTTATTAGTTAGTCACTCAGGAATCTGTAACTTAATTAATTAATTAATTAATTTTATTATTTATTTCAGCTGAGGTCTGCATACCTAACCTAATTAAAATATAAGTACAAAACTCTGAAAGAAAATTTATTAACTAATGGCTCAGGAATCTGAAACAATTAATTTATTAATATGGTATGATAGATTAAGTAGCAGCCAACCATTACAATAATGATACCATAATTCTGGAACATGCTCATCAGAGAATCAAAATATACTTTTCAAAACTCATATTCCAAAAATATGCACCAATCATTCAAATTCCATCACAACATTGAAAGTTTTAAGGAAAGGAATGTTAGTCACAGAAACGACTAAAGCAACAGTCCTCTTCATTTTCCTATTACATGATTAGTAAAATAATATAATTTTTAGTAGAATATATATCATATTCACATTAACTATCTAAGACTGTTAGAGATTATTATTGTTATTTGGATAGGTTAGGATATTTCTAGTTCCATCATTCAGTTGTGGTACCTTAATCAAGCTACCACACCACAAAAAACTGCAATACACTCCACTCCCAAACAATACAACCAAAACTAACCCATCTGTTCCGTGAAACGCCCACTAACTACCGCCCACCACCCATACAAAATAATGGCTCATAGTCTTCCACACACAAATGATAATTCCACGACCAATCCCACCTCGAGAACTGTAAGAAAGGGGCCGCAAGAAAACGATTCTCGCTGATGCATATCGAAATAGAAACTGCACCTTTTCAAAAAAAAAAAAAAAAATTGACAAACGAGAGTAAGTATAGCTTGTTCGGCAATGATTATAAACCGTATGTTAGGCGTCCTCCAAATCAAATGTTCAAATTATCTTGCCAATATTCATTTTCTAAGGACGAAAGAAAGTTTAACTTGTTCGGCAATGATGGTAAATCGTATGTTAGAAGCCCTCTAACCAAAAGTGAATCTTATCTTGCCAAAATTCCTTTCGGAGTCGCGGCCTTCCTCCCGACATGCATCCACGGAAACCAACCCTACAGCTCCCGATGCAAGATCAATCCCAGAACCCTCCCCCAACTCCATCCCAAGCCCAGCCGCCGCCCGGCCACAAAAGCTCTCCGCCCTCTACCCCGCTCCCTACCGGAAAATGAATCACCTATTCTGTCAAACAGAACGGTACTCCTAATTCCCCCGAGACAACAGGAGAAACCGGTTCACTATTCAGAGAACACCCCCATCTCCCGGCAATCATTCCAAACGATTTACCTCTCGGCAACCACTCCAATATTTTTTCTTTTATGACCCGACAGCTTTTCATATACATACAATATGATAATCTATTGGTTGTCAATTCGTGTACAGGGTAAATTATTTTAATAACTAAATAATTGGGTAAGTTATGTTTAGGTATAACTGAAACTTAGCTATAACCTGTTAAAAATAAAACATTAACACAAAAATCTAAAAATAAATGTATTAGTCACTCAGGAATCTGTAACTAAATATAATTTTACTATTTATTTAAACTCCAGCCGACACACCTATCCTAATTAAAACACAAATACAATACTCTGAAAGAAAATTTATTCACTTATGGCGGCTCAGGAATCTGTAACAATTAATTTATTAATATAGTATGATAGATTAAATACCAGCCAACCACTACGATGATGCTACCATAATCCCTGAAATATTATTATCAGAGAATCAAAACAGATGAACTGAAAAACTTATAACATTCCAAGAGAGGTTCAATTTTGCAAACGACATCCCAATCTTTAGGGTCAAAATGAAAAGGAACGATTTAGGATCGTTAAATGTTGGTTATTATTGTTATTATTTGGATTTTTAATTTCATCATATATATTTGTGCTCAGCATCATATGCTGCATCTAAAGTTGCACCCCAATACTTCCAGATCACCATCTAACGCGAGGAGCAATATTCATATACATGATGACCCGACAGCACTTATACACACATTATGAAGACCTAATAAACTGTTAGTTCTTATATAAGATCAATTATTTATATTAACAAACAACTGAGTAAGTCATGTATTGAGATCATTCGAGCAACCACTCCATCCCATTACGAATCCCATCCCCCTGTCCGTTCTCAGATCTTAGAACAAATCATACGCGCACACACTTATAAATATACACATATATATCACGTAAATATTATTTACCTAATTGAACCCAATCAAGTGTCCTATCCATGCTGTAAACCAATATAAAAAAACAAAAAGTACACTTACCATTTGTACTTCATACCTACTTCATTTTTATAGCAATATAAAGTTATTGCTTTTCTCTTTATCCCTAAAAACTCTCTAAAAAACATCGTTAGCAATTTATTAATATATATATACTTACCAGCTCCATGAATAGATCATCATCCGACCGCAGAATACAATTCTTTCCAATTTTGTTGTTATTCAGTATATTTCTCATCGTCATCCTATATTTGATCCGATTTTCCGATTTATTCTTCCTTTTATTTTTATTTTCCCTCGATGTACTATAGAATGTCAAATGCCACACCACTACACAATTTACAATCACAATTCACTGCCACACATTTTTTAATTAAATTAAAATAATTCAACTCGTTTATCCTGAAATATTGGTTTAATCCTGCGATAAACACCTCTGGTGGTAAATGTGGATAAATTTTTTGTATTTCGACCTGTAACGTAGCCGGATCTACTAGATACGGATGCAGTTTTCCTGATTTGGTCAATATGATAATTTGTAGTAAATTATCTTGTATATGTTGGAAATTTTCCACTTGAATTGTCAAAAGAGTACTCATTTGGTACATCTTATGCATAAGTTGATTGAAATCGAAGACTGTCCATAACGTCTCTAGCTTCTGTTTAATTTTCGTGATTTCTTCGTCTGTAGCTTTAAATCTGGTCTCTGTTTGACTCATCGTTGAGTTAAGTAAGTTATACGTGGATTCTATTATGGTCGTCTGTTTTTTAGCTATCACATTTAGTCTATCGACTTGTGAGTCTATGGAACTAATAGCGTCATCATAATATTTGGCATCTTCATCATCGAGGTTACCAAACAAGGATTTTATTCCACGTCCTACCCCATCAAATAGGGCTCTTTCCTGTCTTGTTGGACTAATGAGATGTTCAATTATCCCTTGTTCTTTGATAAGCCGCTGTACTGTTGAGTTGAATTCATGTTCGATGTCGGTACAATGATCTGTATTAATTCGATCTCGCATGTTAATACAGGTAGTGTGAATATTGTTTTTTAAAACTTTTAGATAGTTAAATTCTCGCTCGAATGTACCCAAGTCAATGTGAGTAATAATATACCATCTCTCGCGGTATAAAAATGTTTCTCCTACTGGTCTATAATACGCTGATGATTCTTTTGATAGGTTTGTAATTTGCACTACGTTACTCAAATGATGTGTTGAATTTATTGGGATGCTTTGACTTCCAATCGTGAGTAGTAGTAGGATAAAAACGGTGCTTTCCATTATGCTACGCGCGGTTTCCTCCTGGAAGAGTTTTAAACGATTGTTATGAACTAATTTTTTCCCATTTTTAATTTTGATTAAAGTATTTTCCGGAGATTTAATTTCTAACACTTCGTATGGCCCAATCCATAGAGGTAAAAGTTTATTTTGTCTTAACTCATTTCTTAATAACACCTTGTTACCTGGTGTCAATACAAGTGATCTTACATTACTATCATAATATTGTTTGGACCTTTCCTTTTGTTTTATAATATGTTCCCGTGCTATAGCATGAGAGGTTTGAAGCTTAAATCGCAACTGATTCAGGTAACTATCATAATTATATAACGGCTCTGGATATTTTTTTAAATTGGTGGGCAGTTCTGCCTTATATCCATATAGTAATTCGAATGGGGCATGGTTTGTACTACTATGAGGAGTAGTGTTATATACAAACATCGCATACGGTAACCAGGTATCCCATGATGAGACATCCTTTAATGTGTAGTTTCGTAAATATTCTGTTAGTGTGCGATGACTACGTTCGAGTGCGCCATTTGTTTGTGGGTGATACGCAGTGGTTTGAATTTTTCTTATGCTTAGCAATTTACATATGCTTTTGAATAAAATACTCAAGAAATTACTGCCTTGGTCAGTTAAAATTGTTTGGGGTGTACCATGGCGGCAGATAATTTTAGTCACGAAATCTTCGGGTATCGTACTTGCTTCCGCATTCGGTAGTGGGATGGCTTCTGAAAATTTAGTGAGGTCGTCCTGGAATGTGAGTATGAATTTATTGTTATCGTGACTTGGTATGAGAGGTCCGACTATATCCAGAAAAACTTTTTCAAAAGGTTTTGTTGCCGTAGAAGTGATTACCATGGGCATTTTTGTAGTTTTGCTCGTTTTGTTCTTTTGACAGAATTCACATTGTTTTATAAAGTTTTCGATGTCGTTTTTTTCAGCAAGATGGGGCCACAGCACACACAGCCCATTCAACAATTCAATTATTGGATGCGATATTTTCACGATGACTAATTTACAGATATTCAAAATGAAACCTCTTATAGGAAAACTCTTTATATAGCCGCCACGATATGGTTAAGTTGTTGTATCCATAACTAAACTCGTATATACATAGGTATGTATGTGCTGTTCTCGGGCTATAATTGAATTTGGCCATTGGGGATGTCTATCACACTGCGTTTATTACCAAATAATATTACATATTTTGTGGGACGATACACAAAGCGGATTTATGACCCAAAATATTTCGTACAGCATATGCATACACACGTTTACATATTGTAATATAATAATAATTATATACATTGTGTATTGATTCTCGATGGAACAAAACAAAAAATAATAATAATTTCCAAGAGCTTTAAAGCTTTTCGCAAAAATATAAAATCAAAAAATAAACTTTCGACTGGATCTCGTTTTTCGAGAATATTAAATTTGATATTTTTTATTATAAGCGAAATAAAATTGTGGCATAAAATTGATATTTTCATTATTATAGGGTGGTGGCAGCAGCAGCAACACCATTAAATATACAAACAACCTCTAAACGATTCTTTCAACCATCTCGATACTTGAACAATAAATTTTTATTATTATGTATTTTAAATGGTTTCAGTTTAAGTCTTTACCTCATATCTTATCGAGAGACCATAACTTGTGCAAAATGAATTATTAATTTCGTTACATTTGAGATACGAGGTTGGTGAGAGAAGTCTGATAAAAGTGAAACAAGGAATAATATTTTTGGCCAAAGTTTTAGCTCCAACGATTTTCCGATTTCGATCCCTTCCGAATAATACGATGATCTTCTCATTACAGCCAAAACTCTTTCCGCCAATTCATGCTGTTCGGAAACAGGAAATAATCGCAAGGAGCTAGTTTTGGTGGAGGACGCAGTTCGATGCGGAATTGATGGAATGAACTTTTTCTTGGCAAAATGCGGTCGTTTATATTTCAAAACGTCGTTGAAATGGTCCAATAAGTTGCAGTCTTATTCGTCGTTGACTGTTCTCCTCTTTTGAAGGTAATCGATTTGGATTATGCCACGCGTATCGCAAAAAACTAAGCCTGCTTCGGCGCAGATTCGCCAGTAGAAATCCACTGTTTATACTGTTTTTTGGGCTCTAGTGTATAGTGATGGATCCACGTGTCATTCACAGTTATGAAACGACACAAAACCTTTGTTACAATTTTACCAGACTTCTCACTCCACCCTGGTATAAGATACGATTCACATGATTCAATTATTGCGAGGATGTTACCTCGATTCATAAGCAACTTACCTTTCCAGTGACAATATCTTACTCCAACAATTTAATCAACTTGTTGCATATGTAGTGCAGATATGTATGATTGGATTAAGTAGGAAAGGAGTGAAACAAGAACGAGTCCAACAATTTGGTTCTACAACCACAAAGATAACCACACTTTTGAAGGAGTGATAATTTTCAAATATCTTGACGTCCGTCTTACAGTAGGCAATCGCGCCGTAGTCACTGTAGGCGAGATTGGGGCCACGGTGTTGAAGTGATCTGGCCATAGAGAGCGTTTCTATATGAAGAGCTGGCTCGTGATCCGAACCAACAGATTCAGATTTTTGACATGAAGAGTTCGGTATACCTGAATATTTAAGATCATTAATCTGAAATTTAATAAAAAAAAACAGCGGTATACGATTTTCATCACAAATCAATGGAAATTGTTTACAAAGACGATCATTGATCTAGCTCATATTGAAAAATGTTCCAAGGAATGATATTCCATGCTTAGAGACACAATTTCATCAATCCTAATACTATTTTAACTGGTTATTTGTAACTTATTCAGAGCAATAATCTCTCGATACGCTCCACCATGCCAAATACGGCTTTGTGGCAAAAGGATTAACTTGTAGTATCGCCGAAAGTTCTTGTGATAAACGTTTTAGTAGATTTGACGGCGCCTTCCTACAATTCACTGAGTGTTGCTGGTTGTATTTATAAGTCTCCAATTTTTCACCAATAAAGTTTGTAGCTTGATCTTAACCCACGTCCTTTGTGTTGTTCATAAATGAGGTTCTAGTCCAAATGGTCCATTGCAGGAATCAGTATTAACGATTTGCCAATAGATAAATTCACAGTCATAACCATATCGGCCATTCCACTATACTCTGCACCTCTGAAATAACTTCTTTGCTACATCTTTGCTTCTAACCATAGATGTTGGTGCTGAATATGCATAAAGAAGTAACAGTTGGTGAGTTTGATGATAGAATGCATGGAAATGTATTGAATCACTGATTCCTTTATACTCTTCTGAGAAATCTGTTATATGCCAATGTGTTATAATTTTTCGATCCACCATTTCCCAATGTCAGGGCACCAGTTTGTTTTTCTTTCTGATGTTCTGTAGTTTCAAATTATGGCGTAATCTGTAAACGTATGGCAACACTGTTTTAAGCTTGACGTAACACGAATATTTTACGCTTAAATTAGGAATAATGTCCTCTTGATTATTCCAACTGACAATGTTATGAATAATAATTTCGATGTTCTCGTTTTACCGGTACTTTAGGTTGATCTTGCCAATGTTGTTCATCTCCCGCGAGTCATGTTGGGTCATTCCACCATAGATTATTTATAGTTATTTCTCCCATTGATTTTCCCGAATTGCACAATCGGCTGGACTATACCTTGATGGGACCTGATACCATTGACCTCGTTTCTAAATGATTCCAACGTCTTGGTTGACTTGATAACCAATATACTTGGACTAAGAAGTACCGCACGCATCAGCTCAAGCCTCGACATCCTGACCGGTTAAAGTGGTGCAATCTTGGTCTTGGTAAATATAAGGTGTGTGGAAACCTTTCACTTGACTGCGAACGAGTATATCTGTTTCGGGGCTCGAGGCACTTCCAACTCTTTCGCGGTTCGCTGATTTACGTCCTTACTTTAGGCCATTACAGCCAAATCAAGGACGTACGGGTTTGGGTCCAATTTACGTAGAACCATCTGCACATTGCATAGCTCCATGACAGCCTATGGAAGATGGGTTGGCCCATGAATTCTGTTCTCCAACAGGGGTTCATAGATGTGGCCATTCACACCACCGATCGTAATCGTATGGTGAAAAATCCGTTTTGCATCCTGCCCCTATCGGTATTCGAACCCGGTACCTCCCGCTGCAACTGCCGCAGCTTTAACCATTGCGCCACCTGGACGGTTATTTAAAGTTTTATTATAAATGTGATATACCTCTGACAATCCAATCACTGGTCGAGAAGCGTTTGTAAGTTTCCTCAATGTATCGGTCTGATAGTTCTTTGAAGCATCTGGTGGCCAGAAATGATGCAAACCAAGTACCACAGGTTATTGTGGTTAACGTTTATGGCGAAATTTAATGCTCGTTGTCTCACTATAGGATTAATTGGCGTTTTGTATCCTCCTCATCTAACCAAACTTGACGACACATTTTTCCATATCACCTATATGTATGAATGATTGTTTGAACATCCCATGATGTGGCAAAATCGTGTAGTCATCTTGAACCACTCTATGCAATTTTGTTCTTCCAGTATATTGGCATATGCAACTTCTACTGTCCAAAATCGTTTCAATGCTGCGTCAATGGCATGTCTTTGTGTCGATTTCATTGTTCCCTTCTATGATCCAACCCAACTAAGTCTTGTGTCAAGTTGTGTGCTCTAAGATTTAAACTGCTTCCCATGCTCAAATAGATCGAATACTGTTTCTGCACCAAATAAGATATCGATCGGACTCAGCAAGTTCTATCTCGGTAAAGGTTTCCAGGTTATTGATGTTATTTCAATAGAGTTAAACCTTTACTATAGCCGTAATGTTGGTATTCCACGAGTTATATCTCACCAACTTCCCGTTGATAGGCTTCTGCAGTAATTTCGAGTAAAACCTAATCGCACACGGCCTGCAGCGTGCACTTTAGCAAAAAGTGATTTTGGATTTTCAGTTCAAGGTGATTACGTGTTTGGTAATGTTGGCTGAGGCATCTATATTTGTAGTATGAGTGGTTTTTGACTATAGTTTACATGCAAGAGACTGTGGTGTTTGTAGGAGTATTGTTGACATCTACTTTGGATTCTGCATTCGAGAGCATTATGTCCTGGATTAAAACAATTAAAACACTTTTTGTTGTTGCTTGTTAAAATCCTCCCTTCTAAGTTCCTAAATGTCACAAGGGAGTTTATTTACTTTCTCCTAAGTATTGGTGACGTATTTTCTGCTAACCTCTCCAAAAGCCTCATCAACTTCGACGGAATATTTAAACAATAATTTTGTTCGACTAAGTTTCCTAAATTGATCCTATATGCTTGTTCGAAAGATGCTACCGAGTTTCTGTCTAAGGAACATTGGTACCAAACGTTACTACTATCGGTGAATCAGACCATGATCTTTAAGAATGTCAATGAAATCGACAATTTTAATTTTATTTGTGATCCAGTATGTTGTCCACCTGATAAGTAATCTAAGACTTGATCACTTAAAATGTTTAGCGTTATAATCGCTCCTTGCAAAATATTGTTTACACCATTGGATAAAATCATCCATGAACTGGTTTTATAGCATATAGAGGACTGTATACTGCTAATATTACACAATTTCAAGAGCATTTCTGCTGACAAATTCTCTTTGGTTATTCTCTTTGGTGCATGGATTTCAGGGTTTACCATTACCTTAATATATCGTGTGTAGAATGCTTCAAACCCCGTTTTGGGTTGTTCTAAGCCATTTGCATTCTATATATTTATTATGGTTCTTTAAAGAACTGTCACTTTTTATTTGTATAGTGCCTACCAGTCTCGGCATCGTTCTCTTGACTTAAGCTGAACAGATATATTCATCATCACTGGTTTATACTATATCGTCTCTTGATCATTAACAGTGTATTGAACACATTTTAGTTCATATTATTTCATTGAAAATTTCAAACTGCCATCTATAAGCCGTTCTTGTGTTTTGAGTTTAAAACTTATATTTTCCAATTTGTTCTCGTTGTAGGTAGCATGACACACAACTTTAAAGGACAATAAAGATGCTTGCTGTGTTGTATAATTTAAATGGTTTGCTTTGGTGCAGATAAAAAGGAGGCCCTCTGCTTCACACGATTATCCTAAAGCTTCATATTCGGGTATATTGTCATCTAGGCTTTTGGAAACTCATAATGGTTACAATGGATCAAACCATAGCTCATAGTGAAAAACAGGTTTTTCGGTATGGAAAAAGCTTCAAAAATTTCTAGAAGCCTTCTGCTACACACGATTATCTTTAAGCTTCATATTTGAATGTATTGCCACCTAAGCTTTTGGAAACTCATAATGGTTCAGGGGATCCAACCATAGCTCACAGTGAAAAATGGGTTTTAGATATAGCAAAAACCTTCAAAAAATTCTAGAAGCCTTCTGCTTCACACGATTATCCTCAAGCTTCATATTCGGATGAATTGTCATCTAAGCTTTTGGAAAATCATAATGGTTACAGGAGATCCAACCATAGCTCACAGTGAAAAACCCGATTTTTATGTATGGGTAAAAACTACAAAAAAATTCTAGAGGTCTTCTGCTCCACACGATTATCCTCAACTTCATATAACGATGTATTGCCACCTAAGCTTTTGAAAAATCAAAATGGTTACAGGAGATCCAACCATAGCTCACAGTGAAAAAATATATTTTTATGTCTGGGTCAAAACTCCAAAAAATTGTAGAAGCCTTCTGCTTCACACGATTATCCTCAAGCTTCATATTTGGTTGTATTGCCGCCTAAGCTTTTGGAAACTCATAATGGTTACAGGGAATCCATCCAAAGCCCACAGTGAAAAAACATATTTTTCTGTATGGTTCAAACCACAAAAAAAATTGTAGAGGTCTTCTAACTTAACACGATTATCCTCAAGCTTCATATTTGAATGTATTGCCACCTGAGCTTTTGGGAACAGAGTGGTAACAAGGGATCCAACCATAGCTCACAGTAAAAAAACAGTTTTTATGTCTGGGTCAAAACTCCAAAAAAAATCTAGAGGCCTTCTGCTACACACGATTATCCTCAAGCTTCATATTTGGATGTATTGCCACCTAAGCTTTTAGAAAAACATAATGGTTACAGGGGATCTAACCAAACCTTACAGTGAAAACCAGGTTTTTAGGTATGGGAAAAAACTTCAAAAAATTGTAGAAGCCTTCTGCTTCACACGATTATCCTAAAGCTTTATATTTGGATGTATTACCACCTAAGCTTTTGGAAACTCATAATGGTTACAGGAGATCCAACCATAGCTCACAGTGAAAAAACAGATTTTTAGGTATGGGTCAAAACTCCAAAAATATTCTACAGACCTTTTGCTTCACACGATTCTCCTCAAGCTTCATATTTGGATGTTTTGCCACCTAAGCTTTTGGAAAATCATAATAGTTACAGGGGATCCAACCATACCTTACAGTGAACACCCGGTTTTTAGGTATAGCAAAAAACTTCAAAAAATTCTAGAGGCCTTCTGCTACACACGATTATTCTCAAGCTCCATATTTGAATGTATCGCCACCTAAGCTTTTGGCAAATCAAAATGGTTACAGGAGATCCAACCATAGCTCACAGTAAAAAACAGATTTTTAGGTATGGGTCCAAACTCCAAAAAAAATCTAGAGGTCGTCTGCTTTACACGATTATCCTCAAGCTTCATATTTGGATGTATTGCCACCTAAGCTTTTGGAAAATCATAATGGTTACAGAGGATCCATCCAAAGCTCACAGTGAAAACCCGATTTTTAAGTATGGGAAAATAC
This sequence comes from Tipula lateralis, assembly GCA_963932295.1. Lineage (NCBI taxonomy): Eukaryota > Metazoa > Arthropoda > Insecta > Diptera > Tipulidae > Tipula > Tipula lateralis. The sequence goes on from OZ010738.1 coordinate 55,126,769, forward strand.
TTCAAGAAATTCTAGAAGCGTTCTGCTTCGCAAGATTATCCTCAAGCTTCATATTCGGGTGTATTGTCATCTAAGCTTTTGGAAAATCATAATGATTACAGAGGATCCAACCATAGCTCACAGTGAAAAAAAAGATTTTTATGTATGGATCAAAACTCCAAAAACATTCTAGAGGCCTTCTGCTTCACACGATTATCCTCAAGCTTCATATTCGGATGTATTGCCACCTAAGCTTTTGGAAAATCTTAATGGCATATTGGTTCTAGAGAGATTCATCCATAGCTCTCACAGTTTATCATATATGCAACCAAACTGTGCATATAACTGCGAGCATCTTAATGGCCATTGCAATCCACCGTAACAACCTTTGTCCTCAAAAGTCAATAACTCTAAGGGATTATATAGAATTTAATCGGGAACACAATCCATCTTAATCATTTCCTCCATCTTCCGTGCTAGATATTAGTTCACTTTGGTGAACTGTAAATTAATTTTATCTTAAACCAACTTTCGACTTTATTATTCAATTTTATACATCGTTAAAACAACTTTTCGCATGTGTGGTGATGGTTGATTGCTATAAAAGCCCAAATGTTATGGATTATAAGAAAAGTTTGTTTTTTGTACATTGCGTGTGAATGTAAACTATTCACTCGTCTAACCATTAAATGTTTAGCTTTGTTGTTTTTGTATTATATTTCAGATGTCATCAAAATTTATTATCGTTTCATTAACCATCTACTGTACTGTACATGGGAAGAGCTATTTATACACATTACATAAATTCATATATGTTGTTGTTGTTGTTGTTGGTGTTGTAGACAAATAGATATCTATTTACTGAATAAGTAAATTAGATGAAATTTTATCTACCAAGATATAAGTTTAAAGTAAACAAAAAGTTTTGTAATTAGTTAGTTGGAATAGAATTTGTTTTGTGTTTCTTTATTTGTTTATTTGATGATGATATCCACTTTTATTGGACACACTCACATGAGTGTATTATGTACGTATGTATACACAAACGATAATTTCGATTTGGTACTTACACATATCTTAGTCATGATTCAACTTTTCTTCCATCTCAGTATGGTAGATTGGCATATGGACCTAGGATGCGACGGGGAACCTGGGTATCTCGATTACGTTCGAGGGACACTGACGATTAACGATGACCGATTAGATTCACTATGAAACCTGAAACGAGTGACATTCCATTAAGATTCGGAAATCGATAACAGTGGGAACAGATCAGTGCCAACTGAAGAAGTGTTGTTTTTTTGTCCACATCATTATTGGGATTGTGTTGCGCAGGTGGAAAGGTGAATTTGTCTCAATTGATATCGTGCCAGCAGAGCCAGAGGATTGTTAAAGGAAAATTGTTAACTTCAATCATTTGCTCGTTGATTTTCTTACAACGAACTGTATATCGATTTCGATTGCAGCAAAGATAATCACATTTTGTGTCACCGTCTTTTCCATCACTTCGCAATTGACATGTGTATGGAAAAAACGGAATGAATGGTATAAATAGGTGAAGCTGCCGAAAGTTCGAACCGAAGGTACAAATCGCGAATTCATTTATCGAACATCTATGGAGTGGAATTCGTAATCCGGTTTTCAGTTTCCGTTTGAGTATAAAATGCACAAGTTTAAAACAGCTATCAACCTTCACTTGAAGGATCACGCATTGGGTGCAGGAGCTCTGACAGTTGCAAGGAGCTAGGACAGTCTAAAAGTCCACCCTGCACCCTATTAAAACTGAACATAAAAAATAGTAGCTCTGATCTGAAAAATGCTTATCGCATAGTGGCGATGTAATTTATTCCGATTACGATGTAAACAATCAAGTATAAGAATGATAATTTTGCCGGCCACTTGGATCGAAAGCGCTCGACACATGCACAAGTACGCCTAAGTCACAATTAGCGGGTGGTACCGAGTTCGAATTCCGATCCGGGGCAAGATGCAAAAAGGGATTTTTGCACAGTCATGCAATGCGCAGATGGTTCTACGTAAATCGGACCTATAGCCGTACATAAAGTGATGTCACAATGGACGATCGCCGGTCTAAGTGTGCGGTAGCAGCCACGCAACAAAAAAAAATCTAACCATACATCATGATATGATATCTGATCGATTTTATCATAAAGTGATCGATTTTATCATAAAATATGTATGGCCAAGTTCGTTTTTCAATGAACTCCGTTGAACGGCAACATCGCGGTTTGCATCATGCACAAAATTGAACGTAGTGATAGCTACAAATATGATCCATTAACTTTACAGAGAGTTTTTATGCGACACCAGGGAGACTTGAATACCGGAACAATCACAGCTAATGACCGATACCCATTGTATCGATCAGTTTCGAACACCAAAGAAAACAAGTAACTGTTGGAAAATCGTTCGTTTGTGCCATATTCGCCGGTATTGTCCCAGGTATTTAAGGCTGACACCAATGTGAAATACTGTAACTCTTAATATTGCCGTTTTTGATGTGATTCAAATGCAAATGATAAAGTACCATAATATCATATGGGACGGTATGTGAGCAGCAACGAGGTGGTTTCAACCATCTTTTCCTTTGCGTTTCACAAAAGAGATACTATACAGTTGTACATTTCACAGTACACTCAGAAAACGGGCAACGAGTGAATTACAATTCAGAGGGCGCAGCAGACAAAGTTGCATGGGTACCGCCAACAACAGATGCTGATATGCCTCGCTATTATACATGAAACGCACAGTCGAAATTGTTTCAGTGTCGTAAATAAGGAACACTATAGCTAAAGAACATCGAAATGTATGTGCTTCAGACGCTCCGGGTCGTATTTACACTGTACATCCTCTGGATCGCTTATACATGTTGGTGAATATTTGTTGTTTGACGTCGTTTCAACAATTGAGAACTGTTAATGAGCAGCTGTGTATGACTTACCGTAAGGCTTGTTAACTATAACAGTTATGATCGAGTTGCAAACCAATGGGACACCAATTTGCAACATTGTCAAAAACAGCACAATGGCGAGAATTCTACAGAGATCGTTTGGTACGACCATCGGACAATAGCCTGTCAAACGTCGAAAAATCTTCGTGTCAATCTACAACCATTTTAGTGAAATTATGATTCTCTTTTTGCAATGAAAGTTCTCCGGTGGACGAATTTTATGAGAAGATCAAACTACAGATGTGTGATCGAAGCAATTGTTGGACGTTGGTACACTGAAAAAAATAAATCGGAGATTTTTACAAAATCTTTTGCGTAAAACAAAAATTGTAAATTCAACAAAATTTTTGTAATGTTTACACGTGCTTTGTAACATGTTGAATAGTAAAGTTAACAACGCTCTTGTTAATCGTACAAATTTCAGTTTTGTAACAGGGGTTTCCATATAAATTAAGATTTACAATGTCGATTTGTAACATTCACGGTCTAAAATAGTTAATATAATGCAAAATTTGTAATATAAGAAAGTACAAATTATTTTGTTGAGGAATTTACAAACAATAGTTGTAAAAATTGGCGGTTCAAATTTAAGCAATATAAATAATATACATATCATATATATATATATATATATATATATATATATATATATATATATATATATATATATATATATATATATATATATAATGTATTTGTTAGTTGTACCAGTGTAGTTTGGTTTGTATTTTACAAGATCCTGAAACCATGTTAAATTATTATTTGGAATTTAAATAATTGCAAAACAAATCATTGACTATACCACCCCCTTTTATAACTCCAAGATAAATTGTTAAATTTACAAAAATGTTTGTTGCACATAGAAGGTTATCTGTTTATATTACAATTGGATTTGTAATTTTTGCAAACCTACAAATCTTCTAGTAACATTGAAACATATGAATTGTTGGATTTATCTTGTCCTTGAACTAGAATAACACCTGGCTCAAATTATTTTACAAATTTAATCGTAACGAAATCTGAAAAGATTTGATAACAATACAGTTGTAATTGTAAACATATTTGATTGATCCAAATATAATCGTAATTTCAACGTTTATTTCGTAAAATTTACACCTAGTTTTTCTTATTTTTAAATATTACAATTAAATTTGTAAATTTTACAAACAAACTATTAAATTTTACAATGTATTTCGAAATTTTATTCGATTTGTTACGTTAAATCATGTTGTATTCGTATTCATATACACTATTTTCGTATCATTGTCGCTTCAGTTTTCAAACAGTGCAGTGATTTTTTTTTCTGAGACTAAATTTTAACTAGTAATGATTAAAACGAGTTTTAATGTGAAGTAAAATTAATAAAAATGTTTTGGTTAATATTAACTAGCAATTACACCAAAAATAAAAGGTAGGTAAATTATATTCCAGCAATAAAAAATTTTAATCTGCATTCTTATAATTTTCCAAAATGGCCATGCAAAACTAAGTACATTGCGTCGTTTTTGATTTTAATTTTTATTAAATATATGTATATATATATATATATATATATATATATATATATATATATATATATATATATGTATATATATTATATATACATATTATACTTAGCAAAATCTAAAACGACGCAATATACTTACTTTTGATATATATTTATATATATATATATATATATATATATATATATATATATATATATATATATATATATATATAAATATATATATAATATATATATATATATATATATATATATATATATATATATATAATATATATATATATATATATATATATATATATATATATATATATATATATATATATATATTAATATATATATATATATATATATATATATATATATATATATATATATATATATATATATATATCATTTCCATCCACAGGTTGTTAAAGTAACGAAGGTGACGACCGGACGATACTATTGCAAGGCTAGTGCGATTTCTGGAGATAGGTTCCGAAGGGATTGTATATTTCAAAAATCCACCACGGATGATGTCACAAAATAAACAATTTGGCATCTCGGGCAATAATGCTTGACTTTGAGTGCACCGCATTTTAACATTTACGTTTTGTACACGTTCAATAGTTGAAAATTAATATAAGCAACATTCAAGATTATTCGATATTGGACGATCAACTAGTCGAAAGTGTATATCGACGCTGATCATACGCGAAAGCCAAACGAAACATTTTGGCAAAGATAACTGTACCGTCATTAATGATTATGGTAATGCAGTACAAAAATATAATTATTAGTACAAATTAAGATCGGTAATATAATAAATTGTTTAATATGGTACATATATAATTTTCGATCAATATCAATTTTTATTTTCAGAAACTATGCCAATTTTAATATTCGTTATGATTGGGTTAGTGGTTTTGTTCATATTAATAATTGTTGCCATGTTTTCAAAACTGTATTGTAAAAAGGGTCAAAATAAACTACCGTCCGCCGAAGTGATACCAGAAGTAAGTTCTATTAAATATTGTCTCGAGTACTGGATTTTACTTAAATAATTTTGTATCTTTAGCACCATATATCCGAAAAGTGATGCAAAGGAAGTGATCCATCATCAAATATTAGCGATATTCATGTGAACCCGACTACTCGGAAACATGTCCCGGTTCGGAGAGTATAGCATGCCGCCAATATATTAGGATCGACTGGAGGAGGAATAGGAAGAGTTGGTGGCGTGCCACTGGCAGGACCTGTAAAAATTCCCGGCAACTAACAATATTTGGGCGACTACACCAGATATGTGCAGTATGTAGATTATTCGCGGGGCTTTAGCCCGCCACCCCACAATTAAGAAAACTTAATAAGTAATAGTAGTAATAGACATCCAAATGGTCTTATTAATACAACCCAAATCAATGGCCCAGTGCCATCGAGAAATCTAAGTTTAAATAGAAAAGGGCAACAAGATATACCTGCCGAATGTTAAGGGCAGTCTTAATTCAATACAAAATGGACTATAATAAATAAAACTATATATTGTATGAAGGTTGCTACAGTCACATTATTTTATTTACAGCACAACTATTCCATAACGGATGGAGGATATATATATATATATATATATATATATATATATATATATATATATATATATATATATAAATATATATATATGTATATATATATATATATATATATATATATATATATATATATATATATATATATATATATATACATATATATATATATATATATATACATATATATAGATCCACGATAAATATACAAATATATATTTAAATTTTTGTATTTGCAGATTTCGACTCAGCAAAGGAAATAAATCAACCCTAACAACAGGAACTACCGAAAATTTGCGTTAATGTCAGGATACATACACAAATATTTTTTAAAAATTTATAAAACATAGAGTTTATAATGTATAATCTAATTTGATTTTTTTATTTAAATTAGTTTTGTTAAATTATATTTTATTTTATAATTTCAATTCAATTTTACTACTAAATTATTGTTATACTCATAGTTCTGTATTTGTTTCGTACCACATACATTCTTTTGTATTTTATCTTGATATATTAACTTTGGAATTTAAATACGTTTAGTTAATAATTTAATGTTTTAAACAAACAAATAGTTTTATGATAATAATTATTTTAGTTTTATAATAACAATAAATTTTATAATTAAATTTAAATAAATTCGTGTATAATTCAAAAAATGATATATATATATATATATATATATATATATATATATATATATATATATATATATATATATATATATATATATATATATAATATATATATATTTTTACGAACCTATCCCTTTAATTTAACATGCCTATTTCGTACAACTAACGAATTACATTTGTAGCTTTTACAATTAATATTGTTAAATAGGTAGTCTCTATTTAACAAAAAATCTTATTAAACTTACGAATAATATTTGTAAAATTTTCTATTACGTATGTAATTTTTACATTTCTTTATGATAATTTTACATGCCAAATTTGTTAATTTAACAATTATAGTTACTTAATTAACAAAACACCTCGTAAACTTAACAAATTTCTTATCTTTTCTAACAAATAAGTTCCGTTGATTTAACTATTATCATTGTTGAATTTTACAAACAAAAATATTAAATTTACTGTCTGGATAGTTATTTTTAACAATTCGATTTCGTAAAAACCGTGTTTTTATTTTACACATTAATTTGTTAATTTTACACAGACCATTGTACCATTTACTACTATATTTGTAAACCTTTTTACGAGCCACGAAATAAGTTTACCAAATATTTGTACAAGTTTGGAGAAAATAAATTTTGTTAAATGAACGTTTTTAATTTCGTTGGATTTGCGAACCAACGCGTTGGCTGAAAACGAACGTAAATTTTTGTAAAATGAACTAATTTTTTTTGTTGATATCTCCGATTATTTCTTTCAGTGTAATAGGAAAATATCTCGATCAGATTTATCATATTGTCCACTGACTTCTGTCAGTTGACCAAATCGGAGGAATGAATCATTCGATGTGCGAGTCATATTGCCGGTGAACACGAAAGATGTCAATGATTCTCATGCGTCGATGATAGGCTAACACCGTGCGTCTCTAGTGCTTTTAGAGTGAGAGCTAATGGTTCCCGTCCTGATCTACTTGAAGACCAATAAATAAATAAAAAAAAATTACCCATATTGACACGTACTACTTTTACAAGTTTTCCACGTGCTGGCATATATAAAGTCCAAACTTTTTATGAGAATTCAGAATTGATTGGGCGGATTCATTCTCTTTAACCTAAAACTGCTCCTCACTCTGTTTTCTCCACTCCAAAAGGGGTTACAAATGTTTTCATTCATATCACCAATAATGACTATTAAAGTTTTAGCTACGATTCATCACAAAATGTTAATTCTTGAAAAGATTAAAGATGATCCACTGTTTTTCTCCAAAATTTTATTTAGCGATGAGACCAATTTCTGGATTAATGGCTATATACGTTAATACACAAAATAGATGTATTAGGGCTAAAGAGCACCCAAAGATATTGTTTTCAAAAATAATGCCTGCCGATGATAACGGGCTACTTGCTGCCTGAAATTGGAGCTCGTGATTTCGACGACATTTGGTTCCAACTAGACTTGTTAACAGCCCGTGAAACCAGAACAATTCGGTGAACAATTAATACCAGGACTAGTGAATTACCCTTCTAGATTATTAATACTGGACACTGCACACTTAGACCGATGACAGTCCGTTGTTATACCACAGGACCGTTGTGATACCTTACTTCTATGTTACCCTTAGGTGAACCAGTTTGAGCTACTTATGTAGTGTGAGAAGTCTGGCACCTTACAATTGTTGAGTTTAGAGAGGCAGTCAAATTTTTATTTTTTTGCAGTTTTTACAGGCCATTGTTGGACCGTACCGTGTCAACAATTTGACTCCATCGGTTTCGATCACGAGCCAGCTCTTCAAACCGTTGTAGGCAGTTTGAAGATGGCAGATCGCTCTCTACGCCGTGGAGCCATCGTCGCCGACAGCGACTTCTTCGCCTACTGAAAGGCGGTTCTCCCTTAAAGGTTCGCTGTATCATTCGGTTCGGATCAGCACGCAGAACGTGTCCGAGCCAGCGTACTCGCGGTCCTTTAATTTCATGCACGATATCAGGAATTTGCATTAAATTCCTGATCTCGTGATTGAAAAGAAATCGTTAAGTGCAATCGACGTCGCGTTTTGGACCATATATCACACGCATGATTCTTCTCTCGAATGTTAGAAGCCATCTTTTGTACTCATCCGTCAAGGTCCAACTCTCACATCCATACATGACAACGGGTCTGATCAAGACTCTGTACAGCTTCAGCTTATCCGTATTTGCAAGATATTTTGATTTCAGCAGTGGACGTAGAGGATACAAAGCCCGATTGCCAGCGGCAAGGCGAACCTTGATATCCTCTCCCACACTATTATCGTGAATAATGAGAGATCCAAGATACTTGAATCTCATCACTCTTTCAAACGTGTGGTTTGCACTACTGAAATCACTTGCGTCTTGGTCTCGAAACCAGAGATCAGATATTTGGTTTTGGATTCGTTGATTTTGAGACCAACGGAAGCTGAAAACTGTTCCAGTGGATCAAGTATCTCTTTCACTCCGTTGCCATTTAATCCAATCACACGCAGATATCATCTGCATACGCAAGAAGTTGATTGGATTGTCGGAATAAGATATTGTCCTGAGGTGTTGCACTTCTACGAAGGATGTATTCCAACATGAGATTAAAAAGTATCGGGGACAGCGCATCTCCTTGTCGAACACCAGCAGCAATTGCAAAAGTTCTCGATACCCTGTTCTCAACTTTGACACAGCATTGTGACTGCGTTACTGTCATTTTTCACAGATGTACATATTTTTTCGGTATTCCTAAATATTCAAGCGCATACCATAGTCTCTCTCTTTTGATCGAGTCATAGGCTTGCTTGAAATATAGGAATACCTGGTGTACATCGCGAGATGTTTCGTAGTACTTGGAAAGAATCATCCGTAGCGAACAAACTTGATCAGTGACTGACCGATTTGGACGGAATCCTCCTTGGTAGTCACCGACAATTTCCTCCGCTAGAGGAGTAATTCTTCCCAAGATAATGTATGACAGTAACTTATATGCTGTGCAAAGGAGAGCTATACCGCGATAATTCTCATATTTCAAGCGATCACCCTTCTTGAAAATTGGGCATAACGCGGCCACTTTCCATTCTTCGGGCATAACTTCATTTCGCCATACCAATCGAACAAGGTCGAAAAGACAGTTCGACAAAGTTAGCCCTCCGAATATCAAGAGCTCTGAATTAATGCAATCAACTCCTGCTGAACGATTTTTCTTTAATCTCCGCATGGCCGTTGTGAATTCCTCATAGGATGGATCCTCAATGAACATCTCTGCGGTCTGTATTTGAGGGTATTCAAACACAGCTTGTGATACATGTGGAACATTAAGAAGATCAGAAAAATGTTCACGCCATGTATCGAGTACCGCATCGACGTTAACACAGAGGTTTCCATCCTGGTCCCGAATGGCAGTTGACCGAGATCTTAAGGTATGGTGTAATTCGGTGATTCCTTGAAAGAAACCACGCGAATTGTGCTCATTGCTGAGTTGTTGTACTCTTAAGACCTTGGCCTTCCACCATTCTCGCTTCTTCTGTCTACAAATTCTTTTAGCTGTCCTCCTAGCAAGAACTGCTTTGTTTTTACTTGCGATTGTAATCCGAGTCTGCGCTTCATTATAGGCTATATTTTGTTGCTCAACAGCAAGACGACACTCCTCATCAAACCAATCATTTTTGGGCTTAGTTTTTACTATACCGAGAGTGTGCTGGGCAGCATCGACAACCGAGGTTTTCAATACTTCCCAGACACTGTTCACATTATCAGATTGGTAATTGGATTGCATAATGCTATTGCTGACAAGATCTTGATATTTTCGTTGCGTTTCTTCATTTATCAGACCTTCACAGGAGAATCGAATTGTATATTCTCCTGTTCTCCCTGACTTGTACGAAAATTTCCATCGTAGCTTTGCAGCAACCATAAAATGGTCACTGCCTACGAATTTTGTTGACGACCGATACGATCTCACGTCTTGGACAACCCCAGCCCGCCCTTTTGAAATCAACACATGGTCAATTTGGCTTCGGGATGTTTTACGTGGATGTGTCCATGTTTCTAAGTGGATGTTTTTATGAGGAAAGAATGTACTTACCACTTTGAGATCATGAGCGATCGCAAAGTACATCATTCTTTCCCCATTTTCGGTCGCAGTTTCGTGTCGGGAGTACGGACCTATATTGTTACATAAGTCGGTCTGATTTCTGCCAGCTCTAGCATTAAAGTCACCAATCACCAATCTGACATCGTGCTCAGGTATAGAACCCATCAGATTATCCAGATTATTGTAAAATGAGTTTTTATCCTGGGATTGGCTTACATCAGTGGGCGCATGTATACATACAATTGACAGGTTGGCTAATCTCATGTGCAAGCGAAGCTTACACATTCGATTATCGACTGCTTGAAAGTCCAAGACAGCCTTTTTTACCTGTGGCCCAATGAGAAATCCAACCCCAAGATTTCCGAGGTCATCTCCACTGTGTAGCAACGTATAGCCTTGGGACACATGTTCTCCACTTTTAGGCCATCGAATTTCTTGGAGAGCTACGAGTTCTCAACCGAATCCTCAATCTCGTGTCCGGGTACTTAAGCGGGGGTTCGTTTTTTTTGTTGTTTTGGCGGTATCCGATTGTTTTATTTTTGTTGACATTTTTAACATTTTCACTGTTTTACGGATGCGGGTCGTCAGCCCAGCGATCCAACCAGATTTAGTCGCCTCCTACGACAAGCTCTGGATACTGTGGTGGTATTCTATGGGTCTCATGTTTCGTTCATAATATTTACGAAACACGAATGCCCCCAACCACAGGGCGTCAATTAATAATTTGCCCAAATTCATGTCTTTTATGTGCCAAAGCCGAGCATGAGCATAGGATGAGGACTAACTCTCTTCCTTCTCCTCGTCCATACAGCTCATGCAAAAGACATTAGCTTCTAAACCTAGCCTTTTAGTGTACGTCTTGGATTGTTTTAAGTGCACGTCTTCGTAGGGAGATTAGTGTCTTTGAGCGTTTCAAGTCCAGCTTTGGCCAGACTTGCCTTGCTATACAACATGAGAGGATGTTCCTCCACCTGTCATTCACTAAGGCTACTACCTCCCCACCTTTGTCCTTTCCGGTATCAGTTTGAGAGTTGTACCATGTCTCGCTAGTTCTTCCGCCCTGCAGTTCCCCATAACGTCCGCTTGGCCAGATAATTTCAGTCCACCAATACACCAATAAAATCTGTTATAAGATTCCATCAGATAATGAGAACATTGAAGTTCATAATAACAAGTTCACATCAGTACATTGAGTCGTCGCGTTTTGGTAATTTATTTTCACGGTGAGAACATCAACACACAGTCGTTATGTATACGAAAACAGGAAACCGAAAGCCATTTTATTCTCGAACTTCATTAAACGTGTTCATTTAACTTTATAATAATAGTAATTTTCTATTTCTATGCAGACGCGTACCTCGTACCCCAACACCACAATGCTGAACAGTTTGAATACAAAACATAAATCTGATAATTTAAATTTACATTTGATAAGAGTGGAAAATAACTCAACCCTTGGTATGAACACTCTCCATTTTATCATTATACTGCGTACATAAGGTGGTGGTCCACCAAGCTAGTCTAGGTGTTGTACATCCATAAACATAATAATAAACTTTTAATGAATGTCATCCCAATAATGAAGTGATGATAATAAATAAACAATTTAGCCAAAACAAAAATGAAAATGGAAAAACATTGAAAAGTTTAAAAAGTTGGAAAAGCTTTTGAGTGAAATTAGATTTTTGTTGGGAAAATTACTAAACATAAAACAACTTTTATCGTAATTACTTATTAGAGTGAAAATGTGAAAATTGAAAAATGATCTTTTCACCTTTCGATGCGCCTCGCGATGAATAATTTAAGATAACGGCTTTGTATACGCGGTGATATGATACATTTCCATGGGATACGAGATGCTGACATGAACACAAATCGTAACGAAAAAATTATCACACTCTTATCCTACATATACATGTATCTATGTAAAAAATGACACTACATTGTTCCTGTTGATGGTGCTCATTATTTAGCGCACCATGGTGGGATATAGCAACGACGTACAGGGAATTTGAAAAATTGTAAATATTTCCGGAACTCGTTCTACATAATCAAGATGTGACTTAAATATTGATGATACATAAGGTATTATTTATAATAATAATTGTGGCGGTTTAAACAGGTTGTTGGTGGCCTCATACCGTATCCAGGTGAACATTTATTGAAGGACAATGCAATCTTCCTTAGTAGTCCGATACAGAAGTTACCAATTTAATAATGACTTTTACAGGAGCTGTGTGGACGAGGAGGAGGAAGAGACGGTAGTCCACATCCTATATGCTCATGCCTGACGTTGGTACACAAAATACATGAATATTTGGGTTTCCCCACCCCAGGAGTTTTTTTATTTTATCTTCTTCTTCTTCTTTTTCTTCTTCTTCTATCTTCTATTTAATATAAAATGAGTATGTCCTTTATAGAATCGTAAACTATGCATTTGATCTTAAGCAAAGTTGTTGTGCATGAGCCCACGAAGGTTTCTGAGTTGGTACGAACAATTTGCGACAGATGGCGCCTCTGTCGTTCTAATGAATTTCAACAGATGGTGCCACTGTCATTCCAATGAATTAAAACGAAAACAGAAAACGAATGATGACGTTTCGAGTTGTGGGTGACATAAGAATTTATGTAAATTTTGAATTTCATGTCCGGCTCACATTGAACGGACAATATTGTGCGTATTTTTATATTTGGGAGCGTTTTTCGAATATTTTTTTGCATTTCATTGTGAGTTAAACTAATAATTTAGATAAATAATTCAATCGAATCGATTTTTGTATTATCCGTTCAATTACATAATAGTCCCTCTGGGAGTATTTTTTTTCACTTCAAATTTCCCTCAACGAATTGATTATCACTGTCGATACTAACATTTCCATCCGTGACATCTAATAAATTCAAACGCATTTTTCACGTCGTTCCCGTACAGTTATGCCTCCAAAGTAACAAGCAATTGGCCGATCTACACCTCAAGCACGGAAGAAAAGCCGCTGGGACCCGTTCGTCTGAAACATCTGCAGAACGAGAAGTAAGGTTAAAAACTAACCGAATACGTACTACTCAGGCCCATTCCTCTGAGACAACAGAACAACGAGAAAAAAGGCTGCAAAATGTTCGAATAAGCACCGCTCGATTAAAACGGACACTGTACGCTGATTTAAATCTAGGTTCAGTCCATTATGACAATACTTATGATTACAGTCTTCAGCCAAGTGTCGTCATTGGAAGTGGTAATTGAACAACGATGTCATTACAATGAGGGCACTAGACGAGGAATCGTGATTCGTGGCCCAGTTACAAGCCCTTTTTGATCAACACAACGAATTAGTTCAGTAGTTAAAAACGACCATTCCACGAATACCAGTCGATGACTACGCAGTTATAATTCGAGCAGACAAAAGACCCGTTGGCCAACACGTAAGATAGTTCAATACACCAACAATCGATGAAGTGGCGATCGTGATAGTTGACGAAGATTCGAATCGTGCGACATAATGCTTCATCGCAAAAGTAGTGACGTTCAGCGAGTCTCCGATACTCATCGATACTGTGGTGATTCAAGACAAAGTTGTCTATCCAAATAAATTCTTGAATTTGCTTGGTTTGACCGGCATACGTTCTTACATTGAAAATTGGCCAGCCCATCATTCTTCTTCGAAATATAAATCTGCCACGACTTTGTAATGAAAATAGACTCGCAATCAAGAAATTTTAAACAATGTTATCGAGGCAACAATTTTGACTGGAAAATTCAAAGGTGATTGCAACAGATACATTCGAATTCAAACATTTGCAGTTTTAGAGAATCCATACTTCCCACATGAGTAGCTCTATGTGGCCTGCTCACGCGTCGGAAAACCTTCTGATTAATTCTTTTACGCACCAGATGAAAAAGCAAGATAATTGTGTATCCCACAGCATCTCATTAAATATCGAATGGAAACGAAACGCTGTAATGTCACAATTTTTTTGTAAATGAACCAAATCAATAACGTAGCAACGCGCGCAAGGTACAGCTAGTTATTATAAAGTGAAACTAGTCTTTCCAGACTAACCATCAAATTACATCTGAATTCTTAAGAACTAAACTATAATTTGGTCACTGTTGATTCAGCGATGCACCAATGCCTGTTCGTTGATAGGTAGCTGCTCACATACTAACAAGCTCGAAGAGTTTGGTTCTGTTTAGTCTCCTAACCAAATGTTTTATTAATCAGTAGCCGAGAGGCTTCCGCATTGACATTGTCCATTAGCCTTGATTCTTGCATCGTTGCAAATCTTTTTATTTCATATCTTATATCCGGATTCCCCAAATCACGATGCACCATTTCAAATGTACCAGAGTACATTGACTATACTCTGAAGTACCTTATTCTGGAAATTTTGTATAGGTTTGATGTTGGTCTTCTTAATCCAGCCCCAAAGCTGAATGCTATATAACCAGATCGGCTTTCGAACCTGATTGTAAATCAGTATTTTGATGTATATGCTTAAATTAGACCATTGTCCAATTAGCCAGTACAATTAACATTCAAGTATTTGGCATAGTTCTCGTATAGCAGAATCGTTTAAGCTGGTTGGTTTATTCGTAAAGTCGACATGGACAGACTTTAATTCATAAAGTTTGATTTTTCATCGCTTGGGCCACTGGCGAATTTCATCACTTGCTCTATGAAGTTTATTCGGCGTCTCTTCCACAGTTTTCCCTGTTGCTAGTATAGTGGGACTGTGGCATATCACTTGTATATAGTTGGTATAGGCCCAAAACGCTGTCTTAAGGGAATACTGCCCTTATCTCTCACAGTCCAGAATACTCGTTTTCTTGTCTTACTTTTATAAGCCTTTTAGATAAGTATATGATCTCAAAAGATCAACATATCGTCCCGGAAGCATAACCTTTAGTTTATGTAACAAAATCTTGTGACATTCCTTAACGATTTTATAGGATATTCAAGTAGTGCGGTTTCTTAAGGTTATATCTTGGTGGACAATACCAGGGTTTTGAATGATTGATAATGCTGGCATTCATGGTGTTTAAAAGTATTCTACAGTATTCGAATGAGTAGGATTCAAAGCTGGTCCGGAACTGATCTTTCTTTTCCCAGCCACTTGGACAAATGATATACCACCTCTAACATGGCGACTAAAAGATTCTGATGGTTAACTTTTTTAAATTCGTTGGTTTACTTAGATTATTTCTTTTTTTTTAAGTTCTCTCTACCAGACATCCTCGGTAGTTTGCAGGATGGGTTGGGCACAGTTTGAACTCTTTGCCATATTTAACACATCTAGTTATTGTAGCGTAGATCACATGTCCATTTGATGGAGTGCACATGCTTGTAAAATTATTTATTGCGGCTGCTCACGGTTGGGAGGGTTAAATTCACCATCAATTAATGAACGGTCTACAAAATTGTATATACTAGCGTATAACTATAGACCATTGCTTCCCTTCATTTGATTTAGCTACTTATTAAAATTAAAGAAATTTTAATAAGTAGCTAAAAACATCT
The DNA here is from genome assembly GCA_963932295.1 of Tipula lateralis. Taxonomy (NCBI): domain Eukaryota; kingdom Metazoa; phylum Arthropoda; class Insecta; order Diptera; family Tipulidae; genus Tipula; species Tipula lateralis. Next base: position 55,143,028 of record OZ010738.1, read on the forward strand.
GAATAATTCGACCATAATCTTGACTGAATGTTCAAAAGTGATAAGGTACAACTATGCATAAATATGAAAAGAAATCATAAATATGGCGGCAATAATTATGAACAGTTTACTAATTTTAAACACAAAATAAATTTTCACCTTAATCTACCTTAACGGAATGGTAATGTAATAATTTTTACCATATTATAATCTCTTTTCGAAAAATAACCCGCTGCACCTCGATGATCTCAAATTCGACAACTATTGCTGGTCTGCAGCCCCTTTTATTTCAGCAAGACTTGAACACTTTTAAATCAAACACTGTACTCCAAAGGCAACAATCACATCAGCTTATTAATCAATGAGTCTTATAGGATCAAAACATTATCTTTTCACAAAAATCTAATATTTTGCATATATTTGGAAAAGTAAAATATATTTATTGTAAATGTTTTTCATACTTGTTTTGCAATCACAAAACAATAAATGTTTTTAAAATAAATTGTATAATTTTTCCATAAAAACATAAATAAAAAATGAAAAGATTATCGTTTGCAGCAAAATTATGGAAAACGCAGGAAAAGGAACATTTTGAAAATGAATGACCCGGAAATTGAATGCATGTGAAGTTTATACTAAATTTATCCTAAAACAACCAAAACAAAAATTTAGGAGAAAATTAACAAAAACTTCACACGTCTATAAACTTATGTGAAGTTTATACTATTTATGTGCTAAACCAACAAAACTGGAGTTTTATTTAGTAGTGTGTGTGAAAAATAATCATTTAGGCGAAAATCTAGTTATAAAATGCTTAAAAACAAAAATAAAATTTCGAGGCCGTTCTCATCTAGTTCCTTGATACTGTAGTAAGATAAAGGTTTAATAATATATGAAAAATAAAATATGATGAAAATACGTTTTCGTTTGTTTAGATCCTTAGATCGACATCAACTTCTGGCATTTCACAGTTTTCATCGTTTTCGATATCTTCTACATGGGTTATGGTATATTATCGAAAATGTTTTTATAAAACTCTAGAGAATCTTGCATTCGCCAGTTTCCTCAAAAATGTTTATTTAAAAGATGCTCTACAACCTTTATCTTTTCTGGTTTTACACTAATTCCAACTGGTAATATAGCTGGCTTCATATTTTTTAAAATTTTATTTTTCTTTAAAACTGATTTAGAAGTTCCAATATCCAATTTGTAGTTTGGTTCTCCTCGGATCAGAATATTACCAGACTTTTTTGATTTATTTATAATAAATCGTTTAGCCGAGTTAAATTTGAAATACCATTGCCCTGTCGGTTTAAAAAGCTCTGCGATTTGGTTTTTCCAATCCATTACTGGACACCGATCACTTCCTAATCAAATTATAGTCCCTTGTTCTTTAAAAATTTATAGATATTCATCTGGATTTATAAAGGTTTCTTGGGCTTTCACTTTTTTTTCGACAAAATTATACCCCGATCTGGGGGTATAAATGAATGTCCAGGGACGGGGAACATTATTTCAAGCTTTTCTCTCCAGGTTGGAGCATTTATTCGTAGCCAAAACATTAACATACCCATCATAATTGAATTTTTGTTTTGGGCCACAACCGTCGCAGATTAGGCGCAAACGTTTTATATTTTCAAACGGTGTATTACATAATTGCCAATTAATTGCGCGATTTCGATTGCACCTTTCGGACGCTCGTTTTCATACCATATAAAAAAATACGTTATCTGTAGTTAGGGAAGCTTTGGTGGACCCGTTAACTATACCAAAATTATACAGATACACCTGACGGCTGTAGTAAGCTGCCTGATCCGATAGCTTCGGAAGAATAATTTTTTTCTAGCAATCAAAACTAAAGATGAGCATGTTTTGAAACTCCTCTTTCGCCAACTCGAAAAAAGCTTTTACTCGTAATCGATGAACTCGTTTTTCAATTAATAACAAATTTTTTTGTTGTGGTTGTTTTTCAATTTTTATCCTCTCTTGAAGTGACAAGCATGTGGAGCATTTAATAGTATTTAATTTTCGATAACCACCGCTACCGTAGTTAGAAGTGAACAACAGCAATCAATCGCGAAAAAAAACATAGTAGATTTAAAAAACTCGCCATACATATTCTCACCCATATAAGTTTATTGATAACACATATTTTTTTTATTTTGATTCTTTTTTTTTTGTTGAATTTATTGATATGTCTAACGACAATTTTCACTAATGTTTTATTCCTTTATTAGTGAAAAAAAATTTACCACTAATTATAACATTACTATAACATATTATTTCAAATCATCATCTTTACAAAAAATGTGTTTTTTATTATTCTTAAGGCTAGTACTCAGATCGATTTCGCGTGAAATTTTCATACGATTTTACCAAAGGGAACTCAGAAATGAAAAATTTCATTTCTGTTTTCACTAAGCAGTACTCAGTTCATAAGCGCAAAAACTATAGTTATCTCAGTGAACCAAAGAAGGCGCGCATAAACTCTACAAATTTGTTTCACGCGAAAATAATGATTCGAATCATTTTTTTCACGAGAAATTTGAACATTTGAACTGTTGTGTTGTTAAATAAATTGTGGTTTTGCGAAAATAAATAAAAAATGTCAGAAAAAATAGTTGAAACACCGTTCATTTTCAATGACTAATATTTAGAAGATGAAAACATTGTATTTATTGAAAAGGAACTGGTTTCGAAGAAAAAACGACGATGTAAAAGACCATTATTTTCTAATAAGGAAAAAAGAAAACTAGCTGTAGTTGTCGAAGGAAAAGAAGCTATTTGGAAGCTTGATTCCAAATTGCATCGAAATTCTCATGCCGTATCTGCCCAATGGGAGGAAGTGGCAGATCATATGGAGAAGCCAGGTGATTTATATATATATATATATATATATATATATATATATATATATATATATATATATATATATATATATATATATATATATTATATGCCATATAGACATTATACATACAAATATGATATTTTTTAATATCAACAGTTGAAGATTGCAAAACGATGTGGAAATCAATGCGCGATAGTATGCGATATCGTGTTAAGAACAAGCAAAAATCGGGCAGTCAGGCTAATTATGAGGGTTGGACCCCAACAGAAACTGTGGATGAAGATTGGGAATTATCGGATGTGATGGGTTTTTTAATCCCATTGTCAACACAATCAAAGCGAAGGTAAATATATAAATATATGTATTCTAAAATTGGACGAATGTAAATATTCCAAATAAAATATTATTATATGTTAATTTAATTTTGCAGAACTTTTTCGGGGTCAGTTACAAGTAATGCTGCCAGTACTAGTACTAACGCCAATGACGACTTATCGACCACAAACGCAGCTAGTGAAGATACCAGTCAGAAATCTAACTACTCCTATAGCGTAAGTTTATTTCTAAATTAATAAAAACTAAATTGATAAATATTTCTCTAATTTTCAGACAAATCAAAGAAGCAAATCAAAACATGAAGATACATCCATTCAAAATTTGTCTACATGCATTATGGAAATGATTAAAAAAAAAAAGGAACGAAATATGCAGAAAAAAACATCAGAGCAGCCAGAACTGAAATACCACGGTCTATGGGCAAATTTGGATAGACTGTGTCAAAATTTGCCAGATTTGGACGTCGAAATGCTTGCCGTTCAATTCAGCGTCCAAATAATCGATCAAATTAAATCAAATAAACAACAAGAAAAATAAATTTAAACCATGTTTTTTATTAAAATTAAATTTATCATTTTAAAAACACTGCTCGTCGTTGCCACTCCAATCCTCCAGCCGGTGAGTTTACATAATCATTTAAACAGTCCCGAATAGTTTTGGCATAATTATTTTGTCGTCCAGGATATGCTGACAATGCATTTGTATTGAATGATCCTTGTGGTACATTATACCTCCAATCTCCTTTAATTAGCATCCCATTATCATTATATCTATCAGTAAGATTGGGTGCACAATAATTTTAATTTTTGTTTCCTATTAAATAATTATGAAGCAAACAGCAACTACTGACAATCTTTTGTGCTCTATCTGGTCCACAAAACATGGTTCTGCCTAAACAAAGCCATTTAGAACACAATACACCGAAAGCGTTCTCGACGCATCTTCTAGCTCTACTTAGCCTATAATTAAAAACTCTCTCTGCTTCAGTAAGCTTAGCAGGTTTTTTGGGGGCATATGGCTTCATTATTCTGGGATTTAATGGGAATGCATCATCAGCCACAAACAAAAATGGTAATGATGAATTTCCAATTGGTAAATTTTCTGGGAACAGTAACTTGCCTTGTAGGATTTCCTTTCCAAATTTACTATTTGTAAATACTCCAGAATCTCCTTCACTACCATATGCCCCAATGTCGAGATAAATAAATTTATAATTTGCGTCAACTGCTGCCATTAACACGATGCTATGAAATCCCTAGTAAACAATATAAGAAGTAAAATATCAAAATATTGGATAAAAAGTATTTGATAATGTAAACTACGCACTTTTTAGTTGTAAAATAAACTTCCTGCATTTTTCGGACATTTAATCGGTACATGTTTACCATCAAGGGCACCAATACAATTTGGAAAATTCCACTTTATATTGAAATCGTTGGCGATTTCAATAAATGCCTTTGATGTTAAGGCTTCCAGTTTAAAACTCTTACAAACAGCAGAGCATATTTCGTCTATGATGATTCCCATATGTTGCTTACTTATTCGATATATTGATGCCATATGTCGCTGCATTGAACCACTTGCCAGATATCTATAATTTTAATAATGTCCACTTAAAACCAAATTCTTCCATACAATTAAAACAAAAAATCTTACTCTAAAACGATTATCAATTTTTCTTTAGGACTAATCCTATCATAAGGTCTTGTATTCCTTTTTGGTAGTAGTAATGGCTCTAACATACTAAAAATTTGGTCGAAATCTTCGGGGCTAACGTGAAAGTTTTCCTTAAATACTCTTGTGTTTGATCTTATGTCATTGAACTGAGTGTTAAAAACTATTAAATGAATTTTAATTTAATTTTAATTATAATAATAATTACATCGGCAGTAAAACGTCCTTTTGCTTTACGCTCTGTTAAATAGGGATTAGCATAACAACGTCGATGATGTGTCCTTTTTCGTTTTATCGCCGTAAGTAAACGTCCTGCAGACGCAATTATAATGTCATCTTCGTCTTCACTGGATGTATTACTCATATTTTATATTGTGAATTAAAATATATAATCACTATTATTTAAAAGCTTTTGTAAAATATTAATTCTTTATTTTGACAGTTTAACACAAATAAAAATTTAAATGTCTAGTGCTACTTTACACAAATATTTATGTCAAACACCAAAATTCTCCAAAAAAAAATTATTTCTATTTCACGTGAAAATAAATAAATTTTTGGAGACCACGGTAAAATTTCATTTCACTTTGAACTGAGTACTAGCCTTTAGATCACAATCTTAACACAATAACAATCTTAACGATGGTGATGTCAAACAATTCACCCAGTTTTAGTTAATCTTAAGACTATCACTGTTCATAATGGTTAAGCTTTTCGTTATAAATTCTTAAATTTATTTATTTCTCTATATTTATTTATAACTCAGAACACCTCACTATACCCATGCACTACAGACTTTTTGTTTCATTTTTTTCTGATCTAATAATGATTAGCTTTTATTATCGACCAAATCAATCGTTGTCACTAACTAACCAATTTTTATTTTTTTTTCTCCCCGTAAGAAAACTTTTCACTGCTTATATAGCATGAATTTCGCGCCAAATTTCTCTCTTAGTCATAACTAATACATATATTCATTTCATTTCCCCCCCGTAATCTATATCTTTCTACTTGCTATAGTTAATTTTTGGTACCGTGTAATTCATTAACAAAGCCATAATTAGACACTAACCCGTAGCAAAGAAAACAAGATGGTTTAGATACCAGATATGTAGATGGAAGTTAGAAAATTAGAAAATTTTCGCGGTCGAATTAATTACGTGTAAGAATTAGTTAACCGACCAAATGGTGCAGTGGTTAAAGCTGCGGCAGTTGGAGCGGGAGGTACCGGGTTCGAATCCCGATAGGGGCAGGATGGCAAAGGGATTTTTCACCATACGATTACGATCGGTGGTGTGAATGAACACATCTATGACCCCCTCTTGGAGTGCAGAATTCATGGGCCGACCCATCTTCCATGTCAGTACTATAGGCTGGCATGGAGCTATGCAATGTGCAGATGGTACTACGTAAATCGGACCTATAGCCGTACGTCCTCGATTTGGCTGTAATGGCGTAAGGTAGGACGTTAATAAGCGAACCGTGAAAGAGTTGGGAGTGCCTCGATCCCCGAAACAGATTGTAGAGATAAAAACAAACAAACAAACAAACAAGAATTAGTTTTTAAATTCCAAAGTACTAACTTAAAATTAGACGAACGTTACAGTATGTGTTGGCAGAACTTTTGAGTTTGTCCAAGAAGTGATTAATTCCACAAAAATTAATACATTCGTTTGATGCAGAAAAGAGCCCTAATCCGAGATATTCTTATTCACCAAGATATTCACACATTATTAAGGCCGCCTTCCTTTATATAGATTTTCCGTAGCTGTCACTTCCCAAACTTTTCAATTATATTAAGGTCTGGAACCAGGTTAAAATATCACCGTTTTCATGAGATACCCAGGTTTTGACAATCATTGCGTTTTAAATTGGTCCTGCTGGAAGCAACATCAATAATTGAAGATCAATGGTAGGTAAAAGTTCTCCAAATGGGAATAAAAGTCAAAAAATACTTGGCCTTAAGCTGGTGAATAGAAAATTCAGCTTGAGTAAATGGACATTGTCAAGGGTTTCAACTGATTGCAGAGTTGTTATGTTACTCAAAACTTAAGCCTTTCTTCATATACTAATACTTTGTTACTTATTGACAATGATCATCAAACCAAATGTGACGAATCACAGATGCACCAGTGATAATTAAAAAGAGTTGTAAATTATAGCAGTAGGGGTTACCCTGTAACCAAATGTTTACACACACGAACAAAATAAAAATAAATGATGAAATAGGCGGAGCGAACAAAATACGACGACAATAACATTCGCGAAGTGTAGAGATGCAAAATAATGGAATGTTCTACAAGTATTTGCGTCGTATAAATAGGTGTAGACATTTGAGTTACGGAACAGTTCAATTTTAAATTTCGAAGTGTTAATATCGGGAAGAGATAATAAGTGAAAGTGAAGTGTTAAAATAATTGTGATAATTATTGTGGAAAAGTAGTGTAATAATAATTATTTGTGAAATATTTGTGGAATGAAGTGGGAAATAAATTTAATACCGCCCAGGTGGCTCAGTGGTTAAAGCTGTGGCAGTTGGAGCGGGAGGTACCGGGTTCGAATCCCGATAGGGGCAGGATGCAAAAGGGATTTTCACCATCTGATTACGATCGGTGGTGTTAATGAACACACCTATGACCCCCTGTTGGAGTGCAGAACTCATGGGCCGACCCATCTTCCATGTCAGTACTATAGGCTGGCATGGAGCTATGCAATGCGCAGATGGTTCTACGAAAATCGAACCTATAGCCGTACGTCCTCGATTTGGCCGTTAAGGCGTAAAGAAGGACGTAACTAAGCGAACCGCGAAAGAGCTGGGAGAGCCTTGAGCCCCAAAAAAGATAGCATAGTATAAAAATAAAAAAAAAAAAAAAAAAAAAAAAAAAAAAAAAAGAAATAAATTTATTGTAAAAATTTAAAGTTTGCGTGTTTAATATTCACAATCCAGTGATCGAACCGGATAAATAATTCGAATAACCACTCGGCGAAATCGTAATACAATTATTTGTACAGACTTAATTTTGAGTACACCGAGAGCTTTTTCTGATAAAATTTTGAAATTTTTATTAGATCAGAATCTTTATAATATATTTTAAGATTTCTCGAGAGTTTCGTCGCCTTGAATAAGGTAATTTTGATTCTTAAAATCATTTCTAGTTTATGGGTTGCCGTAATCAGAATGGTAAACGGGGATATTTAACTATAAAGGATGTGGCTATTTCATCTCAAAATATAAACTGTATAGCTGTACACACCTAAATTAAAGCAGCGGCCTCTGTTCCTCATAAGATTTTTTCCATCGGTAGCAACTAAATCTGGTTGATTCGCTCGGCTGAAGACACGCATCCATAAAAGCAAATATCGGTTGTTAAGAAGACTGAAACTCCGCTTAAGAACCCGGACACAAGATTAAGAATCGGCACGAGATAGGTGCCGTCACAGTCGTAATTACCTGTAAAAATTGATTTAAAAAATTTATAAATATAATTACGACTCCGAATTCGGATTATTGACGACGCAGATCATAGATCATAATTGGAAAGACCAGGGTTTAGTCAAACTTGCAACTTCTATACGTGATTCTCTTTCTGCTCTGCTAGAGGCTGAATTACTATAAGACACTCATCTACCAAAAGTGGTATTTCTGCTTAATCGACTGTATTCAATCCGACCTAAAGCCTTCTTCCTAGCTTACCTTTGTAGAGGTTTTCTGCAGGCTCACAGTTTCGTAGTATGTTGGCGGATTCAACGTTGTGGGAACTGTTGTTGATAAGACTATATACTACCAGCTTTTAACTTTTGCATGGTGAGCTTTTTTATCAGGCATTTCGTTGGCTATCTCATTCACTTTCGTTTCGCCAAGCTTCGTACGTACTCGACAAGTTCTTACAAATTCTGAACTTTTGCTTCAGCTATATACTCTTTTCTCGCAAACCCAACTAAGTTGTTTTCTCTATTGTTGTAACAGCTGTTCTTTGAAATGATCCATTGTTGGTGGCTGGTGAAACTCGGTTGGCTCTTATTCTGCTCCAAACAGAAATAATAAGAAACGCATGGAAGAAACACATGAGGAACGGCTTTATCGGGATCCTCGTGTGTTTCTTCCATTGCGTTTCGAATTATAAACTGCCAATTATTCAACTTCTGACTACTAGGGCTATGTCACTAGTCTTCACTTCACTTTAACCACTTTAACACTTCTCTGTTTAAAACAAGATCTGTCCATTCTAATGCAACAGTCAGTGGAGTTTAAAACTCGATGTAGTACATTTCAAGATATTGTATATAGTAGTCTCCACCTTCACATTCACATGAAATCGATTTAATTTCGTTATTTCTTCTCAAGCTGAAAGCGACTACCATATTATCGCTTGAGACATCCAAGAGAAAATATTTCTCGCTAACTGGCATTGGATTTGTCTAAATGGATTGGATTGTCTACCAAATGGATATTGCTAACACGATTTTATTGCTGATTGGTTTTTTGGAATCTATACAATGTACATGCACATGTTTTGATTGATTTTGGATAATTACATTTTGATTGATCATCTGCGCCTCCCTTTATATCTTTAATGATTTGTTTCACTATTGTCTGAGATATAAATTAATAATTGGTCGATATAAGATGGTGTAACGTGCCATTATTATCTATAGATAAGAATGGTATACGGTAATGTAATTTATATACTGTACAGTGTTCTGTACACACAGCGTGTATATACACGCACGGATGAGTGTTTTTTATTGCTTCGAAACGCGGAAAACTTTTTATTACTTTTGGGATTGAAAGTCGTCAAAAAGTTGTTTTATTGTATTATAACAAAGTTATTTAGATTTGAAATTTTGTATTTTATACATCTAATTTTATTTAGGGCGCATAAACATATTTTCTTTTATTGCATGTGCCGTCAAAAGTAATGCTTATATGGGAGCTTAGAACCGTATATTTACTCGCGTATATATGTTCGAACGATATGGAACGAACTTAATTACAAAAGTAATTGAATTTACAATTTTGGGATTATTTCCCGTTCACTTACGTGTTTGTTTCAGTGGGAAATAAGTTCAGATAGTTAACATAAATATTTTGGAATGGAAGACACCCCAACTCTTTCACGATTTTCCTTTCACATGCTCAAACCGGAGTAGCTCTATAACATTTGTGCCATTTGACGAAATGCAATTCCCACGTTAGACTGAGAAAAATGAATGACATATCTGTCGGGATCATTGGAATACGTGGCAACAGTACATCTTCACACTTGAGTTTTCCAGTCAAAATTGTTGCCTCGAGAACATTGATCATCATTTTCTTGACTGAGAGTCTGGTTCCGTTGCAAAGTTGTGATAGATTTATATCTCGAAGACGAAAGATGGGTACGCCAATTTTTAATGTAGGAACGTGCGGTGGTATGCTTGGACAATCAAACGAATACAAGAATTCAGTTGAATAGTTGACAACTTAGTTTGGATTCACCACAGCATCAATGGACTTATATGTGGTCGTTTCGCCGGGTGGCAATAACCAGAGAATAAAATGAGTGCGCCACCGAAGATCCGTACGTTTCCTCTCAAATCTCGCAGTGTACGATCAAGAGCTTCCAATGCTTTCTTGTGAGACACTGTACATTCTTTCCATATGATAATTTGACACGTTTGGAGTACTCTGCGCATTCCAGTGTTTTTGCTGATGTTGCATGTTGATGCATCAGTGTTTTGAAAAGAGTTACCGCAATTCCAGATGATGCAATGGCCAGTGCAATATTATTATGTGATCGTATGGTTGCCAAAATGAGTAAAAGTCTTACCTGTACCACCGGGCGCATCTATGAATAACAGTCCACTGCTTAGTTCTGTGATTGCAAGCATGATTCTGTAATACGCAATGCGTTGTTCTGGAACCAACTGCGGAAGATTTGACTGAACAAATGTCCTCAGTTCGCCAGTATCAAAGTGTGTTTCTCGTTGAAAATCACGATCGAAAAGGCCTTTCGCTGATCGGTTCGGAGCAGACATTCCCAGTTAGCGATTCTCAGACATATGCCTTCAATCAAAATCAATGCCTCATTATACACATTTGGTGTGAATTTAATGTCCAGATTTTGATTCGCAGCGCGCAAACGATGTATAATATCTTCACTCATGTTGTTCTTGTATTTTTACCAAAAATCTTTTTGGATTACAAGGGAAGCAGGTTCTCAGTATTATGGCAAATAATGTGTGAATTTGCAGTGGTCAAGCAGTATTCGATGCATCAGCGAGTGCGCAGTCTCCCAATGTGCATCATTCTCAAGCAGATAAAGTTCCTGGCAAGCTTGCCGATAAGTGGCCCACAGCTGACCGTTTACTGTTTTTAAATCTTGGAAAGATGTCGGTCCACGTAAATTGGTTAACAGCAATCGCAGATAGAAGTATTCTGTATTGTTCGGGTGAGTCAGTGTAGAGAAGATCCAATGCGTCACTGGAATAAAAATTGGAATGTCTTTCAACCGCTTTACCTTGGAAACTTTTGAGCCGATGCATTCTATGTGTAGAATTTCGGTACCTCAGAATAAAGAAGCCATGTCACTTTCTTTGTTGAAATATTTGCAAATGTATTTGGTCGACTTCACTGAATTGCAATACACAACATTAATGTATGCTTTGAAGGTCTTTGAAAGCAACGGTGAACACAACCCATAGATTATCAACTTCGACATCGATGGAATTGCCGCCATCCTTGATACTGATCATCGACGATCCGGCATTGCCAGTGAATCACACAATCGATTCAAATGTCATACGGAGCACGTTATATTCTAGTAAGCTGAAATCCGCTTAGTGATGAAAAGCTCCCTATATAAACCAAATTGGCCTTCCGGCTTATTCAATCACTGTAATTGAAATACTAAAATCTGAACTATAAGTCTGTAACTTACAGCACCAGTATTGCTACTGCGTAGCTGTCACTTTACACAGATGTACGCATTAGTTTGGTATTCCTTAATATTCAAGCGCATACCGTATAGCCTCTCTCGATTGATCGAGTCATAGGCTTGCTCGAAATCCAGGAATACCTCGTGTACATCGCGAGATGTTTCGTAGTACTTGAAAAGAATCATTCGAAGTAAAAAAACTAGATCAGTGACTAACCGATTTAGACGGTACCCTGCTTAGTAGTCACCGAAAATCTCCTCCTCCAGAGGAGTAACTTTTCCTAAGATAATGAACGACAGTAACTTGTATATGCTATGCAAAGTAGAGCTATACCGCAATAATTCTCTCATTCAAGTGATCATCATCCTTGAATATTGCGCATAACGCGTCCATTTTCCATTCTACAGGCATAACTTTATTTCACCATATTAATCAAACAAGGTCGAAAAGACAGGTCCACAAAACTTTTTTAAATCAAACCAATCATTTTTGGGCGTAGTTTTCACTATTCCAAAATTGTTCTGGGCAGCATCAACAACCGAATTTTTCAATATTTTCCAGATAATAATCAATGTCTCCGAATTTTGTTGACGACCGATAAGATCTCACGTCATGGACAAACCGAGCCCACTTTGTGATCATGAGCGATCGCAAAGTACATCATTCGTTCCCCATTTTCGGTGACAGTTAGGTGTCGGGAATACGGACCTATATTATTACATAAGTCGGTCTGATTTCTGCCAGCTCTAGCATTAAAGTCAGCAATACCAATCTAACATCGTCCGCAGATATAGATCAGATTATCCAAATAATTGTAAAATGAGTCGTTATGTTGTTCAATTAATAAATATAAATAAAAATGTACTATGCAACAAACCGTATTACGTTACCACAAGTTCCGGTGCAATTCTTACAGGGTCAACCTACTATTCTAATTTTATTCTCAGCTAAAGTTCCCCTACACTGGAAGTTCTTTAGCTTAATCAAAATTGTAAATCAACACCTTTCCAAACTTACGACTTGGAGTTAAGTGAGATTTAACATTGGTCCTTCGAGCCGGATCCCAGCTAAGAAGTAAATAAAAACCAAAGTGCGAGAATATTTCAAACAATTCTCGAAAATCAAAGATCTACATGGAGGATCTGTATAATCAAAAAAATGCTCGTTTTGATGACTTTCAAAAAATCAAAACGAACTTAACGAAGAAACTCAAACAAATAAAAGCCATCTGGGAAGAATTCATCGTGACCGATACTGAGATGAGTGATAAATACTTTGATGAGAATCCGTCTCATAGGTATTACGGGGAACGAAAAACGTTCGAGACGTTCTACTAACAAGGCCACAGTCAATAACAAGGCCACAGTCAATGAATAGTTTACCAAATATTTCGAACACATGGCAAGCATGCCGCATGAAAACGAAACTCCACATATCGTCAATGTACAAAATTTGGCAATGCAAAACAGCGAGCAATCACGTCTGCTATAGATTGATGGTAGATGCTGCACAGTTGTTAGAAGCTAAATGCAGCAAAGATCAACTACAACATAAACTAGCCCAACTCGATGCCAGAGTTGCAAAAATCGAGCAACTTCATGAGGAACTTTTAGTGGATGCTACTCCTGATGAAGAAGTTGAGATGGCATACTTCAGCGAGGATTATTACTCAACATTAATTAACAAGTTTGAGATACTGAGATCCAGAATCACCAAGTCAAACTGAAACCGATTGAAATTCTACATTTTCAAAGAGTTCCTTTAAAATGGGCATCATTTCATGACCTATTTAGAAGGATTATTCATGAAAACGACGAAATAAGTGAAACGATAAGATTGCACCAACTTAAAACTACGGTGCACGGGAGCGCGGGCAGGCTAATAAGCCACCTTGAAGCTATACTGGAGATAACTACGAGGACGCATGGCGACTGTTGGTTAACCGATATCAAAATAAAAGATAAATGGCGTCCAACCATGTGAACGCGATGCTAATTTTTCCAGCAATACACTCAGAATCAGCAGCTTCAATTAAATTATTACATGATTTATTGACCGAGAGCCTACGTGCCATTAAAACTTAGGCATATTGACAGTGTCCTGGAATTACATTATAATTCCAATAATTATAAAAATATTGGATAATGAAACATCCAAACTATTCGAGATGTCAATACCGGATCCTATAGGGAAATGGCAACACTCGAGGAATTTCTCAAATTCATAGAACGACGTTTTCAAGCCTTAGAAGTGACAAAACCCAAACCTATAAGTCGCAGTTTTGGAGCACCCGCTCCACAGATAGTAAGAGTCTACACATGTCGAACAGAAAGAAGAAAATCCTGTGTATTATGTCAAAAGAAGCATGAATTAAAGGGCTGTATATTAAGTTCCAACTATACAGTCCACTTTAGAACGTTCCAAATTCATTGCACAAGAGCGGCTATGCAACATGTGCTTGAAGGAGAATCACCATCCCTATCCATATTCTATACGATTTTTAGTTGGTATGGGACGTCACAATACCTTATTGCACTCCAACAATCCACCACAACGCACGATGCTCACCACAAAGTCCGATGACACTCCATTTCGAGTCATCTTCCGTGTAAAAGTGCGATTTTCATCTAATTTTTCCATAGAATGGGAGCTTTACAGCTGCCAAATATAACAAGACCACTGCCTGACCAACATTTTAACAGTAGAAGATGGAGTCATTTGAGCAACTTGATGTGGGCCGAACCAATTATCCGAGTTACAATCAACCAAGCAAAATCGACATCTTATTGGGTGCCGATTATTATCCAAATATTATCATGAACCGCAGGTTGTAAAAGGAAAGCAAAGGAGAACCAATCGCCCAAGAGACAGAACTAGGTTGGATTATATTTGAAAATACTACCGACAATAAACCATCCAAGATCAAGTGGAACGGACCTGAGGTTATAAGAAATACCAAATCAGTTGGAACTAAACCAACCAGTATTGAGTGCAGCTACGGTAACATTAAATAACGTTATTGAATATACAAATGTCAATGCTAGAAAAAGGGTCATGGTATATGTTACGAGATTCATTAACAAATGCCGAAAAAAGGAAGTAAACAACTAAGGAACTCGTACGGCCATCCATAAAGTTTCATCACTACCTATAGAACCTGAGAATACGAATGACCCAACCCCAATTTAGGCGCCAAACAACAAAACAATGCAACCAACGCTTCCAACACGTGTTCAACCTTATCGAAAAGTTAAACCACATCAAGTCAATATGCAACAAACAAACTACTATGCAGCTTATTTTATTACTACTGAGATTGTTACAGGTGCTTTTTTCTCCCGTTATATCGGAACTTATAATAAATCTGTTGTCAGCAGATGCCGGTATATATTTTTATAACACCGGGACAGTCCACCCAATGGCATTACGGTAGAAAATTATCATAAACTACAATCTATCAGGCTACTGGGATGACATCAATTCTGTATCATACTACATTAATTATTTAAACGGACCTTGTCAAATACCAAACGAAGCTAAACTTCACCTTTGCGATTTTACCATACACCAGCTGCATGAACAATTACAGGAAATAATATCATTAAACCAACTGCTTATATCAACCAATAAGGAGCATGTAATCCGAAAACGTGACATTGGGGATACTATAGGATACATCCTGGGTGATGTCTTTGGAACTTTGGGTCATAATTCCAAAGGCATCACCCAGGATGTATCCTGTATCCAGGATGTACAGGCATGCCTCTCATATCAAAAACCAACTCGAAAAACCAGCAAACAACGAGAAATATTTATTGGATCTAGTACGAAACCAGGCCTCGATTATAAGCAGGATAATCAACGTTTTCCAACACGACAGAGAAGTGACTCATAAACATTTTAAATCACTCGCACATCAAACTCTATACCTCGATGGAATGATACACAACCTATCTAGTGAATTCCATCATTGCCAAAGAGTACAAACTATCACCACCTATGCGGTGCAAATAATGATGCTTATGAGGCGTATCGCAGAGAAACAACGAGTCATTATTGAGTTATTCCCAATGTCCATCACGGCCATATTCATCCGGCACTATTAACTCCAGCACAATTGAAAGAGGAAATCAACCGAATCAAAGATTATGTTCCACCAAATATGATGATTCCGGATGGATATGACGATACGAGTCTGGGGCACATTTACAAAATGTTAACAGTGCACACGAGAGTAACAGGAAAGCACATCCTCTTCCTCGTTCAAATACCTTTGGCATGGATTTGGCATGGACAGCAAGCATGGATGATATGTTTGTTAAACAAGATAGAGCGCATAAACTACTAAACGAATTCACAAGCATTGAGAGGGAAATGTTTGATTTAGATAGTAACGTGGATTCAGTCTTGTCAGAGTTTGAAGACAGCTATTACCTAGTTTTGGTTTAAACGCAAAAATTCGCAAACACAGTGTTACTACCACCCAAAAAATGCCAGCGTTAGATTACACCATGAACACGTCGCATCAAAAATCGGTAGAAGTACGGCTACCTAAAATTAATATACCGACATTCGATGGAAACTACATGGAGTGGCAGTCGTTCTTCGACATCTACAGCTCCACAATTCATGATCGAGATAACTTGACAGCAGCGCAAAAATTCTAGTACCTGCGAGGTCTGCTAAAAGGAGAAGAGGCTTCATTAATTCGGCATCTCTCAGTTACAGATGCCAACTATAACGAGGCTTATCAAAAACTCATTCAGCGATACGACAGGAAACGCCAATCAGTAAATGCCTTCATTAAAACGTACGTAGAGCAACCAAACATACTGCAGCCAAATGCGGCAAATATTAGAAAACTAATGGACACGATGGATGAATCAATCAGAGGACTGAAAGCATTGGGTCCAAATGCCGAAAAAAGGGATCCCTGGCTAATTTATATCGCCTTAAGTAAATTAGATGATGAAACAAGATCCCTTTGGGCACAAGAAACCTCAGAACAGGATTTTTCCGATATTGGTGACCTATTTAAATTCCTTGGAAGACGTGTAGATATGCTGGAAGCTATAAAGGGGTACTCCAGAAAGGTCAAAACCAACCGCACTTCACCAGTAGTAATCTGCCCAATATGCAGCCAAGAGGGACACAGAATATGATTGCAGCACTTATAAGAGTATGACAGCAGAACAAAGATCCGAAGCAGTAAAAACGAACAAAAGATGTTACAACTGTTTGAATGGCAATCATCGTTGTTACGAATGCCGGTCCAGAGCGCGATGTCAATTATGTCATAGGAAACATCATACAACGTTGCATGGATCATCGGACGAAAACAGGTATGCCAACAAACAAGACAAACAAGCCAGTGCAATCGTACACGAGGTAACCGTGTCAGGCGATGCAGAATTACCTTCAACAGATACTCAAACATACACCACTCACCCCGTGGGAGTGCAAAGTATTTTGCCAACGACTTTGATTAAACTCCGGGATAGTAACAATCAATGGCAAATTTACCGAGCGTTGTTGGACTCCGTTTCGCAAGCGTCATTCATTTGTGAAGCCTGCATGAACGAATTGAACTTGAAACGAAAAAATGGTCGTGTTCTTGTCAAGGGGCTTGGCGAAATCGGAATGGGAGCAACAAAGGGTTCCACTGAGTTAGAAATCACCAATATGGAAGGTTCAACTATATTGAAGACCCATGCCTTTATTATCCCAAAGGTTTCTGGATTTTGTTATAAAAATGAACTATCAGAAGGAGACAAGTCTATGCTGAAGCAATTGCGGTTAGCTGATTCAAATACGGAAAGGCGCGGTCATATTGACGTTCTGCTGGGGGTAGATATATTTTTCAAGGCACTTCAAGAGGGAAAAATTTAGTTGGCAAGCGGTTTAACAGCCGTTCAAACAATATTTGGTTGGGTAATAGCCGGTAGAACTAGTCATAGTGAAGTAGAACACACAACGACTGAGAATTTCAATGTATTGATGGACATCGATAAATCGCTTCGAAGGTTTTGGGAAGTAGAAGAAGTTCCCAACTATAATAAGCAAACGCCAGAAGAGCAAAAATGTGAGGAGTTGTTCCAAAAAACCACTAAACAAGCAAAGGATAATAAATACATCGTCAAGTTACCGTTTAGAGAAGCTGGATCCAAACTCGGAACGTCCTATAATGCTGCCTTAAATCGATTGAAGGCAATGGAAAGAAGATTTGAGTGAGATACGGAATTTTCAAGGTTGTACAAATCATTCATGTTGGAGTATGAACAGCTAGGGCACATGGAGCAGATGCATCTGAACAATAAATGCGACATGTATTATCTTCCACATCATGGGGTCCTTAAGCCTAGCAGTGCCACAACAAAGTTGAGGGTCGTATTTGACACGTCAGTCAAATCATCATCTGGCGTATCCCTCAATGACATGTTAATGGTAGGTCAACATGAGTTTGTATTATGTGGGGACATTGAGAAAATGTATCGTCAAGTATGGGTCGATCACGAAGATCGCAAGTGTCAAAATATTTTGTGGCGTTCAAGTCCTAAACAACAGCCGAAAGTATTTCAGCTAAAAACATTGACATATGGGACGGCTTCAGCCTCATTCTTGGCAACACGATGTATCAAAGAAGTTGGTATATCAATACGAAACGAACAACCAGAAGCAGCGAATGCCATATTAAATGACATGTATGTAGATGACATGTTAACGGGAGCCAGCACGATAAATAAGATCAACAACCTAAGAATGGAGATATCAAGCGTATTTGAGAATCATGGATTCAGAATGCGAAAATTTTTATCGAACTATACTCATCTAAGATCCGCAATTAAAGGTGATATTAGTAATGAAGCAAAGGAAATCGGAGGATCAATGATTGACACATCCAAGATATTGGGTCTTCAATGGGACCCATATGAAGATCATTTTAAATTTTCGGTACAGCTACCTGAGCGTAATTCTCATGCCAAACGGTCTGTATTATCGGACGCAAGTCGAAACTTCGATCCGCTTGGCTGGTTGGCACCTATAATAGTACGAGTAAAGATCCTGATGCAGAATATATGGATGCAAAACTTAGGGTGGGATGATGAGTTACCAACACAGACATTGAAAACATGGATATCTATTCGACAAGACATATGCAACTCCACCGAAGTGCGGATTCAGTCAACCGACACAATCCAGTTAATTAGAGTTAGTGATGCTAGCGAGCAAGCTTATGCGGCTGTGATTTATGCAGTAGTAAAAACTGATGAGGGCATCAAATCTAATTTAATCACCGCTAAATCGCGTGTAGCTCCGGTCAAACAAATAAGTCTACCGCGGCTGGAGTTGATGGGTGCTTTACTGTTGACGTCATTGATGCAACTGGTCGAGAAATCACTAACAATAACCCACGGCAAACTAGCACTATTCAGTGACTCCCAAGGCTATCCGCACATCCATAGATTGGCTATCCGCACATCCTAGACGTTGGAACACATTCGTGGCCAATAGAACCAGCCAAATGCTAAATCTATACCCTAGAGCACAATGGTGGCATGTGGGAACAAAGGACAACCCTGCTGATTTAGCTTCCCGTGGTGCACTGACCAGTGAGTTAATAAACAGTGATCTATGGTGGCATGGACCAATTTGGTTATCTGACGAGACCCAAATGCGAGCAATACAAACTAACAACGCCAAGCCTCGCAAGATGACAACAATGGAGTTGCGGCATGCAAATATAGATACATTTATTATATCGACTAGCAATTTTTTTGAAGAATTTTTCAATAGATTCTCGAGCTACCAAAAGATGGTGAGAATATTTGCACTGGTACGAAGATTCAGCTATTGCCTCAAGATAAAAACACGCTCAACCGAAACAACCAGGGAAGAGATACTAGCAGCTGAAATTATATTATTAAAATATATCCAAACTTCAGTATGGGCTACTGAAATGAACGCATTGACGAACAAAGCCATCGTACCAAGAAATAGCAATCTGGCAAGTTTACATCCATTTGTTGACAGAAACGGTATTCTTAGAGTTGGGGGGCGAATACAGAAATCTATAGCATCTTTTGATACAAAACATCCAATCATTCTTCCAACCAAGCACCATGTAGTGAGGTGCATTGTGAGAGATACGCACTTAGCACACAGTCATCCAGGAATAAGTCTGTTAACTAGCATTATCCGTCGCAGATTCTGGATTGTCAAAGGAAAACTAATATCACGGGCTATTGTCAATAAATGCATTCAGTGCATAAAGCACAACCCAAAAAACGAACAACAACTGATGAGAAACCTCCCACCCGAGAGAGTACAATATATACATCCATTCCACAGCGTCGGCGTAGATTATTGCGGGCCATTTAGTGTTCATCCAATCAGACGACGGGGCCAAACACCAGTAAAGATGTACGCAATCTAAATTTTGCGAAATGAACTTGCTGAGACACAAAACCCAAAAGGCGGATGGCTGCATCACAACCACATTAAACCAACCAAGGTATTGGACTCGGTTGAGCACAAACCAGTTTCGATGTGATATTCGATGTGATATGCAAATGTCAGCAAAATTTCTTTCTGTTTATAAAGACTATTTTATTGTTAAATAAATTGGAGTTATAATTAGACATTCAAACGAGTCAATTTTATTCTCAGCTAAAGATCCACTACACTGGCAAGTTCTTTAGCTTAATCAAAATTGTAAATCAACACCTTTCCAAACTTACGACTTGGAGTTAAGTGAGATTTAACAATCATGGGGTTGGGTTACATCAGTGGGCGCATAAGTATACAGACAATTGACAGGATGGCTAGTCTCATGTACAAGCGATACTTTCCTGCTTACACATTCGATTATCGACTGTCTGAAGAGCCAGTACAGCCATTTTACATATGGTACAGTAAGGAATCCAACTCCAAGATTTCCGAGATAATCTCCACTGTGTAGCAACGTATAGCCTTGGGACACATGGTCTCCACTTTTAGGCCATCGAATTTTTTGGAGTGCTACGAGTTCCAGCCGATACTCTTTGATGTATGTGATAAGGTCGTCAAACGTACCAGGTTTTCGAAGTGATTGCACGTTCCAACTGCCGATCCCTGCATATACCTAAGCGGAAGGTGATTGTTGCTTTGGCGATATCCGATTTGATTTCGCTTGTTGACATTTTAAACATTTGTTGTATTTTACAGATGCGGATAAAACGACTACTATTGAATATTCCATTGCAAAAACGAGGATGCGAGGTCAGTTAGCAGCAGAACATAAGAAAACTTTACTGTCCAAACCCCCTTCAATTCAACCGCATACACGCAATAAAATATAATTCAACACTCAAATTACCATCATCAACATATAAAATGTTTACCTTTCTTCGGTCGATATCTTATGTATGAGTCCGTTGTCGAGTTTACATTTCAACTCTACCACTAATCCTTGGACAAACAATAAATTGAAGATTTCGAAACTTTTCTTCAACACCTTCTTGTCACTCCTATATATAACACACACGCACGGATACGAATAATAAAGTGACAAAAATGTAATCTAGGACCAAATGTATTATGTAGTGACTTGTATATCGAATATAAAATTTAAATTTATTGTACCCCCATTTAAGATGAATATATGGAATTGCCTCAACATACGCATACGCATGTATGTACATACTTACGTATATAGTTATGCGACTATGTCACAAAATCCCAAAGCGAAACATAAAATGAATGAGTTCAGCATTAAAGATGTCATAACCGAAAAAATTTATGTACGTATGACTATGATATACGGGCGTACATTGGGTGATGGTTACAAGTGTCGAGTTACACAATTTTCAGTACATACTTTGTACATACATCAGATAGATGTCTAAATCAATAAGTCTTTAAGTTTGGATGGCAACAACTTATCGCATCAATGTAAAGTAATGTAAACACACACGTTTACACACAAAATCAATGACATCGGAATATTTATTGATTTAACCCCCCTCTAATGCCAGAACGTGTATAACGAACAACTTCTATCAAAAAGTTGAAAACTGAAACTCACTTCAAAATATTTTGTTGGGAAAGTTTATCGAATGGTTTATGTCGATAGAGTACAGGGCAAACAGAAATTAAGTAAAAAACTTAACAACAACTTTATGATGGATAAGTCTTTAATGGATTGATAAATAAATACTCGCGTAGTCTTATAGTCTTATACCGGGTGATAGTTATAATAGCTGAGGATCATACATTTACAGAAACGAGACGTTACCGTCGAGTAGAAAAAGGCATAACAAAGTCGAGTTATACCAGTGACAACTTCCTCATTCGGCCCTTCTAACTGTCAATGCAATTTGGGGGTAGTGGAAAATTTTCAAAGGTCATCGTACATATACAGTTTACATTTCCTCTTTTCAACAGTGCTAGCGAATTACAATTTTACGAATTAGTCATTTTGGTATACTTACCCTGAACGCCACATTACTCCACCACAAGTGAATTTTCGCCCCACTTTTGATTCATTTTTGTAATTGCGTTGGGGTGCCTAATTTTGCCCCGCTGAGTGATTTTAGGCTTCTAGCGGCATGAAACGAACCTGACTGGCTGCATGCGGTATCTGTGAGTGGATACTCACCTTAGTGATATTTGGCTGTGTTGCAACATGTGACGAACTTCGTGGAAATATCTGTGAATTGAAGAAGGTAGCGATTGACAAGTTGCCAAGTTATTATAGATTAGACAGGAGGTAGTATGAAATTTTTGAGTGGTTGCGTGTCAAAAGGTATTGGCATCTAGTGTAATGTAATGCTCCCTAAACAGGGACGTAAGGGTCGCCAAAGTAGCGCCACGTTGTTGAAAGACTTTGTCAGTTTTTCAATGCAGCATGCAACCAGTCAGGTTTGTTTCATGCCGCAACAAGCCTAAAATCACAAAGCGGAGTGAAATTAGGCACCCCAACCCAGTAACGGCATTAAAATATAGAATTACACTTTCAAACATAAATCAAAAGTTGATGGAAAATTTATTTGCGGTGGATTAATGCGACGTTCAGTACGTACCATAAGCAATTAACGTCATAATCAAATAAATCGAAAAATTTCGAGTTTAAGTGTTTTGTAATTCGCTAGCATTGTTGGGTCACGATTAAACACTACCTATATGAATCGCACAGTACGAACATCAAGTCCGGTACCATACCTGATAACAAAGATGCCCTTACGATTCAGACACAAATTTATGATCGAAGATACGTCAACTAATCAGATTTAAGTCATTCCAAAATTCAATTAAAATTAATTCTAAAGGACGAACAAGTTAAGGTTCCTGGATATTGCCAAAGCCTCTGTTAATATACCATTTTCGTCTCGATTACGAATGCATGTACTAAATTTGGTATCGAACCGAATTTCATCAAATGAATTGAATGTATGCTTGAATCTCTCATAGTGACATACGAGGATGAGGATATACCTTTACATCGGTCAAAGCTTCCAGAGGATCCCCGCAAGAAGACGTGCTTTGAACCCTTTTGTGGCTTTCGGTCATCGGCGTACTTCATGTTATTTTGTGCGTTTCTGTCACTCAAAGTTATACTGACGACCTGGTTCTGACAGTTTCAGGCAAGCACCTGAATGTCTTATCAGATTTAACTCAACGTAAATCCGTCTAAGACCGATATGGTTATATTTATATGGCGTAGGAACTCTGCAGCTTTTTGTGTATTTACTATTCGGATGTAAGATTAAAAGCTCAGCCTACGTGAAACTCCTTGGTATTTGTCTGGATAATAAACCTTCTTGGAAGTATAAACATGATTGTTAACTATACAAAAAGCCACTTCTTTTGGTAATTCTTAGAATTATCTCCCAAAATGCTATATTTTATCTACAAATCACTGATTATCCCAATGATAACCTAGGCATCTGTTGTTTGGTGGCCAGTGGTTAAAATAAAATCTTCAATCGGCAAACCCAACTAATTGCAAAATATTGCTTATAGGGTTGTAACTAAAGCCTTGTCTTCTACTCTATTCCGAACGATGGAGCTTATTCTATCTCTCTACCCCAGTTACAATCCTTCATTTTAGGTTCAGTTTTTACCTACATAGTGAAAAACAACTAAGACCGTTTCCCTATCGAAACTAAAGCTAAACGTAAGTCAGCCTTCCGTACTTGTCGTATGGCAAACGACTTTGTAAGGGAGCTTTACACGAAGCTGACCAACCACTTTCTTTCATTGAAAAAGAACAGCTTGAAAATATTGATTTCGTTGCTTACGGCCATGGCCGTTTAAAAATGTTTCTTTATCGCATGGGACTTGCCAGTGATGACGTATGCGACGTATGTCTTGAGAATCTTGATGATAGCTTACACTTTATCAGCAGTTGTCCGACTTTGAACCACATGAGATCCCTTGTGTTCAAATCTAGGATTATTTCTGCAAATCTACTTCTTCTCTGCCCTGGTTCAAACTGCTCCAGTTTAATAAAGAACGCACCTGTGCACATGATGAAATTCAGATTTGCACCATGGGCATTTGTGGTATTGAGTGTGGATTGTGGAATATTCAACGGTTGCAGCCAACTTTAATAATAATAGGGTAGAACAAAAAGAAAAGTCACATCAACATAATAATCTTAGGTACAAGTAAGGAGGCAGGGCTGGTTTCTATATGCATCTTATCGGCATTAATTTATCTCCATGGTTCACCTGAAGTTCTTGCTTTATATCAATGGATTCGTATTCGACAAACTTGTACAGTTAATACCCGAACATTGACACGAACAATTGGAAGCATCTCCATCGCATATACAATTTTCTATCATCTACAAAATCTCAAGCAGAAATCATAACTATAGTCTCGATAATGTCTTATAGCGGTGAAGTCACTGTTTTGAAAGTACGATAATATGTGTTATGAGATTATGCAGAACTATGCAATTTGCAGACGGTCATAAATATACTGTTGGTGGGAAAAGATGTCACAAACAGATAAAAGTCATCAATAACATTTGGCCGAACCAGCCGCGACAACAGGCAATGAGATGTTGGCTGCTTAAGCAAAGTTCAGATAACACTTTTGATTATTTTCATTGTAAATATCATGAGAAGGACTAACTTAGAAACCATCCATTATCACCACATTACGCTGCTATGAGTACCAAAGTACTTGCGATAACTTCGCGTTCTATCTGCGGTCGTATAGTAAAATTTTGCAAGACATGCATGCGTGTATACCACATGAAAACAAAATCGAAGCATCGTTTGTGAAACCACTAGCACCAGTGAGTTGTTGTATATCAACCAATTTTTTTTTTGTTGAGTGGCTGTTACCGCACACTTAAAAATTGTCACCATAGTAGACCAGCCTCCAATTCCTGCAAACGAGAAGGAATCGATAAATTTGAATCTTCGTTCACTTTACATAGGTAATATTCTCTTCAGTGCCTACACAGAGAGCATATGATACGAAACGAAATGCAATCTCCCATTTGATGCTCTTGTAACTTTGAACGGAACTTTTACTGGCCAGTGACGCCACTTGGACAGTGGGCTAAGCTAATGGCCAACAATTTGGAAATAGAGCATAAAAGCAATATAGCCTGATACCGGAGCTGGTGCATTGAGCTTACACTGCCATTGTAAAATCTATACTCATGTTAGGAGTTAGCAAAATTGATAGTCAGTTCTTGCAAAAGCAGCATATAGGACTAATAACACAAAGGTGGAAAGAGTATCCTAAATATTCATTGAATACGAAACAACTTATGCAGACGTGAGCCTGACTGCAGCAAATCAGTAGAAATATATTCATTTAGTACACTCGAATATAAAAGCAGATCTTCATTACACCATCTGATTTATGTTTCCGCATAAGACTTAAAAACCCGTGCGCTCCTCCGGGGAACACTAGAAAGGTGGAACCTGACCACCGGAAACAATGCACTCTTTCATTTTTGCTCGATTGGCTCTAATCTTAGTGGGTAGATCACGGAGAGTATATCTGTTTAGTTCTCTGCTTACGGCAGCTCGAGATAAAGTAACAACAGATGAAGAGTTTTTGGCGTTCACTAAATACGAATTCGTCTTTCACAAATACAATGATCGTCACGCCACAATAGAAATTAATAAATTAAAAATATTTCTCACAATATATATGACGAGATGGAATTGGTCTTTATAACGTGTAAGGTGAGCAAGAAGAAAATGCTGCGATGGGCAAACATCTCAGCAACAGTGCCAGATTTTTACCATCTGTAAACGACACATCCACTCATTCATCATCCATACGTAATTATCGTTAGACATTTCTTCGCATAGAGGTGGTTATTAAACTCTCAGCGTCTCAAAACCTATAAGATTGAGATTGTCACCGCTATCTAGTCACAGTATGATATTCTTCTCTAGCACATTCTAAGCTCCTTAGTTCCTTCAGTACAATGGCTCACAGCTTTTCACTTTTCTTCAGACACAATCATTAATTCTACTTTATTGTCCATTCGCGAGCTGTCTCGAACCGTGGGCATTAAAAGAACATCTGTTCGCCATCTTCTTGTGATCCTTTGCAGCCAGGATAATCTGGAGTGTCGACATGATTAAATCTGTTAAGGTATCCACCAAAACAGCCATGCCCACTTAGCAACAGTGTCAGATAGTAATCACTTCGCATTGCCGTCTATTTATCCACTTTTTGATGGTATCATACGAAGATGTTCAACGGGATTTGTCCGAGCTATCCCAGCGCCTTTGCCACTCTATCACTGTTACAATGCGTTCTGATGTTCTACTTCCTCGTTGTTCTAGGTATAAATACCATTTCTTCATTTCATTTGCAAGTAGTTCGATGGATAAGGTGATCCATATATAGAATGATGGATGACCACATTTGCCAGCAGAATCTTTCGACTTTGTCGATTGCAGGGCCAAATGTTGGGCATAATGCGGGAGAGGGCTGCAGTTACGTTGGCAGCTTTTTTACTCACTATATCGTTAAATGCTCCTTAAAGTTTATGCGTGCATCTATTTCGAGATATCGTAATGAAAACTGCGGAGGATTAAGATTCCGCCAAAATCGATATTTACAGCCACTTTTTAGTAATTATAATGGTCAGCCTACAGATCTCCATTACTTCCTCTATGGTTTTAGCTATAACAACAATTTCGGCAACATCATCCGCGAAGCCCGCAATTTCAACACCATCAGATACGCTGAGCGTCAAGACTCTATCGTACGTAGTGTTACAGAGCAAAGGTCCAAATACTGAGGTACTCCATCCTTAACTTTGTTTTCCATGATATACCATCACTATACATTCATATTTTTTTGCGAAAATAGTCTGAAATGATCCTCCTTATGTACACCGTACGTATACTTGCAGTTCATGCAGAGCATTGAGAGTATAGTCCCATTTGACCAAGTTGAACGCATTCTTGATATCAAGTGTAACCACTGCGCAGTATTTTTTATAGCCTCCCTTCCATCTTCTACCATCTGTTGTTTCCTTTGCGTTTTTAATGACGTGTCGATTGAGCCTTTCTAAATCCATACTGTCGCTCGGTGAAGTTCCGGACTTTTCCTCAGCTTTCTCCAATCGGTTGTATATTATGCGCTCTAATTCTTTCCCAGCGGTATCCAACATTCACAATGGTCGTTATTCGGTATTTGGGTAGTTATGTGATCAACTCCTTGTATCTGAACCCTGTTAAAGTAAAATGAGGAGCACCATCCGTCTTAGTGTGCACAGACAGCCACTACAACATAACCGTACCTAGTCAATGAGCGACAACTTGTAATAGGGGCATATGTTCTCCAGGTCTCGTAAACAAATCCTGTTACAACATGAATACGCGGTCAATTGGTAGGACCACCTGTTATACTTAAACTAAATATTTATATAGGTAGATACCTAAAGCACGCCGTGTTTACCTAAACGAAAATCACTTAAAAATATGTATCGACACGGAAGTAATACGATGCTTGCTGTTTTTTTTTTTGTCATACTATCGGCACCGCACCACTGTACATTTAGACGACGCCTCTTGCTCAGACATTATCATCCCTCTTTAAAGGGAAAATCGTAATACAGGATTACTTTACATTTATATTAGATTGGTAATTTATTTATTTTATTTCTGCAAATAATAAAAAACAAAAAACTTTTAACAGTATATGGATTTTTCTTTTGAAATGAAAATCTATAAAATACAAAAAAAAATCATCTCTCGTTTATACAGATTAATTCAAAATCTCACCTCAATATATAAACTCGTATATGTTTTATATATATGTATGTATGTATGTATATCAAATCGAGATGAGTTTTTGCATGCGATGAATTTTCATTTAAATAAAATAAAAAAAATCTTCTCTTCTGTTTACCGTGATACGCCAAGAAGACGCAACATAAATAAGTTCAAAAGAATTTTCTTCCAATTTATTATATTTCTAATGGCAAGGGTTCCCACATTGTGAGGTTATACAAACATATATCTGATTTACATTACTGCACGTCTTAATGTTTAAGTAAGTGAACTGTAATCTGGGATAATTTAATAGCTGATTCAGAAAGGTATACTGAACAGCCAATGGCACTGTATTACTAAGACTGGTGTAAAGAACAACGCATCGGACGTCCTGATAGTGGATGCATATATCATTCAAAAATTATATGAACCACTGAATAGGGTGCACCAATAACCAGTTCATATTTGACATATCGGTTATTTTGGCTCATGCATGAAGTGGAAAGTGGGAAATGTTAGAAAATTTACATCCTTAACAAAGATAATTGGTTCGATATCTCAAGAAAATGTGGTACAAAATTTGGTCAAAAAACGGACTCACACCCAACTATCAAGAAGTTTGTGGATAAAGTGCGTGATACGGGGTACCTAGTCGACAATCCGACACGTCCCCATGCTCGTCGTGTTCGTTCTGCCGAAAATATGCGCCAACGGCCGAGAACATCAATTCGTTATCGTGCGTTGGAAATAGCCATCAGCCGGTATTTCATGCAACAAATGCTGCGTAAAGATCTTGGTTTGTGACCCTATAAAGTGCAATTAGTCCAACAATTGACGTCCCATGACCATCCTCTTTGATATCGATACGCGTTGTGGGTCTGCGACAAACTCGAAATTGATGAGGATTATGCTCAAAAAATCATCTTTTCGGAGGAGGCGCATTTACACCTCGGTGGATACGCAAACAAACAAAATTATCGCATTTCGGTATAAAAGCCACAAGGATATGTGGCAAAGCCAATGCATTCATTACGTGTTACTGTTTCGCGCAGTTTGTAGCGTGGTAGTATTATAGGGCCTTTTTTCGAAGATGAGGCCATTTCTTCCAAGTTACAATCAACAACCGTCACATGTTAACACTTTTTTGTGACCTTATCTTGCTGATATTGGTTTGGACCACATTTGGTTTCAGCAAAATGGGGCATCATGCCACAAATCGGTTCAAAACTTCAATTGACATCTGTGATTTCACGGTTTTGGATTTTTATACGTGTGGGGTGCCTTGTAGGTCAAGAATTATATGAACAATCCACAAACATTTGCGCATTTGAAAGCCAATACTGAAGCAACCGAAATAGATCTGAACAAAAAACAAATTATGCTGAGAAATTGTTCCGTCCGAATGGAGTATGCTAAGGCCATCCACGGCTGCCATTTAAATGAAATCATTCGTTTTTGTTTTATTAAATTTGTAAAACTGAACTCCTTACTGGGTCACCCTGTATACATTTCTGCTAAGTTGCCGTATCTGACGAATAGTATTTAAATGTTAATTGAATTATAGGTAAATGTCATAACCCCAACCTCTGTCAACCGACTAAACCTATACAATTTATTTTGCAAACTTTGTGATACTAAAGAGTTGTAACAATTAGTGTCAGAAGTGAGATTATTGACAATTGATCAAGGTGAACTTGCATTTCGTCGACGTAAGTTCTTTAAACACATATGTCGACGAAATGCAAGTTCACATGGGACAAAGGTAAATATAATGAGAATATAAACCCTAATAGAAGCAACTCTAAAGGAGGATTCGGTACAAAATCGGACATCATCGAGAAAAGATCTTTTACATCAACCCCATCAAGCTTTGCTCGATTAGTAACAGTACCTGGTTGATAATCTCGCAAAACAACATCAAGAACAGCAGTAAAACCAACAGCCTAAGTACCTAACCGACCTCTCAACTCGAGTCCTGGAAATCATTAAAGAAGGACTGATAGATCAATTAGAAAAACAGTCTGGTGGCCTAAAGAATTTTAGTGCGCTAGAGAGATTAGATGGCTGATGTCGAGGTGAAAGAACTGGAGCTTATCTGAAGGAAATGCAAAATTCAATAAAACCAACAGTACAATCAACAACTTGAAAGCTCTGGTGGAACAGCTTTTTAACCCACAAGAGTATCAGCCACCAACTTGAAAGTACGAATATTCAATTGTACTGATATTAGCATTGCGAGGGACAACCATTGAAATTTTACAGATCCTAACACTACTACAGCAACATACTCGTATATGCATTAAGATATACCGACGCCAGTAATGTGGGAACTGGAACCAAAGGGACTATATACACTTGTGTCTTTATCCAAGCAGTTTTTTCAAATATTCCTGATAAGAATAAAACTCGACGCTCTTCAAGAAATCCAGGTTCGGAGTATACCGTGCTATAGGGCGGTAGAAAGAAGGAATAACAGTAAGACCCCGAGATACGGTTCCAGTTATTAGCTTCAAGGAAAAGATAAAATGCCAAATTCTCGAGATTTGGTTGAAGAGTTTTGTTTGTAATTGGTTGAGTTATTGTTGAGAAGAAGTTAGTATTTAGTCTCAAACCACCAGGGGCCGCTCAGGCCTACAAAATGGAAGCTACATACACACCGAAAAAGTCTGACTTCTTTCAGTTTTGTTATGAAAGACGACTGATTCGTCTATAAAGGTTACCATTCCTCTATCATTTCGGTATTTCAAAAATTATTGTTCACTTTACAATGATGTCCGAGGAGGTGTTGAAAGCTACTCACCAGCCTCCATATTTGGCAGTCCCTTGCAGCGCATATTGTCGCTTTCCTGTAGACAAACAATTGAACGTCGTTTTACGAATGGAAATGGCATATTTAAATTGGGGAGGGAAAGGAGTACTGAGTCAACGTTGGCCTCGGTGGTTGAACTTGTAGAAAGAATTAGGCAGCTATTACAACTGCAAAGACACTTGGAAGCTGTTAATCAAACTATATTAGAGAGAAAAAAAAACAGTGGCATCAACAAATATCACCTGAATTGAGTTTTCTCAATCGGGCCTCACTCCCTGTTGGATTAAGTCTTAGAGTAAATCGCCAATACAAAAAATTTACGGTTCTATAGTTTAGCTACCAAAATCTGGCATCTTAAAATTGTGAGGTTGGGCTGAAATTCTTTTTAACTGGATTCGGAATATATATATAACGATTAAAGCTACTATAGCACTGAGTTCATTTTTATAACAAAGGCCTTGAAAAGGTTCAACATCGACTGAGTACAAGCTTCTTGTTTATATAAGACAAGCTGTTTTAGACCCGGAACGTTTTTTCATTATGTGATCCATTTTGAAGCAGTCTTCTCTAGTGACAGCGCAAAATGTTTCATTCCGACGGTTGAATGATTTTGCCAGTTGCTTCTAAAGTTAATGCAGTTTCACAAATCTTAATCCGAAAATGTTGAATTTCTTTAAGGCCGATGTAAAATATAGATTCTTGCACTGTTAAGGCCTTTTGATAAATCAGCCCTCCCACATATCTCTATGACATAAATTCCTGCTTAGAATATAGATACGTTCCTAACGATTTAGAAATGGCCAAGCTATTTTCAGAATCTCAAATAGTTGACCCGCTCAAGCGAAGTCAACAGTGACTTATATGACTTGTATAGCAATTTAAAAGGATACCTTCAAAGGTGATTCTGATTACCTTCCTCCAACAGAACGAACCTGATAAAGAAGAAACTTCATATACTTCGCTGCAGTAAGTTGGGAAAAATTTAATGACCCTGGAGAGTTGAAAGGTTTAAATGAGTTTATCACAAATCTGACAACGTCGGGATTCAAGATTTTCAATCAACAGGTTTGGTATCGTACTACGAAGTTGAAAGTACATTTCTCGTGTCTGGCTGGTCTAAAATAACTGACGAACCAAGGAGTACCTTAATACTTCCCTCGGTTCTCAGTAAAGCTTCCACCCTTCTCTTGTACGAACTATTCCATTTTTATAATCCTTTGAGACAAATGTTTTAAGTTTAAATGTTTATCTCTCTTAGGATACTTACCGTGCATAGTTGAAGAAATTGGTGTCAGAAGTAGGATTACCAGTTATAATTGTCACAATTAATGAGCTTAGTCATTCTTAACTGAAGGAGGAGCTCCGTTGACGGAATCCGAGTAAAGGTGGCTCAAAAGCAGAACTGTTGATAAGATTGTAGAACATTATGGAAGAAGTGCAGGAGCTCCCGAGAAAAACGTGAGAAGAATTATGAATAAATCAAATGCAGACGATGCTGCAAGCACAGATGGCTGACACTGTAGCTCGACAACAGCAACAACAATGAGCGAAACATCAAGCGCAATAGAAACAGCTAGCTGACATGCTTGCTATAATAGCACCAATATGAAGAGCTGATGCAAAAACAAGAAAAGCAGTTCGAAGGATGGGAGAATCAACTTGATGGGCTTCGAGAGGCATTCGAGACGAGAGTAGCTCAAGTTGAAGTTAAAGTCAAAGTTAACATGAACTTGTTGACGCGAATTTTCCTTAAGTGGAGTAACAACGCAAACTCCCTAAACGAAAATAGAGAAAACAGTCAACAAATTGCGCGGGGAGATCGATAAGCAGAAAGCAGGAGGTGAAGTTTTATAAACAGCAGCAGCCACACAAACAAAACTGAAACCACCCATGTTTATCGGAACTACATCATTTCAGACATTAAATATGCAGTTCTAAATCGCATTGAAAGGAGTCGATAGTCACAAACGAACGAATGCCCTGATATTGGCAATGTAAGGTCCGCCACCGAAATATCGCAAACCCTAAGCTACGAAAAGTTGATGGAAGCCTTGCATACACCTCGAAACAAGAAAACAAGGAGTAACAGAATCATTCCAACTCTGGAAGTCAATATCGTACGACTAGGGAACTTGGAATACCCGAACCACAATGTAGGACAACGAGATGGGGAACCAACGCAGTATCTGAATGGAAAAAGCAGCCTGCCGAAGTATTAGATTTGGCTCTTCAAATGGAGGCTGGAAACAATGCGTTTAGGTTGGATCGAGTAAGAAAACTGGACCCAGTAAGCAACCGAGGAAGAAGTGAAACATGCCTGGGTAGATAGATTACTGGCACAGCACTGTATAAAATCAAGAAGAGCAGGAAGAGGAACTCGCTGAACATTTTGAAGTGGGAGAGACCTACTTTCAGAAAATGTTGTAGATGTGAGAATCAGGGACAATGAACGACATGGCAAGCCAGCCGAGCCACTCATTAACCTGAAGAAAGATGTCCCGAGTAAAAAACGATCGATTGCGCGTGCTGTAGAAATAAAGATTGATAACACGATTAACGGACCACTATAGTAAAACGGATAGCAGAAAGAACACTTGATGTTCGGGGTTTTGTGGTCAGGCGTATGCAACGAGAACGGTGAAAGTGGAACCGGAGAGCTTCGAGGCATCCAAGAAAATTGACGACGTTGCTATAAGGAAATGGGAGTGGAAGAGGCCACGAGGAGGAATACAAGGATTTGTTCGGTCTTGGAGCAGAGTCAACGGAAGGGAGATGGTTAAAGGAAGGACGATGAGCTCTTTGGATGGAGCCATGTTGAGGTCAAAATGGAACAACGTAAAGATCCAGCCTTAATTCCGATTGAGAGAAAGAACACAGACTACCTTGAAAGTAGCATGATGTTAGAAAGTTAAGTTCTACTGGGCTCAATGAAACTCATAATCGGTATCCTGAAAAACAGATGGGAGTCCACTGATGGTAAAACGTAAATTGAGCAGTTGGTGCTACTCTTGAGTAAAGTGCCGGAGGTATTGAAGGAGCTGCACGGTGGAAGTTCAGGAGGCCAGCTGAGCGTTAATAAGACACTTACCAACGTCAGGAAAAGATTTTATTGAATGAGATAGTGGATCGACGTGGAACAATAGTGTCGACTCTGTGATGTTTGTGCAACATGTAAGGGACTGAAAATCAGAACGAGTGGAGAGATGCAGCGGCAGAATACGTGGACACAAAGACAGAATACGTGGCCAAACAAAGGATGAAAACGTACATAGTAACGCTAGTGCTGAAGGGTTCTAGGAAGAGCAACTGGTGTGGGTTTTACAACTTGAAGAGGACGAAAGGAAAAACACCGACGCTATAATCAGATTAGAAAGGTCTATATGCCATCATTAAACGGAGCAACGATGTTATCTACAGAATTTCGAAAGAAACGCGGACAAAAATGAAAGTATATTCAAAGCCTAGCATCGTACCAAGAAGGACAGCTTGATGTTTCTGTTCGGAACGAACAGAATTAACAGGGGAAGGTAAAATAACGAATATGCCTATGTCATTGCAGTCAAAGTCATCGCAGTCAGTAGTGGAATGGTTATAGTACACGGTATATACGTAGTGGCAGTCAAATAGAAGCTGGCTCGAACCCAAACGAAGACGCACAATGCAATATTTTTAGATTTGTTTCGGAGAGTGAGAAATGTTATCTCTCCAACACCTCAAGTGGAGGTAATAGTCGATTTCAGCGTGAAAATTATACTACGAAATGTATGCATCACTACATAATACATTGACTGTTGCGGCTATAATGGTAAGATCGAGAATCCCATTAATTCGGACAAGGATTATTTGAACGTCGGACAAGGTTTATTTTAACCAGTGAAGTGTTTATAGTGAAGTAAAGACTATAGTGTCATAGCCTTCACCAGTGTCAAGCGAATAGTCTAGAATTAAAAGTGAATTAGTAAAGTGTGATAAGTTGTGTTGACAGTATTAGTGAAACACAACCAGTGGTAAGCAGCTAATGTTATCTAGAGTAAATAATCCGAATATTAGCAATATCGACAATACTGACCAAATTAAGTCACAGTCTATTGTACATTATTCACACTTCACTATTAACTCGCCTTTCACAAAAACTGAAGTCAATAAAAATTTATTTTTCACCATAAAAATATTCGGGGTTTCCATGTTCCATTAACGAAATTCTTAGATCTAATAAATTTCCGTAATTAATAAAAATAAATTTTAATTTCACAATTTGTTAATTTTGCGTTTATATTACAAAATCTATAATTAAAAGAAAAAAATGGGAAATTATTAGATCATAAAGATAAATAAGCAAATCTCATAATTAAAGATTAAGACGAAAAAATTTTGGTCTGATATAATTTTTTATTTTACAGCCTGCAATTATTAATTATGTACGTATTAGCAGATTATAATTTTTATCTAAATTATAAAATAAACAAAAAAATTAACTCCATCATAAATATTTATGATTATGTTTATTATGATGCGATGCGGTTACATATAGGCGGAGGGGTGAAAAATGTGAGTTGCGAAATTGGTTGTGCCTTCAACAGCACAATGCCTTCAACAGCCATAAATAAGTCAACCCAGATAATTTCAACGCACCGTTACAACGTTTGCCCTACTCGAATGGGGCTTAGTAAATAGTTTATTGCTTTTGTAATGTGTCGCGTGCGTTAAAAATAATTAGTTTGCGCTCAATTTATTTTGTACAACCCCCTTACGATCCCCCCACGCCTCTTTAAGTCGTTAAGATATATTATTCACAATTTTAAACATATATTAAATTTGTTCCGTTTATATATACAGTACGTCGACATTCCATTCCGTTTCGTATACGCGAGCGTTAAGATGTTGATGCTGGGAAATTAAGTTGTAAATTTTTTAATCTTAGATATTTACGATGCTGTGAGCGCCACCCTCTCTCTATATATGCATCTAATGTACAGTTCATAATTTTTATTTCTTATATCATATACCAAATTACTATGTACGAGGATATAGAAGATAAAAAGATACAATTAATGTCGTAATTTTGGAAAGAATAAAAACAAAAAAAAACGGAAATGTGCGTGGGTACCGAGAAGAAAGATGATCTCCTTACATTCTTGTACTGTTTTTCACGGTTTCGCATTCACCGCTGCTATATATAGATGCGTATAATAAATTTGTTTTTTGTTTTTGTTAATTCTAATTTTAATTAAATAATCGTGATTTAAACAGGCGGAAAATTGAATTTGTGCGGGGCCGTTGCTTTGAGTGGAAAATATATAATCGTTTGTGATTTTATTTAAAGAAGGTCAGCGGCATAAAGTGAACGATCGTTTGTCCAATATATCTAGTTTTGTATATACGGGCCATACGGCCCATGCTAGTGGTCTAACATATTTTAAACATTTTCCAAAGTAGCTATACATGGGCCTTTAAGGATATGAGAACTCCATGACAATCATATAATTCCTGACACGGGCTACAACTAAGACCAGAACTATGAAATGTCATACCCAGACCGATGACTAAGACTGAAAAGGTTCGCATACATTTCCCAAAGTAGCCATACATGACCCTTTGTGGATATGAGATCCCCATGACAATCGTTCAATTCACTACACGGGTTACGATTAAAGGCCAGCACTTCAAAATTGTGCTTCCCCACGAGTGATAAAGAGAACGCTACCACGGATTAATTAAAAACCAAATTTAATGAAAAAAATTGTGCCCTGTGGGTGGGGCAACCATGTTTCGTAAATATTTCGAACGAAACATGAGATCCATAGAATACCACCACAGTATCCAGAGCTTGTCGTAGTAGGCGACTAAATCTGGTTGGATCGCTGGGCTGACGACCCGCATCCGTAAAAAACAATTACAGTTAAAAATGTCAACAAAAACAAAAAAATCGGATACCGCCTAACTAACAATGACCCCCCGCTTAAGTACCCGGATACGAGATTGAAGATCAGCACTTAGAACATGCAGTCACTAAGAAAACCTGGCGCGTTGGACGGCCTTATCACATGTATGAAGGAGTATCGGCTGGAACTCGTACCGCTCCAAGAAACTCGATGGCCTAAACGTGGAGTCCATGTGTCCCAAGGCTATACGTTGCTACACAGTGGAGATGACTTCGGAAATCTTGGAGTTGGCTTTCTCATTGGGCCGCAGGTAAAAAAGGCTGTCTTGGACTTCCAGGCAGTCGATAATCGAATGTGTCAAGCTTCGCTTGCGCATGAGATTAGCCTACCTGTCAATTGTTTGTGTACATGCGCCCACTGATGTGAGCCAACCTCAAGATAAAGACTCATTTTACAATAATTTGGATAATCTGATGGGCTCTATACCTGAGCACGATATCAGAGCTGGCAGAAATCAGACCGACTTATGTAATAATATAGGTCCGTACTCCCGACACGAAATTTCGGCCGAAAATGGGGAAATAATGATGTACTTTGCGATCGCACATGATCTCCAAGTGACAAGTACATTCTTTCCCCACAAAAACATCCATTTGGAAACATGGACACATCCACGTAAAACATCCTGAAGCCAAATTGACCATGTGTTGATTTCAAAAGACCGGGCTCGGGTTGTCCAAGACGTGAGATCGTATCGGTCGTCAACCAAATTCGTAGGCTTTATGGTTGCTGCAAAGCTACGATGGAAATTTTCGTACAAGTCAAAGAGGACACAATATAAAACGCGATTCTCCTGTGAATAGGTCTGATAAATGAAGAAACGCAACAAAAATATCAAGATCTTTTCAGCAATAGCATTTTGCGATCCAATTACCAATTTGATGATGTGAACAGTGTCTGGGAAGTATTGAAAACCTCGGTTGTCGATGCTGCCCAGCACACTCTCGGTATAGTGAAAACTAAGCCCAAAAATGATTGGTTTGGTGATGAGTGTCGTCTTGCTGTTGAGCAACGCAATATAGCTCACAACAAAGCGCAGACTCGGTTTACAATTGCAAGGAAAAACAAGGCAGTTCTTGCTAGGAGGACAGCTAAACGCATTTGTAGACAGAAGAAGCGCGAATGGTGGAAGGCCAAGGTCTTAAGAGTCCAACAACTCAGCAATGAGCACAATTCGCGTGGTTTCTTTAAAGAAATCACCGAATTGCACCATACCTTAAGATCTCGGTCAACTGCCATTCGGGACCAGGATGGAAACCTCTGTGTTAACGTCGATGCGGTACTCGATACATGGCGTGAACATTTTTCTGATCTACTTAATGTTCCGCATGTATCACAAGCTGTGTTTGAATACCCTCAAATACAGACTGCAGAGATGTTCATTGAGGATCCATCCTATGAGGAATTCACAATGGACATGCAGAGATTTAAGAAAAATCGTTCACCAGGAGTTGATTGCATTAATTCAGAGCTCTTGATATTCGGAGGGCTAACTATGTGGAACTGTCTTTTCGACCTTATTCGATTGGTATGGCGAAATGAAGTTATGCCTGGACCGCCCAGGTGGCGCAGTGGTTAAAGCTGCGGCAGTTGGAGCGGGAGGTACCGGGTTCGAATCCCGATAGTGGCAGGATGGCAAAGGGATTTTTCACCATACGATTACGATCGGTGGTGTGAATGAACACAACTATGACCCCCTGTTGGAGTGCAGAATTCATGGGCCGACCCATCTTCCATGTCAGTACTATAGGCTGGCATGGAGCTATGCAATGTGCAGATGGTTCTACGTAAATCGGACCTATAGCCGTACGTCCTCGATTTGGCTGTAATGGCGTAAGGTAGGACGTAAATAAGCGAACCGCGAAAGAGTTGGAAGTGCCTCGAGCCCCAAAACAGATAGTAGAAATAGTAGAAGTTATGCCTGACGAATGGAAAGTGGCCGCGTTATGCCCAATATTCAAAAAGGGTGATCGCATGAAATGCGAGAACTATCGCGGTATAGCCATCCTTTGCACAGCATATAAGTTACTGTCATACATAATCTTGGAAAGAATTACTCCTCTAGCGGAGGAAATTGTCGGTGACTACCAAGGAGGATTCCGTACAAATCGGTCAGTCACTGATCAAGTTTTTTCGCTGCGGATAATTCTTTCCAAATACTACGAAACATCTCGCGATGTACACCAGGTATTCCTAGATTCCAAGCAAGCCTATGACTCGATCAATCGAGAGAGATTATGGTATGCGCTTGAATATTTAGGAATATCTAAAAATAATATGTACATATGTGTAAAATGACAGTAACGCAGTCACAATGCTGTGTCAAAGTTGAGAACAGGCTATCGAGAACTTTTGCAATCAATTCCGGTGTTCGACAAGGAGATGCGCTGTCCCCGATACTTTTTAATCTCATGTTGGAATACATCCTTCGTAAAAGTGAAACACCTCAGGACAACATCTTATTCCGACAATCCAATCAACTTCTTGCATATGCAGATGATATCTGTGTGATTGGATTAAATGGCAA
Source organism: Tipula lateralis (assembly GCA_963932295.1). Lineage (NCBI taxonomy): Eukaryota > Metazoa > Arthropoda > Insecta > Diptera > Tipulidae > Tipula > Tipula lateralis. Next base: position 55,182,308 of record OZ010738.1, read on the forward strand.
CGGAGTGAAAGAGATACTTGATCCACTGGAACAGTTTTCAGCTTCCGTTGGTCTCAAAATCAACGAATCCAAAACCAAATATCTGATCTCTGGTTTTCGAGACCAAGACGCAAGTTATTTCAGTAGTGGAAACCACACGTTTGAAGGAGTAATGAGATTCAAGTATCTTGGATCTCTCATCACTCACGATAATAGTGTGGAAGAGGATATCAAGGTTCGCCTTGCCGCTGGCAATCGGGCTTTGTATCCTCTACGTCCTCTGCTGAAATCAAAATATCTTGCATATTCGGATAAGCTGAAACTGTACAGAGTGTTGATCAGACCCATTGTCATGTATGGATGTGAGAGTTGGACCTTGACGGATGAGTACGAAGATGGCTTCTAACATTCGAGAGAAGAATCATGCGTGTGATATATGGCCCAAAACGCGACGTTGATGGCACATACCGAGTTCTATTCAATCACGAGATCAGGGATTTAATGCAAATTCCTGATATCGCGCATGAAATCAAAGGACAGCGAATACGCTGGCTCGGTCACGTTCTGCGTGCTGATCCAAAACGAATGATACAGCGATCTTTAAAGGGAGAACCGCCTTTCGGTAAGCGAAGAGGTCGCTATCGGCGACGATGGCTCCACGGCGTAGAGAGCGATCTGGCATCTTTAGGTTGCTTGCAACAGTATGAAGATCTGGCTCGTGATCGAAACCGTTGGAGTCAGATTGTTGACACGGTACGAGCCAACAATGGCCTGTAAAAACCGTTAACAAAAAATAAAAAAAATGAAAAAATTACTTCAAGGAATGACCTCTTAGATCTTGCTACAGACATTGGATTATTTCTTGAGGGGATATATTTAAGTCACTTGTTTATGCTAATAAACCGATAGCAATAGACCACCTACACTAAGCAAACAGTATTCGTGTGATTTATGAGGTTTGAGAGGATTTATAAAAAAAACGGTAGCTCTTCCAGTTTCTTTCGTTATACTGGATTTTCCATCTAATTCTCCTCTAATGGTCAAGTTATCCTGTAGCCAGTTCAGAGATTTAGACCTTACACAGTATTCTTTATCGAACACTCGTTTCTTATTTTCTATGTTCTTCGGAACATCGACGGTAGTATTCTCGCCTGGTTACGCATAATTTCCCATCGCATTCTTTTGAAATGTAGCCAGTTCTATCACACACGCAACGTCTCATTTTACAATTACCATATACTTGAATTCAATTGGTTTTCAACAATTTCCCGACGAACGAGATGTATTAATCTCTCGGTATCGGCTGTAAACGCCATCTATGAGTGCGGACCCCTATAGACAAAATGCCTACGAAGATGATTGTTTTCTTTTTTCACAAATTGCATTATCATAGTGACTATGTGCCCGGATCATTGACTTATGCCTTCCTAATTTTATCATTGATCTATTTCTAAACGCAGAATGTACTTCACTCTTCAATCGTTGCCCTTTGTTAGTTGCCAACATATTATACATTTCTATAAGTGTGGTGACAGGTCTGAACTATAATCCAATGTAATCTTCCATATATGATTGACCATGCTGTCGTATTAGAGAGGCTGGTCAGCGTTTCCGCTTATCCGTTTGATTTTCACGAAGCCCACACGTGTTGCAACTTAATCAACTTTTTTCCGCCACAGTAACTCAGTATACACAGTAATCTCTCGTCAGTTCATAGTTTATCAGCTCAATCCAACATGACTATATACTGGATTTACCATTTAATTCTTCTCAAATTGTCACCTACCACCGTCTCTGGTGAATTGGTTTGACACGTTTCAACCGCAATTTCCATTTAAAACTAGTCCCACTCGCAGTACCATGATTGCTGACTAAACACTACCGTTCATCCGGATCTCGTATATCATCGGTAAATGTGAGATACAGATATTGATCCGATCTGTACACTCACTCACCATGTTGTAATGTAATAAGCTATAATCTCCCGTCGACCCTGTGGTCACTATAATGGTGCAGTCCTATCAAAGCGAACATAGTATTTTGGTAAGTAGTCATTCACCTGCAAACTGAATCAAATTGTATATTTCACTGACCTTATAACCAGTTTGACCATATAACCAGGTAGTTGTCACTGTCATATTTGATTAAGGGTCGATCTCAGTTTTGAACTTTCCACGTGAGAAGAGATTATTTACAAACCCATAGCACTAGATGTAGCAGCCTCCTTGAACAACCTCTGGTAATTGTGATCGGATACTATGGGTATTTTGTGTAAACGAAAATAAACGTGACGAGAAAACCATTCCAAATGCGAACTTCTACGCTAGTGAAAACATTTTTTTGCCATTTCTCGTTAACGACTATTGTAAGTTCAGCTTGAATGTGCGATAACGTAATCTGTCAAATCTATGTATCCATGCATTCACTGATATCGATCCAATTTTACTTGCTAAAGTATTACCATCGATATGTTAAGTTAGATTAGGTTAGAGTGGCTGCTAACGCACACTTAGATGGTTGCCGGTTTGTTGTGATACCACAGGATCTTACTCCCCTAATACCCTTAACACTCTATTGGATCCATCCTGATCTACTTAATATCTGCAAGACCTGAAAGGTTGTGCATTACATACCTATCCAAGTGTAAATGCCTTCTCAGTGCCAGTGCAGAACAAGAGCACAGGAAGTGAAGAAAGGTTTCTTCCTCCTTCTCGTCCATACAGCTTCTACAGAAGTCATTTGTTTGACTTCTGTAGAAGCTGTCCCAGCCTTCTCGCATGTTCACCGAAAAGGCAGTATATTCTTAGTAGGCAGTATTATTCCTACTACTTAGGCAGTAATATTCCTACTATTCTTCTTAGATCTCTCCGCTCCAGAGATATTAAGGTCCTGGAGCAATTCAAATCCAGCCTTGGCCACATTTCTCTCACCTTCTCACATGTAAGGGTGTTAGACCAGCTCTCCAGTGCTAAAGCTCTGTCCTTTCCCTCAGAGCCAGTCAAAGCTCCGCAGTAGGCCTCTCCTTACAGGCATTCGGCCTTTCGAGCTTCAGCTTAAGAGTTGCACCTTGCCTAGCTAGTTCGTCTGCCCTGCAGTTACCCTCGACGTCAGAGTGGCCAGGGACCCAGACAATCTGAATATTGAAATGCTCACTCATCTCGTTAAGAGACGAGTGGCAACCCAATGCAACCCTAGACTTCAACAACACTGCTTCCAGCGACTTGATAGCCGCCTAACTGTCCACATAAATCGTGGTATCCCTCTTGGATATCACGTTATGTCTCAACCAGCTCAAGGCTTCCTCAATCGCTATTATCTCCGAGCTGGTACACACTGCAGTGATCAGGGAGATGAACGGAAGTGCTTATATTCAGTGCTCCACAGAACAGCCCAGCTCCGACGTTACCATCTAGCTTTGGTTATAGCTTCGGTATAGCTTCGGTTTCCAGTGCTAGCTTATTCCCCAGAATTCTCTTAAGGGATTAAGGTTTGAAAACCTTTTTCGAAGCATAATATCGGTGTAATATAATCAAGATTCGCCATTTCTTTCTTTAGCAAACCAATTATTGTCGCCTGAAGCTGTTTCCACTGAGACACGGCCGTAAGTCTTGTGGCTATGTTAGCCGCCTTCTGTTTGCCATAGATATCTACTGGAAGAAGGTGTAACATGACCTCTAAGGCCTGAGTAGGTGTTGTTCTCAGTGCACCGCTTATGAGCATACAGGATTAGCATCGATAACTATCAAACATAAGTGGAGTTTGAAAAAAGACATGGGTGCAGCTCTTATCATTCCGGTTGGGCTGACAATCATAGTTTAAACTGGTATTTACTACTGATGAATTGTATCGGTTACAGTTTCGATGAGTAAATCTCAACGTAGGTTTAAATTGCGTACAAACCAGAGTGTAAAAGCACACACGCGAAAGCGCACCGCTGGATATCATCCAGATATCTGAGCTTAAGTATCATTTTGTCTAGACTTAAGTTGGAGTGTTTTCCAATTAACCAATTCAGTTTGAAGCATATTAACTTGATTTGTTGTCGTTTAGCTTCAATGTGTTAGTTCCACGTTAGTCTTCTAACCAGATGCTAGTGTTGTGGCAGAATGATATTATTAAGTCACAGGCGGACAGGTGAGTTTACGAATTGCGATTTATGCTCATTGGACTTGATTCTTCATTTTGTTTGCTATTTATCGATTTTGTCTAAATGTTCTTGTAGATTTCCTATTGCTATTGCGGGATTTTGGTGCACAAATAGAATTGCAGTAGCATCCACAAATTTAGAGACTTTCACGCAATTTGGTTAGTATAGATCTGCTATATAGAACAATTAAAACACTGGCCTCAGTAGACAGCTTCGGTACTCCTGCTTGAATAGGTTACTTTTTCACATCGATGTTATCCTTTAAGAATGTTCTAGGTGTGACCTTTGTTACACAAAAGTTTAGTAAATCGGTAATTTTTCGCCTGTCAGTTTGCCAGTAAGTTGGATGGCCAGTAGATATATCATCCATCTTTTCATTCTGTACACATTCCCACAGTTGTTTTCCTTTCGAAAGAAATTAATCTCGAACTCCTGCGTTGTCACCTCCTGCTTTGAACTTATCTATTAGGGGTTTAAAGTAATTCGGAAATAGTTCGCTCAAAATTGAGTATCTCGGTGGGCCGTAATCCGCAGATATGATACATTTCCCAGACTACTCTAGACAGCTGCTAGTTGCTTGGCTCTCTTATCTATATTTTTGGAGTTTATTATGGCTTATTCTGGTGTTGATAATGCTAGCAGTTCATTATGATGGTGTATCCTGAGATCTTGAGCTAACTCATATTTGTAAGAAAAACTAGTATTTCTAGTTTATGTTGCACTATGCCATTGGCGTTCCACACAACTAACGAATCATAAGACTCATATTAGTCTCCATCATCTGTATGAATTTGTTCATTGATTCTGATCTTGTTATATACTGGTATGGCTTTTATAAATGTGGTATAGCATTTGTACTTCAACACTTTGTCGTGGAGTCATTTTGATATTGATCTGGTTTCATGTAGGCTGGGAGTTTACAATAATATCGTGTATGGCCATATTCTTGGCAGTTGATATTCTTTAACAAAAATGTAATATTGTAGACCGCGTGTTGCCTCTTAAATTTTACTGACTATGATTCCATGTGAGAAGAGATTTTTTGAGAGTGTGAGGTTCGTCAACCCATAGCCATTCAACTAGACGTAGTAGCGTCCTTCAACAACCTCTGGTTATTGTAATGGGATTCTATCGGTATCCTGTTCATACGAATAAAATGTTACATTCTAACTGGGAACGATACATCTGCAATCCATTTATATCTGTATATATAGATGTAGATATATAACCATTTCTATATAAGATTGTTAAGGTTTCGAAACGATAACATTATCGAAAAACTTTAAACAATTTATATATCTCTTCATCACAGATGACTGAATAGATCGATCGAAATATTGTTAAATATGAAAATGCCCAACCATCAGTTGAGCAAACTTTGCGCTTGACTAGAGTCCACGTGCGTTTCATTTAACTATACATATGTACACATATACATACATACAGACTATATGTGATTTTTTAACATATATTTAAAAATCATTTCAATTACCACATCCCAATACACAAATTATATCCTATGAGGGAAACACACCCCCCACTGAGAGAAAAACACATTTTTAAGGAATCAAAATTTATGGAAAACACAAAAAAGGATTTTTTCCTACACACAAGCTTGTATATACGAGGGGAGTAACAAATGTGCGCTTAGTAGGTGGCTCTTACCAAAAATACCAAATTCGGAAAGATCGGTTAAAATGGAGACGAAAAAACGCATAATAGCTAAGGATGCTTCAGATAAAATTAAACCAACTACGAGGCCACTGCAAATATGCCACTACAAATATTCAATAAGAGCCAAATAGCATATGGAACGATTGTATCGTCTCTACAAACTATTTCCAAGTGGTTCTGAAGATTTCAGATGGAACATTTTTCTGTAGAGTAAAGAACGAGAACCGAGAAAGTCGACCAAAATCTTCCACTGATGACGTTACTGTATGGCTCTGGTGAAGTCCAAAGTTGACGGAGATCTACGATTGACACAAAAAATGATCGATGATGAATTGGCTTTGAATGTCATGCGGCTGTATCGCAAATATTAAATAATCACTTACACTCAGAAAAAAACTGGGGGCCTAATATGAAATTTTTCGATTTCAATTTTTCTCGATATCGAAAAAATTCGATTCGATGCAGATTCGTCCTAATATGAAAGTTGGGTTTCGAAATTTTTCGATAATCGAAAAAAAATTCGATAAGTTGCGATAGCATAAAATCGTCAATTTAAACATAAAATAAAATTCGCCAAGTTCGCTGACATTTTGCCTCTTAGTTTCATAATAGGGCGAATTTTTTCGATATCGAAAAAAAACGAAATCGAAAAATTTCATAATAGGCCCCCAGGTCAAAAACACCAAAAAACTGGACCAATTCAACCAAAATTTTAGTATTTTTCAACCAACCAAATGACTTAGTAAAAGAAATAAGTAAAATCTTGGTTAAAATAATTTTAATTTTAAATAACCAAACTTTGGTTATTTACAAAAAACAATTATCTATTTGATCTACTTTAAAGTATTTGGTTATTTTTTAAATATAGAAAACATTGTTTTTAATAACCTAATTCAAAAGAATATTCTTACAGCTTCAGTGTATTGTCAAGTGTGCAGCCATTTTCCATTTGGCGAAAATTTAACTAACGTACCTGGTCAATTATCATCATCAATCAGTGTCTTTAAACATTTAACCGTTCGTACATCCCATATTCGTATCGACTCGTCGAAACTGCCCGTTACATTTAAAATTACAACAAAATACATAGTTATTGTGTCTCCCTCTAGTGTCTTAAGACATTTGCCATAACTCAATTCCCATATTTTAGCGTTTTGTCATCACTCGCCGATACAAGTAGCTGACTGACACTCGACCATACAACATCACTTATGCCCAATTTATGTGCTCCCAAAATTTTTATTAATTTATCCGATGACGAGCTATCCACCATTCGCCATTGGGGCTTATTATTACTGACTTTTTTATAGTGGTAACTCACAACTGACGATACTGAAGCTTTGAGTGATTAGTTCGTTGATAAAGTATTCGGGCCAGATGTTTTGCATTTGATTCGGCCCACTATGAACTGGTGGTCCCAGTTCGCTTAAATAAATTATTTCTGTCCAGCTATATAATTGAACAGTATTTTAGCTTACCAAATAAATCCAGAAACAACTCATTTTTTGATTCATTATAAAATTGGTTATTTATTTTTGGAGTATCGTCCAAAATTGGGAAGCACAGAATTTTTTCGATAAAGAAAAACAACACAATCTGACACGTAAAATTGTATTTATAATAAAATCGCCTTTTCTAGTAACCAAGAATTTTTTTGATGTGAACTAAATATTTTGTTGAACCCAACAATTGGTAAAAAACATACTTTTACTTTAACCAAGATATATTTTACCAAAATTTTTTTAAAAAAAATTTCTGACAGTTAGTTATTGTTTCGTCAATGTTATTATAAACTTAGTTTACACTGCTAAATTGTTCGGTCAAAACTACTAATTAATGAAAAAACCTAACTTTGTTATTTTAAATATATATTCTTAGGTTGTTTAACTTTTTTTTAGATTTTTAACCAAATTCACGTTCCAATATTTTGGTTAACTAGATTTTGATCAATTACTGTTTAACCAAGTAGCAAAATTGGTGTTAAAGTAACCAAACTGTATTACTAAGACTTTGGTCATAATATTTTTTCTCAGTTTAGGACCTTTGAGGCGAAAATGGGCAGACTAACACCTTTAGTGAAGTCGTTACTAGTGACGAATCTTGGTTCTATAAATACGATCCGGAAACCAAATAGAAAACCATGTTATCGAGCCGAACAGGATCAAACCCACCTAAGATAAGTAAAATCTAAGCAACAAAAGTAATGATGTCAGTTTACTTTAACCGATCAGAAATTGTATCTGATATTTCTCTGGAAAAGGTCTAGACAGGAACAGCAAATTGGTATACCATTGCGAATTGCTTACCAATAATTTTCAAAAATGTCGTTAAAATTCGGAAGAAAAATGATCTGTGCCGTATGTTTTACATCATCACAACGCGCCAGTTTACTGAAATAACGGGTAACGAGAGGGCCTCAGAAACGGATTGAAATCAATGGTGATCATAATATTTTTTAACGACTTTTACAGGCCCGTACCATGTCAACAATCTGACTCCATCGGTTTCGACTCCTCCACCTACCGAAAGGTGGCCCTCCCTTTAAATATCGTTGTATCATTCTGTTCAGGTCAGCACGCAGAACGTGACCGAGCCAGCATACTCACTGTCCTTTGATTTCATGCACGATATCTATAGGATACGCATTAAACTCCTGATCTCGTGATTGAAACGAACTCGGTATGTGCCATCAACGTCGAGTTTTGAGCCATATATCACACGCATGATTCTTCTCTCGAATGTAAGGTCAAGGTCCAACTTTCACATCCATATATGACAACGGGTCTGATCAACACTCTGTACAATTTCAGCTTATCCGTATCTGCAAGATATTTTGATTTCAGAAATGGACGTCGATGGTAAAGCCCGATTTGCAGTGGCAAGACAAATCTTGATATCCTCGCTCACTGTCGTGGGTAATGAGAGATCCAAGATTCTTTAATCTCATCACTCCTTCAAATGTGTGGTCACCAGTACTCAACTCAATTGCGTCTTTGTCTCGAAAACCAGAGTTTAGATATTTGGTTTGAACTCGTTGATTTTGAGACCAACATAAGCTGAACACTGTGCCAGTGAATAAAGTATCTCTTTCATTCCGTTCCCATTTAATCCAATCACACAGATAACAAATGTATATGCAAAAAGTTGATTGGATTGTTGGAATACAATTATGTCTTGATGGATTTCACTTTTATAAAGGAACTTTTACGAATGATTCCAACATCTCGGGATGGAACAGCGCCACTCCTTGTCAAACACCAGAACTAATGGCAGAAGTTTTCGATAGCCTGTTCTCAACATTGATACAGCATTCTCACTGTGTTTCTGTTATTTGACACAGATGTACGTATTTGTTTGGTATTCCTAAATATTCAAGAGCATATACCATAGTCTCTCTCTCGATCAAACGAGTCATAGGTTTGCTTGAAATCTAGGAATACTTGGGGTACATCGCGGAATGTTTCGTTCGAAAGAATCATCCTTAGCGAAAAAACTAGATCAGTGATAGACCGATTTGGACAAAATCCTCCTTGGTGGACACTAATAATTTCTTTCGCCAGAGGAGTAATTCTTTCCAAGATCATGTATGACAGTAATTTGGGTGATGTGCAAAGGAGAGCTATACCGCATTAATTCTCGCACTTCAAGCGATCACCCTTCGTTTCGACATACGAACTTCGTTTTCGCCATACCAATCGAACCAGGACGAAAAGACAGTTCCACAAAGTTAGTCTTAACTCCTGGTGATCGATTTTTCTTCAATATCTACATGGCCATGGTGAATTTGTCATAGGATAAATCCTCAATGGAAATCTCTGGGGTCTGTATTTGAGGGTATTAAAACATAGCTTGTGATACATGTGGAACATTAAGTAAGTCACAAAAATGTCCATGCCATGTATCGAGTGCCGTATCGACGCTAACAGACCAGTCGAATTCCGCTCATTGCTAAATTGTTGTACTCTAAAGACCTTAGCCTTTCACCATTCGCGCTTCTTCTGTCCACAAAGCTGTCCTTCTAGCAAGAACTGCTTTATTTCTTCTTCCAATTGTGAACCAAGTCTGCGCTTCATTGTGGGCTATATTTCGATGGTCAACAGCAAGACGACACTCCTCATCAAACTAATCATTTTTGGGAGTAGTTTTCACTATACCTATAATGTGCTGGGCAGCATCGACCATCTAGATGTATAATACTGTTTCGTTGCCGTAAGAGGCGACTAAATCCGGTTGGATCGCTGGGCTGATGGCCCGCATTCGTAAAACAAATCAAATATTAAAAATGTCAGTTTACTTCACCCGATCAAAAATTGTATCTGCTACTCCTCTGGAAAGGGTTCAGACTGGTTATTTTCTGGTCAGCTAAGCAAACTTTTCTCACTCCCCTCGTATATGTATTTATGTATATATATTGTATACACATATGTACACATACCCTTACCCATAGGGATACCATAAATGCGTATGATATTGTTAACTTGTTGATTTGATATTCAAACATTTGACCAACAAAAAAAAGGTTTTATCGTAAGCACATAAATTTATTTATTCCACTTCAGTGGTCATGGCCAACATTCTCCCGGTTTTATGAGTTTCGAATATGGGTTTGTATAAATATCCACACTGAATTGGTATTCAAAGTCGAGTCATCTTTACTCAAAATTAATAAATAATTTTGTACATCTTGAAGAGCGCTCAGATATAAATATGGTTTCATCAATCCATCATGTTCAAGTGCACACACACACATCGCATCTATATATACGTAAACTCCATCCCATCGTCTCAACATTAAGAAATTAGATTTTTTTAAACTAAAAATAAATGAAATTCTGGTTAAGCACAAACATCAGTGACACACATATAGTCGTTTGTAAGAAGTTCAAAATCGCTTGACTCGCAATGACTTGTTTTCTGGTTGTTTGCTTGCAAGCACATATATACAACAAATTTGTTGTTCCTTCAAGTGTAATGCTTTATTATGTTATAAATCTTTGTTGGCTGTTGTTTTTCTATTTAATGGTTTATTTATCAACCAAAAACAACAAACGTGTACACACAGCCGTCATATGAAGCGATGAGATTAAAAGGTTTTTTGGGTTAACTATGTTTATGTATTTATACTGTTCTGTTGACTCTTCTGTAGTTGACATCTCTAATTCCGAAGAATTTCATTTTATTTATGTATCAAACGAAACGTTCCTTTCAGCTGTGTTCGTTTTGTTGTGTGTAGCAGCAAATTTGTGAAAAGGGTTTCATTTCATATTTATGTATATGTATACTCGTGTATGGCGGTTGTGTGGGCGATAAACACACGCAAGGATGATCTGGGACACAGGTTGATAATTTTCATATTCAAACAATTAATTTATAATTATAAATGTAATTAATAAACCGAAATTCTATCTTATGGATTATGACGGTTCTGAAAATTGCGGTAGTGCCCCTTTTTTATTCGCAACCGAGGTCTAGTAAATGTGCACGGTTCAGACTATTCCACACGAACATATTAGCCATAGAATTTCACCATATAAAGGGTGTTTTTTATAGGTTCACAACTTTGAGTTGGCAACACTGCTTTCTTTGACATCCCATTTAACAGCTGATAGTTGCTTTTTGTTTAGGTTTAGTTTGACATTTCATTATGGATAGGCTTACAAATAGCGCAACGCTCTCAAATAGATCGTTTTCGGAACACGTTTACTCTTAATGTTAATGTGCATCCCGTGAGATGCCGAACAGTGCGCTGTTGTTGTGTCCTTCCACTTCACGGAAGATTTCACTAAAATATTGATTTGTGTAAGCTGCTTTTTAATTTTGATTAGTAATTGAGTTTGGAGCTGTTGTAATCCAGCAGTTGTTACTTGTAAGTTGTAATTAAGTTGTAAATTTTTACAAGATTCAACTTGTGTGAGAATTAAAGCCAAACGATCATCGTCTGCGCCGCCAATTCGGCGAATGGACTAAAGCACAAATTTGGTATTGATGTTGAATTTCCATACAAAGTTTTGCTCTCCGATGAAACCCATTTTTGGTTGAATGGGTACGTAAATAAGCAGTACTGTCGCATTCCGTGTAAGGATATTCCACCAGCTTTTATCGAAACTCGAAACAACATTACATCCATAGAAAATTACAGTTAGGTGCGTTTTATGGGCTGGCGGAACCATTGGCCTTACTGATCTTGCTGACATGTGGCTCCAACAGGACAGAGCCACATGCCAAAAGGCGCGCGCTATAATTGACTTACTCAAAGAAGCTTCTGATCAAAAAAGAATAATTTCGCGTAATGATCCAATAAAACCCGATTGGATCTACTTTCTTTGGGGTTATATAAAGTCACGTAGCTACGTCTATAAAACAGACTCCAAACAGATTTAAACATTACTGTCCTTAAATTTACGATCCAATAAAGCTTCTATTGGGAGAAACAGAACTAGTTTGGGTCGCTGAAATATATGACCATTACTTGTCCATTAAGAAGTAACTATACTGACCAGATGACCAGATGTGTCTTTGGAGCGGGCTCAGTGGTAAAAACTGCGTCTTTGGACCGGGTCGAAACCTGTAAGGGACCATCTGATTACGATCGGTGGTGTATATATGAACTAATCGATGTGCCGACATCCCCATTCTCCCCATGTAAGTACTATACGGCTGGCATAGAGTTATATGCAATTATACAGATGTAAATTGGACCTATAGATATAAGCCTAACATATATCCTCGACTTAGATGTTTAGTTTTAGACGTTCACATTTTTAAGTTGGCAACACTGGTTTGTTTGACAACAGATTCAGCAGCTATTTGCTTTATTATTGTCAGTTTGATTAGCCATTTCATAATGAATATAGACTCATACCAGAGCAACGCTTACAATAATAGCTCTGTTTGGCAAACATATCGTGCACTACGTTCAATTTACGGTCGTCATAATCGTCCATCAGAGCAGCTAATTTGTATAATTATGGATCGTTTTTGTCCACGTATACTCTCAATAATAATACGCATCTATACTAGGACATCGAACATTCGATTTCATTCTCACCGACTGCAGACGTGTGCAGCAATTAAAGCCATCCGTCCATCATACACGCCACCAAATTAGTCTGAAACACATATTGATATTGATGTTGATGTCCCAAACAAAATATCATTCAGCGATGAAGCTCACTTTTGGTTGAGTGGGTAGGTTAGTCAACAGAAATGTCGAATTTGGAGTGAAGATCACTCGCCCTTTGCCGAAACACAATTTGGTGCGATTTAAAGGACAGTGGAATGATCGACCCATATGTCTTGAACGAACTGGAAATTATCTGGAATAAGTCTTGTTGATATGCTGTTCCTAAAGGTCGTTGCCAAAACCTAATAACACATAATGGTCACCGAAATCATAAACTCCAAAAGCTTATTTTCTTAGGGATATTATGTTAAGTAACTTGTCTAAGCCAATAAACCAGGATTCTCTGATACTCAAAATGTTATTTTTTGTTGTATTTATATTTAAAATGTTGAACCTCTTAAAAAATATCAACCACCGTGACCATTCCATTGTGAGAAATTATTTTGACCGTGTTATGTTAGGCAGGACATAGTATAAAATTTGGGTGGTTACGTCAAAAGTTATTAAGCGCTATAATGCACTAGACCGGGGTCACGTAGAGATCACCAATGTAAAACGTGATGACGACGTCACCGGTTTCTTGTATTCTCTTTGAGAGGATTTTCAATCAAATTTATAAAACACTATTGCACTATCGAACGAAACATCCGCAGGTGCTGAGGGTCGAATTATCTACAGGTTCGTTAAAAGAATGCTACGTAGCAATAAGCCCAACTCATCATTTAAAATCAACGTTCTCGTTTCGTTGTATACTTAAATTATGTGTGCTGTTGCTTGGCGTAATAGATTTGGGGTAGAGCAAGAATACTGTTTTAGCCCATCTGTATGAATGGACATAGAGAGATTTGAAACATTTGAGAGAAAAATCATGCTTGATGTGATATATATAGCCCAAAACGTGATGTTGATGGCACATACCGAATCTATTCAGTCAGAATAGCCGCCTTTTATTGTTTACAACAGTATGAAGAGGAAGCACTTGATCAAAACCGATGAAGTCAGATTGTTGACACGGCACGAGCCCACAATGACCTATAAACACCATTAGAGAAAATGCTAACATTAAACAATTAAACAAAGTTGGATAATAAGATTTTATGCAAAGGTAGATCAAACACGGTTACACTCTAATTATATACATTATCTACGTTGGAATTCCGTAAGGTGCAGTGCAGGTCCATTGCTATTTATCCCATTTTTTAATATTGGTTTTAATTCTCAGCTGATTGCTTTTTGTGGTTGACCTAGTCTTTATGTATAAGCTATACCTGATCGCAGAATTATTACACAACATATGAAATTTTATGTCGACCAGGCATTGGTGATGCCTCAGCTACAGACCTGTTCAAGACTTCAATTATTCCACCAATTATATGTTTTCGAGAAAAGCCGTAACTTTTCTCCAAGCTTTAAGCTCGGCGTCACAATTTGATTCCTCCATGCTCAGGAGTGTTGATGAAGCAATTCACATATACTTCTAAGGCTACTTGACCAAGAGCACAAAATTGTCCTGTGATCAACCACGAGAAGGTAACACGGACACCTGTAGAAGATGCAAGACACAAAACTTCCAGCTAGTACAAATTAGATTTTGCCAGACAACATAGCAGCTGATCAACAATTCTTATGTATGAGATATGAAGGTCATGTATGAGAATATGAAGGTCATGAGAGATAAACTTTAACTGATACGTGTGAGAGTTGATTCCATTGGAAGTGAATTCAAAGTGTGTTTAACTATCATTAAATCAAAGGAATGTGACTACACTGGCTTGATTACATTCTACATGCTGATACAAATGAATGTTACTATTTCTCTCAATAATAGACCAATCCAAGACCCCAAAAATCACAGTATCATAATATAATTATTAACCAATCGGAGCTTTAGATCTAGCCCTGAAATATTTCTCATATACAAGATCTAAATAGAAAAATCTGTCATCAATTAAACTTTCGAGCAGACCAATATAATGGCGTTACGACTCACGCCATCTGGAACACGTTCACATCTGGAACACACATAGGCTAACGTATATTCAGTACTATAGGCTAGCAAGTAGCAATACTCAATACTGAAATAACCATTGTCAACGATTTGTTACCGAACACTATATCTACTTACCTATAAAGTTATTTAATTAAACCGGATGGATCCTGGACTGCTTTTAGTAAGGAATCTTTGAAACTTCTCATCGAAACCCACTTTCCAGGAAGCTCGAAGACTCGACAGGGACTAGTACTCACCAAGAAGCACACTCAATGCGCATAGAGGATATCATAACCAACGAACGGATCCTATGGGCACTTGAAGGGTTTAAAAGTTATAATTCGGCTGGTCCTGCCCGAATTATTCCCTCGGAGTTTCAGAACAACTCGAGGATTATGCTCCCTTGGTTGGAAGTAATCTTCAAATGTTGTTTAAAACTAGTCTGTATTTCGCGGGGGTGGACGAAGCTCAGAGTGATCTTTATTCGAAAGCGGGTAAATGCTCACAGGGCTACCCAAAAGACTTAAGACCCACAACTCTATCATCCTTTCTATTGAAAACCTTGGAAAGACTGATGGATATCTATACATACGCTCAGACTCAGCACGCTTACTGTAAAGTTAAATCTGTAGACACAGCTCTGCATGCCCTGGTAAGTACAATTGAAAAATCAATATTCTCTATTAATAAGAGTTTTGCATGGTGGCGTTTCTTGATGTTGAGGGCGCTTTCAACAATGTTAAGACGGAGGCAATTCTGGAGGGATTGTCGCTACTAGGGGTAGATTACCCAATAAGAATGTTAATCTTTTTCACATGCTTTGGTGCAGGATGGTAAACTCGGAGCTGGGGGAATCCACCATCAGGAGGCGGGTGACTAAGTGAACCCCACAGGGAGGTGTACTGTCTCTTCTCCTCTGGAACATAGCAATCAATGGTTTGTTGTTGTTAGAGCTGGAGAGAGAGGGGATCGAAGTGAGTGCTTATGCAGATGATGTAGCGATAGCTGTCTCTGGGAAATACCTAAGCACGATGACGGAGGTAATCCAAAATTCCCTCCTAATTATTACGAGGTGGGCCATCAAAAGTGGACTAGCAATTAGCGCGTCCAAAACTGAGGCTAGATTTTACGAACTGCGTCCAAGAGACTAGATTTTATGGACAAAGCAAGATTTCTAGGCGTAATCTTAAACATTAAGTTTAGCTGGAAGTCCAACATTCTGGAAAGAGTAAAGAAGGACAATATAGCATTCTACTCGTGTAGAATCGGAAAGAAATAGGGCCTCAAGCTGGAGCTGGTACACTGGCTATTCACTTCCGTAGCAAGACCGGTACTTATGTTTGGGGTTAGTGAGTGGTGGCCAGCTCTTGATAAAGTTACGTACAGAAAACGTATGTGGTGCATAGAATGGCCTGCATGCTTATAAACAGGGTGCTGTTGACAACACCTACAAGTGCCTTGGAGGTCATGTTTCACCTTCTCTCCGTGGGTATTTCGACTATCAGCCATATCTCAGTGGAAATGTCTTCAGACAGGACACTCGACGATTGCTAGATCGCTGAGAAAAGAGCTTGCGAATCTAGACTATGTTACACAGACTTTGTGAGCGGGTCGGCAGCGGAAACGGAAGCATTGCAGTTTTTTACGGATATCTTCAAGCTACACGGTAAAGTAGCAGCTGGAGTCTTCTGGATAAATGAGAGGTAGATATAGCAGTTCGCCTCCCTGATCACTGCAGCGTGTACCAGGCAGATGTGATAGCGATTGAGGAGGTCCTGACCCATTAAAACACTCAAGACTGTGCTTAAAAAGGAAACGGAAGCCTCAGTGAACGATAGGTGGACGAACACTCTCTCATATAGCGTTGCAATGCAAGTCTGGCCAAAGCTGAACGCTCAAAGACACTTAACTCCCTACGAAGATGTGAACTAAAAATGATCGTGGGGATACTCAACGGACACTGCCTACTTGGAGAACATACGAGGAGGGTAGGTCTAGAAGTTAATGACTTTTGCAGAAGCAGTATGGACGAGGAGGAGGAAGAGACCGTAGTCCACATATCCTCGTGCCAGGCTTTGGCACACAAAAGACATGAACATTTGGGCAAGTTCTTAATGGACTGTCTTTCTGATCTCGAAAACTGTAAGGTGCAGCCACTCAACCTAACCTAACCTAACTATAAAGTAAGACTTGTCGCAAGGTGCGATTTGGGCATTCGAGTCTCAGATTTCTTCAAGTAGATTCGACTAAGTGGATTGCTGATGGTTCTCATTAAGCCAATAAGAGATCCGATTGAATCGAGAACTATTCTATAGTCGATAGAGAACCGGTAGACTCTCAGCTATATCTAGACCATGAAATACAGACTCAAATATCCACCTTGTCAATAAATATAAATTGAATGTCAAATCTACAATTTACAAACAGCATGAACGACAAACAAAAATATAATTTATCTAAAATTTAATAATAAATCAAATGGAACCAAAAATACATATTTATACATCTACCTTATTTAAACAGGATTTTCTCTGAAATGACATCACTCAAGGAAAATTCCTTAAATTCCATTTTGTTCAATTTAATAAAAAACAAAAATTGATTGTATCTGCAATTTTGTTGTGCTGTGACCCAAAATCAAAGAAAAACATAAATTCGTCAAGAAAAAAAACTCAATCAATCATTCAGAATCAAATTATTATCCCATCCTCCCACTCTCTCCAGCACTGAGGAATGTATATAAAAATTCGGTAATTAATTTCGGTTTAATGGAATCATGCGATGTAATGATGATGTTTATGCGTGCGATTGATGATGCGTGTAAATGGATTTTCTTCGATTTATATTTAAGGGGGGGTCATGATTATGATTAAAGGTTAATCGAAGAGATCGAATTTATATTCAAGGTGCTTTAAATAATTTGACCAATAATCTGCCGAGAAAGTCAAAAACGAGACAACAAAATAGTTTGTAAATTTTTACTACAACAAGATGACAAAGGGTTTGCGATCAACTTATTGGGACTGAGATTATTTCCAGGAGTCTATTCTTTAGGGACAGGTTAGCTTAATAAGATAATATTGGCACGAATGGATTGTTCCTTGTTTAACTGCTGAATTACGGCAGGTTAATTGGGAGGTGTATCGATTATTATTGAGCACATGAAGGATGCCCTCAAGCTTAATCGTTTTGTTCTTTCTAATTATGGCCTTTGAGGCTCAAGGCTTTCTACATCCGATGCTAGCCTTTAGGACTGAGGTTAGCTCATTAATTCTCCACTCGAACGGGATTCGAACCCGGTACCCCTCGTTACAAGTTCTGCAGCTTCAACCTCTGCGCCATTTATTCGATGATATACTACGGTTCTAGATCGGAAACAGGGTTTGTATATTATAAGTAGTATACGAGCTGGTTGAAAATGGACTTCAAGGTAGAGATAAAAAGCTTTGGATATGGCTGGCTAGAATCTGCATTCTTATAGACAGACAAATAGATTTAAGGCACTTTGTGGATTTCATTCAATGGATTTAGCTTGCATGTGAGACTCGAGTTTCAACACTCTTAGAAGATAATTCTAATTTAAATGTCTGAACATACAGGAAGTAGAATAAAGAAAACCGCTGGTGTCCTCTAGAACTGAATCTTTCTGTAGGGACTTTACAGAAAGAGTCAGATTATATTCACAGGACGCTGAGTAGGTTTAAACCCACATATAGGTCAGCTTCAGAACTAGGGCAATTAAAAATATTGATACCTCCCTTGGTTGATACAACCTATACCAGCTTATTGTGTTCAGCAAACCCGAGTTTAAGAAGTAAGGATGTTAACTGACTTTGACGGGGTTAACATTGCTTGAAGAAGAAAAGGTTAATGTGTCGTATATATGTTGAGATTGGGTATACAATTTTCACCAGAATGTTGATATGATGGACTCCAAACTTTCGTTCAAAATTACCTTGACTCCACTTTGATTGCTCTTGAATAGTTGGGAGTGACTCAATTTAGATGAAATAAAAGATGTTGGATTGCTTCCTTCCAACACATCTTTACGATGAACTAAGCTTTTTTCAACAATTTTGCGTTCCAGAACTGTACATTTGAGTTTAATGATCATGCGAGGAGTATACATTTATATTTCTGTATCTGTCCACAAGTTACTGTTTAACTTGTAGACTCGTTTACATCCGATCATATTTTCTGATCGTCTAAAAACCGGCAAAATGGTTCAGTGATTTAATCTGTTTTCTTTTGGGATGGTTATGCCGTCTTCGAATCTCTATAAGTCAGAATTAAAAATAGGAAGTTCATCTGCATTCTATAATCAGAGATAAAGTGTGTGAACACATCCTCCAGAATCAAATAGGTCGGACCATGAATGTCACAATAGGTCTAAATGATTGGGAGATAAGGGTCTGAGTGACTGAGTTTAACAATTTTCTAACAATGAGCATCATTTACTTGTTGTTTGGCGGTAGTCGAACTCGGTTTATAAGTCTCGTTTGTTTTATTCTGTTTCTACTATCATTTTTGGTGTGTAATGACTCCCAACAGTTTCCTTTTAACGTCCTATCTTATGTCGAAGCAAAATCGAGAAAGCACAGGTCCACTTTGCGTAGACCATCTGCACATTGCATTGCTCCATATCTACATATAAAGGGTCCGCCAAATTACTTTTTTTTTTTGAAAATGCTATAAAAAAAACTACTGAATATTTTCTCAAATTTCTTTTTTTATTTTAAAGTACAATCCTTCCGGTTAATAATGGAAAATAATTTCATTCAAATGGCTGCCTCGGCTGGCCATGCAGTAGCCTACACGATTGGTCCAATTTTTAAGCACATTATCGATTGAGTGCAGCTGTATTTCACCAATGGCTTCACGAATATTGTCTTTTAAACCGTCAGTTGTCTCTGGCTTGTCGGCGTAACACTTATCTTTGAGGGCACCCCACAAATAATAGTCCAACGGTGTCAAATCTCAGCTCTGAGGTGGCCAAACGACATCAGCTCTGCGGCTGATAATGCGATCTTCAAAAACAGGGCGCAAAACATCGAGTGTAGCTTCAGCTGTGTGGCACGTAGCGCCGTCCTGTTGAAACCCAATGTTGCCAATATCCTCCTCTTCAATTTTTGTGAACAAAAATTCGTTCAACATGGCCCGATGAGATCGCCATTGACTGTAACGGCCACTCCTTGCTCATTGTCGAAGAAAAATGGCCCAATTATGCCTCTAGACCAAAATCCGCACCAAACAGTGACTCGTTTTGGGAGTACTGGCTTTTCAATGTATGCGTGCGGGTTTTCTGTGCCCCAAATGCGACAATTTTGCTTGTTTACATACACGCCAAGATCAAAATGAGCTTCATCCGAAAAGATGATTTTTTTGGAAAATCGGCATCTTCTGTAAGTCGATCGCAGGCCCACTCAGCGAAGCGAAAACGCATTGGATGGTCAGTTGGCCTCAATTCCTGAACCAATTGGACTTTGTATGGCGTCATACTAAAGTCTTTATGCAAAATTCGTCTCAATGATGTCTCCGAAATGTTCAATTGTTGAGAACGACGGTGAATTGATGTTGATGGCGCATCACGCACACTTTGGATAGCCAGTTTCTTTCACCTTTATCACAAGCTCACGAACATACGGACCTGACGGTGCTTCTCTTCTTCCAAAATCCGTACGCAATTTTCGCACACATTCTGCAACATTACCATGATTTTCAAAGTAATGTCGCAATATTTCCCAGCGTTGTTGAAGCGTATACACAACCATATTCGTTCAGCGGAAGGATAAAACTAATTATCTGTCAAATCAGACATGATATAAGTGTTACCATTCACGAACTAAGCACTAGTTGAAAAAAAAACTTTAGATGGCGGACCCTTTCGTAGAATTCTTCATTACAACAGAATTAGAACTCGCTTTTCCATCCAGTGTTTATCAGGATTTGAACCCAGAACTATCAACACCATATTGTCACAATCGTAATAAATTAAAGATTATGTTCTGATCTTCTCAATGATATGAGCAGGATAATTGATAACTTCTTTTATCGGTATAGGCCATACTTTGATGCAGTATAACCACCTGTACACGTTACGGTGTATAAAATGATCTACTTTCATGGACAAATTCAAATGGAGATCCATACATCATCATCGCTTCACTCCATAAGGGCAGTTTCTTAATCCAGCAACATACAACGGGATGTTCATATTCAACCACACGATAGGAGAATATCGAGCTGAACTGTGAATTTTGACTAACTTCAAATTCAAGAATCCCACTAATTCCGTCCGTTTATATTATCCGCCACGACCTATATTCATAACGGTCCAATTGAAGTAACCAATTGTTACGACTATCCTCAGTTCGTGTCCGGATTATTAACGCCTCTTAGCACTTTATTTTATTTCACACAATAAATTGTGAACGATTAGCCGTTTGCTCCTGAGGGAGGGCTATGTCACTAGTATTCACTTTACCACTTCATTGGTTAAAACAACAAATCTTCGAGATGGCGGTTTAGTGCTGCAACAGTCAATGTAATGGTGCATAAAGAAGAACCGAATAGAAGCAACAAACTGTCGTCCTTGGTACGACTCTATAGCATCTGCGTATGCAGTGCTTTCATCTTTGTCTGTAGTCTTTTTAGACATTTGGTAGATGACATAGTTGATCCTTTTAATGATCGTAGTGTATGGCCCTTTCCAATCCTTTTACAGTTTGAGTGACTTGTAAAACCAAACCAGTTGTTTTTCTGGAACTCTTAAGCACCAGCATTAATGTCGTAGCGCACCTTGAACTTGTCGGTGACAATCTTGATGCGACCCGGACTTGATTGTAGATCTCGTTAAGTTTCGTTCTCATTTGCTCAATGTATTCTGCGTTGGTGTGTCTGATTTCCACGCACTCCAATTCGCTAGATCATTATATTTGCCTTCCGAACACTCACTACGATTCACCATCAAGTGCAGTAGAAGTCGTTCATCCCAGTTTCATTGATCGGAATTCCCTATTTTTCGGTTGAAACTCTCCACCATGCACAACCTGATGTATAGTTATTGCTAGACAACCAAATCTTCCAACCGTCTCTATTCGTCGAATGAATTTCAGAATCTATATGATCAATTCGTTCAGCCTGCTCAACTATTTATAGTTTTGAACTTTTTATGTACTGTGGTACTCAAATGCCATCAAATACGAGCTGATTCAACCTTATATCCTTCCTTATTCGTTTCTTCCTCTGTAGTAGAACAAACCTGCAATCCTAACTATTTTTTTTTTTATTTTTTTTTACTGCCTATGGCTTTTATTCTTGAATCTTTCCTACATAGGAAACTAACAATATGTAATCAAATCTTAAAGGCTAATATAAATTCAATTAATAAGACTTAACCTATGTTAGTTCTTAATATTAATGTGCACTCGGTAAAATCTGAATTACCTAGCTAGATCCAAAGGATCCATTTTTTTAGTCGCCTATTTCTTGGCCTATTTAATAGTTCCCTGGCTAATTCGTTGGGATGACAAACTAGTTTTAACTGGTATTTTTTGCTGTACTGATCGTTTACGGTATCGATGAGTAAATCACGTCGAAGGTTTGCATTGTGTACATACCAGGGTGCGTTCAACATTGTTCGAACTATTCATGACTGCACTCTTTCCAGTTTTATTATATTGGAAGCACACGCGGAGCCCCACAACTGGATACCATATGTCCAGATGGGCTTAAGTATCATTTTGTACAGCAAGACCTTACAGTCTAGACTTAACTTTGAGTGTTTTCCAATTAACCATAATTTAGTTTAACGCATTTTAATTTGATTTGTTGACGTTTAGCTTCAATGTGTTTTTTCCACGTGAGTCTTCTATCTAAATGAAGTCCAAGATATTTAACACTTTCGTGTTGTAGGAGAGTGATGTTATTTAATCTGACAGGCGGACAGGTTAGTTTACGGAGTGTAAATGTTATGTGCGCCGATTTACGCTCGTTGGCCTTAATTCTCCATTTTATTAGCCATTTTTCGATTTTGTCTAACTGTTTTTGTAGAATTCTTGTTGCTATCGTAGGATTTTGATGGGCAGCTAGGATAGCAGTATCATCCGCGAAAGTAGAGATTTTCACGTAATTTAAAGTTGGTAAGTCTGCTGTATAGATCAAGTACAACACTGGCCCCAGTACACTGCCTTGAGGTACTCCTGCATGAATATCATATAAATCTGTGGATGCGGTATTATATATTTCACCAAAAACTTTCGATTGAGCAAATAATTTTCAATAATTTTACAGAAACTTGACGGTAATTGTGCTCTTATTTTATGTAGAAGACCTTTATGACATACCTTATCGAAAGCTTGGACTATATCTAGGAACGCTGCAGAGCAATATTTTTTTTGTTCAAGGGAGTTCCTGATTTCAGATACGACTCTGTGAACTTGTTCCACTCTTCCATGATCTTCTCTAAATCCAAATTGATGATCCGGTATGATGTTTTTCTTGTTCAAAATTGGCTTAAGTTTTTGCAAAAGCATTTTTTCGAAAAGCTTTGAGAGAGTTGGCAATAAGCTAATTGGGCGATATGAGCTAACATTTGTTTCATCTTTGCCAGGTTTTGGAATCATTATAATAATTGAAGTTTTCCAGATTTCTGGATAATGGCCTGTTTTCATTATAGCGTTATAAGTTATTAGTTTGATACATTTATCCGGTAGATTTGACATCATTTTGCCACTTATCAGATCATGTCCGGATGCCTTTTTTACATCGATGTTGTCCTTGATCGTTTGTTTGACATTGCGCCACTTGTATTTGATTGGCTTGCTTTCAGACGTGTCTGCAAAATTGATTAGATTTTCTTGATTTCTAACTTGCTCGTTAGGTGTAAACACTTCGCTAAGGTGTTTTGCAAATATATTTGCTTTATCTACATCACTTCTTGCCCAGCTTCCGTCAGAGAGTCGTATTGGAGGGAATGAGAGTGTTGGTCGTTTCAGCTTACGTGTAGCTTTCCATAATGAGAAATCCGTTGCTTCAGTAGCTGTAAGTCCCTTGAGATAATGTTGAAGCTCTTCGTCATGTTTATTTAATAAAGCGATTTTCAGCATTTTAGTCGCTTTATTTAACCTTGATTTAAGAGTAGGTGACCTGTAGAGTTGCCATTGCCTGCGTATTGAGCGCTTTGCCATTAGTAGTTGTTGAATATTCGGAGAAAGTTTACGTTTCTTAAAATTAGCAGACTTGATCAGCATAGCATTAATCGGGGTAGCGATCTTAGCGGCTTGTTGTAGAATACTAGTTAGTAATTGTTGAACCACTACGTCAATTTCATAGTTTGTCTGTAATGGAATATTTAACGAACACTTCCAGCTTATTGTAGACTTAAATAGAGACCAATTAGTATATTGATTCGTCAGGAATCTAGATGGCTCTAGTTGTAGAACCTGCGTGTTAAGAGTTATTAATACCGGAGAGTGATCAGAAGACAAATCGTAGCACGTTTCGGCCTTTACTAATGTTCTAGGTATACTCTTTGTTACACAAAAGTCAAGTAAATCGGGGATTTTTTGCCTGTCAGTTGGCCAGTAGGTTGGGTGGCTAGAAGAAATGTGATCCAACTTTTCATTCTGTATACAGTCCCACAGTTGTTTTCCTTTCGTAGAAGTTAATTTCGAACCCCATTGGATATGCTTTGCGTTGTAGTCACCTCCTGCTATGAACTTATCTCCTAGAGTTTTAAAGTAATTCGCAAATTGTTCGCTCTTAATTGAGTGTCTCGGCGGGCAGTAAACCGCAGATATGATGCATTTCCCTGACCACTCTTCTAGACAGATGCTGGTTGCTTGAATGTGTTCTTCCCTATATTTTTGGAATTCATAGTGGTTTATTCTGTTTTTAATAAGAATAGCAGTTCCACCATGTGATTTTCCGCTAGGATGTTTAGTATCGTAGATACTGTATCCTGAGATCTTGAGGTAACTCGTATTTGTAAAGTGAGTTTCGAAAATCAGCATAATATCGATATCGTTTTCAATAAGAAACTTTTGTACTTCGAGTTTATGTTGCGCTAGCCCATTGGCGTTCCATACAACTATCTTAATTGGATTCATTTTTGGTTTTTAATGAGAAGTTGCATGAGAGTATTCATGTTTTGAAGCATGAGACTCATATTAGTCTCCATCATCTGCATAAATTTGTTCATTGACTCATTGAGAGAACTGATCATGTTATAAATACCATGGTCATCGCTTATTTTTGCATTAACAGAGTTGCCTTTGACAGCTTCTGCATAAGATATTTTAGGACTTGTGTTTGGAGATAATTCACTATCGCTGGTTTGATTTTTGAATATGTCATTTAACTTTTGTTGTTCGACTCTTTGTCGTGGAGTCATTTTCTTGCTTAACTCCTTGTATACTACACAACCTCTATAGTTTGCAGTATGATTTTCTCCACAGTTACTACATTTTCTAACCTCGGGTTTTTTTTTATCCAGCTCATATTTGCTAGTTTCATGTAGGTTTCCGCATATAACACACACAGCTGGAAGTTTACAATAATTTCTTGAATGGCCATATTCTTGGCAGTTAGTACATTGTAAAACAGATAAAACAGATATAGATCCTAACTATAGCGATGTATTATCAGTGACATATTTTATCTGCGTGTTGGAACCGATTCTGACATTCGGTCACATACAATGTTTCATTACTTGCAAATTTTGCAAGCAACACTCTTTGACATTCCGTTAAATTTTTTATTTTGATTGACGCCGAAAACATGATTTAACTAGGATGCTGGACACAGTCTGAATAAATCTTAGATCAGAAATAAATAAATTTAACAAAATATATTAAAATTGATATCTCCTACATAAACACAACGTTTTTATAGAAAAGTAAACTTTTCTTTAACTTTTCAATCTTCCATTAATCAATCAATCCCCCACTAATTAAATCAGATGTTCAAAAAAAAATCAAATTAATAGAATCATAAATCTTCTTAAATCCCAAGCAATTAACATCTTTTCATAACAAACATATTATATATGTACATACACATACTCTTTGTTCTTCTTCTTATTTTTACACATAGATACGGTTCCAATGTTAGTGCTCGTAGATCTTTCCCTCGTCTTAAAGTTTTTCCCCACAACACACATATTTAAATTAATCATTAGATAACATAAAAACGAAAACTTAATTTTTTTGAACATTAAAACAATGTATAGCATAAAATGTAAAACGAACGAATAAATCATCAACATAAAATTTTAGAAAAGGATGTGGAACACATAAGAGCCGAAAAATGTGTGTTTTCCCTTGAGAAGCGGGACCTGGCAGATTAAATTAGAATTAAAGAGTTTGCGGCATCCACGTCGAATATGATAAGCATAAAGCCAAGTAACACATGACTGATAAGAACAGTTTCTCTTAAAAACCTCACTCGTCAGATGGAATCTTGACTACTGACTCGATTGTCCAATTGACGTAGGGTTGAGATTTTCCATGTTGATACAAAACTGTCTAGTTTTTGGCAAAGCTACACTCTTTACACACAATGATCATTTTTTACTAAATTTAGCTTTAATTGGGTGCAGGGTGATTGTTGCTAATCTGAACACCAAGCAAACGAATTCAGTCACAACCCACGAGAACGTGGTCTTTCACCACAAAAGGGTATTCCTTGGGACACTGGCATTTGAGGAGTGTGTCGTTGATGATCGCCCATTTAGCACAACGTTGATTTTTCGGTCTTTGAGAAAGCTTTTTATCCCCTTGATGGTCATCGAATCCAAGCCATGTGCCACAAGTTTACAAATTAGATTTTCATGCCAAACCTTGTCAAAAGCTTTGTTTACATAAAAAGCGATTGCAACAAGAGGCGACCTTTTGTCCGGATTATTTGTAAAACGGGTTTAAGTTCTATTGCATTAAATTGCCTCTGGCCTGCCTCTGGAAGATAGAGTTGATGAAATTCTTTAACCATGTCGTTTGACTTATTGCTTTTCATATAGCTCTAAACTTTGAAATCAATTTGTCATCATCATCGCTTCACTCCAATATCGATGTTTGAATCCAAAAACATTCATTTCAAGTTTAGCCACACGATAATAAAATATGGAGCTGAATCGTTAATTCGACTACCTTCATATGCAAGTATCACACTTATTTCTTGCGTTTGTACTCTTCGCCACGATCTATATTGAAGCTGGTCGATATCATAAAATTGTTAGAATTGCCGGGTCCAATTGATGTGACCAACTGTTACGACTCTCCACTTTATTTTATTTCACACAACAAATTCTATAATTTTTGAAAGCCCCTGGCCACTGATTGTGACTATGTCACTAGTATCACTTCACTTTAATCAATTTACCACTCACTGGTTAAAACAATAAATATTCGAGACGGCGTTTTAGCACTGCTTATATACAAATTGGATGGATTCTCAATTTTTTCATTCTACGTAACAATCAATGTAGGTTTGGTTTGGTTAGGTTGAGTGTCTGCTACAGCACACTTAGACCGGCGACGGTCCGTTGTGATACCATAGGATCTTACTCCCCTTATACCCCTATGAGAACCAGTTTGAGCTGTTTACGTAGCGTAATAAGTCTCGCACATTACAGTTTTCGAAATCAGAAAGGCAGTCCATTAAAAACCTACCCAAATATGCATGTCTTTTGTGTGCCAAAGCCGGGCACGCACATAGGAGGTGGACTACCGCCTCTTATGCTCCTCCTCGTCCATACAGCTTCTGCAAAAGTCATGTTCTCCAAGAAGGCAGTGTCCTGTGAGTATCCCCACGATCGTTTTAAGTTCACGTCTTCGTAGGGAGATAAGTGCCTTTGAGAGTTTCAAGTTCAGCTTTGGCCAGACATGTCTTGCAAGTCTACATGAGACGGTGTTCGTCCACCTATTGTTGGCTTAGGCTTCCGCCTCTTTTTCAAGCACAGTCTTAAGTGCGTTTATGGGTCTCCCCAACTTTGCCCTTTCCGGTAGAAGTTGGAGAGTTGTACCGTGCCTCGCTAGTTCGTCCACCCAACAATCAATGTAATGGTACATACATTTCACTGTAGTACATTTCGAGATCTAGTGTAACGATCCCCAGTATTTTATTTGTGTTCGTCCCGAATAAAGACATCAAGCTGTCGTCTTTGGTACGATGTTTACCTTAAGTATCGTAAGTGTTTAACAGGCCCAAATGTACATATAGTATAGCTGTTCGAGTCGACCGCACGTAATTTCGAAATATTACGTCAGTCGGTTTCGCATGTCTCTGAACTGTTCTATATGGGTCACGTTTAAATGATTATGCTAGACTTAAACTATCAGGCAGTAATCAATTTTTGCTTAGCATACAGATAGCATAGGTTGTTATAAGTTGGAATGGTTTTGCTATGTATGAGCGATTGTTCCTGTTGCTGTTTCCCAATATGTATTTAATGACCGTGCCGTGCCGTATAGTGAAAGTTAGTCTCGGCTGTTGATATTACCATTTTGGTTCCACCAAAAACTTGTACTTTTGCAGAATAATCTTAGCTTAAGGCATACACAAACACTTTTTGCATGCTTTAAGCCAAGAAGAAATTGAGTCATTCAGTCGGATAAAAGCGATGAGGCAAAATGGTGTTGTGATAACTGTTTTATGAACGTTTTCCAGAGAAACAGTAATGACAATATGGGACACTGAAGAGCAATGCAAAATGCGGATAGCCCGCAAATTCCAAGAATTTCTTTTATTCCAGCTTCTTGTCAAATTTCGTTGTCCTGGTCGTGGCACTGATAGATAACCTTCACTGCCGATACGTCGTATAATCTTTAATATTCCACTTAGTTAACCACGGCTACGACAGTTATCTTTCGTTGGAATCAAAAATTAGCAACCTAGGACATTACTCACTATAGATTTAGCATAGTGAAGCCAGTGTTAGATTCAGAGGATTTCTATAAATTTTACATTTGACCCTGGTCGATGCTGAGCCAGCTATCACGATCTATAATTAGATACTGATCAATCTGATTATACCTCTCCAGTCCGCAGCTTTATTCACTTCCATGCAGTCGTAGAAAGAAGCACAATAACACAAGGCATATTCCGTTAATTGCACTTCCGAATTGGAACATTGTGCCATTATGTGGCTTCACAATTTCACACTAATACAGTTAGGTTCGGGAAAAATAAATGGAAGTGACATACCAGTCATACCATCAGCGGCTCCATTTGCCTCAATTAAATCATGATCAGCAGCCAAAAATGAAGATTTAGCTGCTGATTTTATTCGTAATTTGCATTGCTCTGCCGAGTTTAAAGTTTCTCAAACCAGCATAGATTCACAGGTGTTTCATCAAAGTTTTTAAGCTTTTTGACTTGTCTGACAGAATATATAGATCCTATTACTACATAGTCATCTCTTTTTGAAAACGGTAGCTTTTTTAACACTGCTCCCACTGCAGTTGCACATTAAAAGACTACTGATCCAATGGCTGATTATATGCCGGAAACATTGAAATCGTTTAATGTAATAGTTTCTAACTGGGAAGGTGAAGCTGAGATGAGCGCTCATTAGAACACAGGTCTATGGTATGGTATATGAACAGGGAATAAATTGCCGGTGAGGATAGTTTTCATTGAGCAAAAGTTAGCTATTCTGAGTCCCTGAAGCCAAGATCGTAACTCATCCTGGTTAGGAACTACTATAATACATTAAAAGAGTTGTAATGATTTAATTTTTTTCGGTGTATTATAGTCAGACGGCATCCCAAAGGGTTGATATTGGCTTAAAATTAGATTTTAGATAAAGCTTTTAAGAAAGTCTGAGGAAATACTTAAAACATAGATCATCATGGTACGAGCAGCCTCCTTTTTCTTGTCACCGAAAAAAAACATTGTATAATATTAACGACAGAGTCTTCGTTAAACAACTAACGAATGATATCATTAATGAAACGACAAATTTATTATTGTTACAGATTTTTGTAATCTTAATATAAAATTCTTTAAATTATATTTTGATATTCAAGTAAAATCACATTATCTGAACATGCTTTGATTAATTGAATTAGATTTTGACAGTTCAAGAACTTTCATTAACAAAACTAAAATTATTAATTTTTATTAAGATTCGTTAATACGTTTGAACATTTTTAATTAATCGTACTAAGTAGTACTATTTTTTCTTTATTTAATAATTTTTCTTTCAAAAAATTGGTATAGAAGTAATATTCTTTAATTTAATTAATATTTGTTAAATAAAAAATAATAATTGAAAACATTTATAAAAAACCAGGCTGTTAAACGGTAAACCTCAGTTAAATAATAATAATATTTGGATTAATATTAATTGTTTTGATAAAGCTTAATTAGGTCTAGTACATTTCATATAGTTAGACAAATTTTCCTAATACTAATGAAAGTTCTTTCAAACAATTAATTTCAATGCAAACATTTTATTATACAACTAAGATCTACCGTTATCATAATTGGATACGTAATCATAATTGGATAGTCAATGTGGAAAGATGCAACTTACAAAACCACATTTGACACGTGCTTAATTCTTGTGAAGTTTACATTTATTTTGGTAAACTATTAAGAAATTGGAAACAACCAGATAGTGTTAAAAAAATTATAATTATATTAAAATAATTCCTATAAGCTGAATTGTCAAAATAGGTATTTGCAAGGATATTGAAAACAACAAGTACCTGTCTCAGTCTAGTCCCAAGTTTATTTTCTTATACTGGCACTAAGCAATCATATACTGTGAATATGATTGATTTTAGTTCTTTAATATTTATATATATATATATATATATATATATATATATATATATATATATATATATATATATATATATATATATATATATTTATATATATATATATATATATATATATATATATATATATATATATATATATATATATATAAAGCGCCCGCGAGGCGCAGCTACACGTGAAAGGTGTATTTGTGGGAACGAATATTCTTTAATTCAAATATCTGTATTTTATTAATACTACTACATTTAATTAAAATTCTTTTAAAATACTGTAATTAATGTTAATTAATATAATTAATATTTTTTAAATTGAAAGTATCAAACTAACAATAACTTCCGTAATGTTAAGATGATTTAATATTAAAATCAAATCCAGATTTAACTAATATTCATCATTATAACAAACATTAATTATTTCTTATTTCTAAAATAATTGTATTAATTAATAGTTGTTGATTAATTTTTTGATGTTTGATTAATAAAATTGCATAAAATTAATTAATTATTCGTCGGCTGCATATAGACGACGAGTTTGTTTAATGAACACCAGAATTCGTTATCTATACACAATTATTTTTTTCGGTGACTACGCCTTTTGCATATTAATCACCTTATTTTTAAGTCATGATGCATTAAGTCTCCTTGCAAGGTATAGAGTTGCCCAAAAAAGGCTAAATAATGCTTTAATATAATCAGTAACTCACCTTTAGTTTCAATTCAAACGCTTTATCCTAATGAAAAGTATCGTAGAATAAATTTTTTGACACACTCAGAAAGTACGAACTCTGTCGCAGATCTCGATGATATTTTGATTTCAAATTAGTTTCTGAATCATTCATATGCATAAATTTGACTTCACTAGAAAATCGAATTGTTGCGCCATTGAAACCCAGGACCATAAACAAAAGCTCCGTGGTCCTAGTAAAAGCACTAGTTTTTAGGGTTCATATCGAGTTCCGCGCATTCAATCTGATTAACTTATTCCCATCGAATTTTCGATTAAAAGCTCGGGTTGTTTTATAGTTGTAGCATGGAACCCGTCAATTACCAAAGACCATATCAGATGCTATCAAAAGATCCCTTTTTCATCAATTGACTATTAACTTGTCATAATGATAAGCCACGATTCTAATGTGTTGATTTTATCCATCTTGCATTTACAATTTTAACTAACGGTTATCTTGAGTGTGGCAACATTTACGAAATAAATCCTTTTATGCATAACTCAGCCACTTTCCATAACTTCAATTCGCCATACCAATCGAATTAGAAGTTTGAGAACTCTCAAGTAATACAATCAACTCCAGGTGAATCCTATGAATTCCTCATAGGATGGATTTTCAATGAACATTGCTGCGGCTAATATTTGAAGATTTTCAAGTACAGTCTGTGATGCATCTGGAACATTAGGTAAGGCAGAAAAATATTCACGCCGTGTTTCGAGTACCGCATCGACGTTAATACAGAGTAGTTGACTGAGATCTTAGGGTTTCGTACAATCCAGTGACTCATTTAAAGAAACCTCGCGAATTTCAGTGAATTCCACCATTTTCTGCTTCTTCCTCTATACAAATGCGTTTAACTGGTCCTCCTAGCAAGAACAGCTTTATTCTTCTATACATTATATGAACCGAGTCTGTGCTTCCTTGTGGGCTATTCATATTTGGTCATAGTTTTCACTATACCAAGATCTATAGACTGGCATAGGATCAATCGTAGATTGTATGCCGTTTGGTTGAAATACTGATGCCAGATGTTGTGCAAACAGTTCTGCTTTTTCTTCATTACGTCGCACCCATTCTCCATGTTTCATTTATGTAGAACTTAGATTATTGGCCTCTTGTATTAAGGAGCTTTCCAAAGAGAATAATTTTTGCTAGATTTAGGATTTTCAATACAAGAGCAATTCGTCGCAAGTACCATCCTTCCCAGATATCTTGTAATTCTTCATTCGTTAAATAACGTCCCGCACTTCATCGTATGTTGGTGGCGGATGATGTCTGTTTTCGTGCCAATATCTTTACTTTTGCCGATACGAGGCTTTCCTCGCGGTTATGTAGGCATCGTGAGGTTGCTTGGCTTTTTGTGATAGATTTTGTTGGAGATTGCAATGTTTCTTGCATATCCTTCAGACAATCCAGAAAAATGCCGTCTAGAGGATGTGGTCTATCCACCAAGTTGTACAGTTGTGCTTATAGGTGGCATTTGGATTATTGGCCTCTTCTATCTTTTAGTAGCTTTCCTAAGAGAATAATTTTTGTCAACGTTAGGACCCAGCCCTTTCAAATAATTTTCAGTGCAAGGTTTTTGGTGTGCTTTAGTTAGTTGATTAACTTTATTACTTACCCATATAATGTTTCTGGTTCTATCCTACACCTTTCATTTATCAGTTCTCGAATCGCCAGGGAGTAGTTAATCCCTTGTATGCCTTCCTCGTCTTATATAGGGATGTTGCCTCTTTTTAACTGCTTATGATAATTGAGGTAAACATTGCCATAACTTATATTATTGCAACTAAGATCTCAAATGTTATGCTCACACTAACAACACATCAGACTTAAGTTTCATTATTATTTAACAATAAAACAAGAATCAAAAACATAAAAGCTTGAAACACAAATTTCTAATTCAATAAACTTTAAAATTAAAAAAAAAAAGTAAAAAATTTGCTAAATTACAAAACTAAACAGAAGAATAAACTATGTATCTTCACCAATTTACTCTTCCAACTTTTCTTTTATCTATTTTAGATATTAGAAAGCCATAACAATGAACTAGATAAAACTACAACAATAAAATCAAATCATAAACTTTTGCCAGGCACAAAACAGTAGAAAAGTTCACAAAAGCGTTTTTATATGTTGGATAAAAGTTAAAAAATTTCAATTAAAGTTTAAATTAACTCACTGCGGGTGGTTTATATACGAGTGTAAAGTGGTTAAACCCATTCTAACACGCTATACGTTGGCATACAATTTATTATACTCGTATCATGGATAACAACAGTGTTGCCGACACTCAAAAGGTATGATGTGCTCCACAACGATAAGCATCTAGTATTGTACTGGTTTCATTGTTGTACATCCGGATATACTTGTTGATTATATTTATTCTTTAACTTTTGTGTGTAGCTTAAAAAAGCTGCGGTATGCCGTAACACAATGTTTATAATGTTCGACACAGGATGTGAAAACATGTTTGTGCAGCATAAACATTTTTTGGGTCGTTTTGATGAGGACCATACTTTTGGGTGACGAAATTTATTTACTTTGAACAAAGTGTGAACTACTTCTTCGGCTGGCGCTAAATTTCATAATAATGGTGACTTTCTCTGGATATAAACTCCGCTTCCTTTATTTATCAGTCGATAGATATCTGCCCCTGGTAAACTAGTGCACTATAATGCCTATTGCTACAATAAGCAGCCTATTTTTTTGCAATTTATTAGCCTCTCGAGCAATAGGTCATTAAAAACAACAATAGTGTAGAGTCTATGGTAGACATAAGCATTGCAAGTAATGTAACACCAAACATACTACTTATAGCAGGAGTCTGGACTAGTCTGATAATATAGCTTAAGGCACTTCCTCCGAAATGAAGCAGCACAGCAAAACAAAATAAAGCACCAAAATCACCAAATCATGCAGAGAGGATGCTTTTCCAAACAGTCACCACAAGTGACCCTCAGACACGATGATCGAGTGTGTTCAGATCTCTTTCAATGTCATCCACCCATCGTATAGGAGGTTTCTCTCGTGGTTCTACTTTCGTTGGTGCCGACTTTAAAGCTTCTTTATTTGTCGAATTTTGCAAACTTGACGATTTTAAGAATCCAATGATGTCAACATTATAAAAACCATTTCTGATCTGATGAGTCATTTGCATTAAATGATTAAAAGGCTGATTTTTTGAGAGGCCCGAAAATTATTCAAATTCTGCCAATATTTTTTGCTTACAATCACAGGTCATAACTGGTCTTATAAGCGCGATAAATAAAGAGAAATCAAGACTTTGGTATTGCCGTGTTGTCTACATTCTACAATTAATCTAGATATTGAAAATCATTCATCTTCTCATATTGTGTTTCTCCTGAAATTATGTCTCTTCGTGTCTGGCTTCTCACAGTGATCATATATTTGGTCTTATATTTGGTATATTCGAGTTAATGCATGACTTATTCTAATGATAGGTTGGAAAGAATATGAGCTGGATGTTGGGTATACTGGCCACACCTCAAATCATATCTCTAAGACATCTTCAATTAACACCGTTCACTTTGACTCAATAATTAGAATTTTGCACAAAGAAATCGATTTAAAAATGCGTAGACAGGACAAGACGTTTCCTAATGCATTCATCTTAACGCTGACGTACACCTATTGATAGTCTATGAATAGACTATTTACATGTATGTTATTCCGTAGCCATCTCTAAGACCATTCTCAGAGTGAAAACTTGATCAGTCGTTGATCTGTTGAAACAAAATCGCATTAGCAATGATCCAAAAGATCCTCTCACTGTATATTGATGACTATTTCGCGACTTCGTTGGCCAACAACCTTGTAGCCTCTGTTCCACATCGCTATATATCGTGGTAATTGTTACAGTTTAACCGATCTCCTTTTTTATGTAGTGGAGAGATAAGAACCCAAACATGCGGTAAAATATATAATCGCCGCCATATTTGAACATTTTGCTCCAAATGTCATGCTCACAATGACATCCCGTTATTTTTCATTCGTGAAATAACGTCTTGTAATTGATCATGTAATGTTGGTGGCGGTGGAGGGTCATCTCCACAATAATTTGAAAAATTGACGCAAGAGAGGTTGTTGCTCAATAAGTGGTGTCTATCTATTTAAAAGCGAAGAGGAATAATTTCTCCACACTTCAAGGACGGTTTCTCGTACATATCGATATCTATCTCTCAGGCCTGAATTTTCTTTTGCCTGCATAGCAAATACGAGGCTTCCCTCGCGATTACGAAACCATCGTAAGATTGCCTTGTTTTTTTGTTTTTTTTCCGGTTTTTACAGGCCATTGTTGGCCCGTACCGTGTCAACAATCTGGCTCCAACAGTTTCGAACACGAGCCAGCTCTTCATACTGTTGTAAGCAGTTGGAAGATGCCAGATCGCTCTCTACGCCGTGGAGCCATCGTCGCCGACAGCGACCTCTTCGCTTACCGAAAGGCAGTTCCCCCCGTCAAAGATCGCTGTATCATTCGTTTCGGATCAGCACGCAGAACGTGACCGAGCCAGCGTATTCGCTGTCCTTTGATTTCATGCACGATATCAGGAATTTGCAATAAATTCCTGATCTCGTGATTGAATAGAACTCGGTATGTGCCATCGACGTCGCGTTTTGGGCCATATATCACACGCATGATTCTTCTCTCGAATGTTAGAAGCCATCTTTCGTACTCATCCGTCAAGGTCCAACTCTCACATCCATACATGACAATGGGTCTGATCAACACTCTGTACAGTTTCAGCTTATCCGTATTTCCAAGATATTTTGATTTCAGCAGTGGACGTAGAGGATACAAAGCCCGATTGCCAGCAGCAAGCCGAACCTTGATATCCTCTCCCACACTATTATCGTGAGTAATGAGAGATCCAAGATACTTGAATCTCATCACTCCTTCAAACGTGTGGTTTCCACTACTGAAATCAATTGCGTCTTGGTTTCGAAAACCAGAGATCAGATATTTGGTTTTGGACTCGTTGATTTTGAGACCAACGGAAGCTGAAAACTGTTCCATAGTGGATCAAGTATCTCTTTCACTCTGTTGCCATTTAATCCAATCACACAGATATCATCTGCATATGCAAGAAGTTGATTGGATTGTCGGAATAAGATGTTGTCCTGAAGTGTTTCACTTTTACGAAGGATGTATTCCAACATGAGATTAAAAAGTATCGGGAACAGCGCATCTCCTTGTCGAACACCAGAAGTGATTGCAAAAATTCTCGATAGCCTGTTCTCAACTTTGACACAGCATTGTGACTGCGTTACTGTCATTTTACACAGATGTACATATTTTTGTGGTATTCCTAAATATTCAAGCGCATACCATAGCCTCTCTCGATTGATCGAGTCATAGGCTTGCTAGACATCTAGGAATACCTGGTGTACATTGCGAGATGTTTCGTAGTACTTGGGAAGAATCATCCGTAGCGAAAAAACTTGATCAGTGACTGACCGATTTGGACGGAATCCTCCTTGGTAGTCACCGACAATTTCCTTCGCTATAGGAGTAATTCTTCCCAAGATTATGTAAGACAGTAACTTATATGCTGTGCAAAGGAGAGCTATACCGCGATAATTCTCGCATTTCATGCGATCACCCTTTTTGAATATTGGGCATAACGCGGCCACTTTCCATTCGTCAGGCATAACTTCATTTCGCCATACCAATCGAACAAGGTCGAAAAGACAGTTCCACAAAGTTAGCCCTCCGAATATCAAGAGCTCTGAATTAATGCAATCAACCCCTGGTGAACGATTTTTCTTTAATCTCTGCATGGCCATTGTGAATTCCTCATAGGATGGTTCCTCAATGAACATCTCCGCGGTCTGTATTTGAGGGTATTCAAACACAGCTTGTGATACATGTGGAACATTAAGTAGATCAGAGAAATGTTCACGCCATGTTTCGAGTACCGCATCGACGTTAACACAAAGGTTTCCATCCTGGTCCCGAATGGCAGTTGACCGAGATCTTAAGGTATGGTGCAATTCGGTGATTCCTTTAAAGAAACCACGCGAATTGTGCTCATTGCTGAGTTGTTGTACTCTTAAGACCTTGGCCTTCCACCATTCTCGCTTCTTCAGTCTACAAATGCGTTTAGCTGTCCTTCTAGCGAGAACTGCTTTGTTTTTCCTTGCGATTGTAAACCGAGTCTGCGCTTCATTATAGGCTATATTTCGTTGCTCAACAGCAAGACGACACTCCTCATCAAACCAATCATTTTTGGGCTTAGTTTTCATTATACCGAGAGTGTGCTGGGCAGCATCGACAACCGAGGTTTTCAATACTTCCCAGACACTGTTCACATCATCAGATTGGTAATTGGATCGTAAAATACTATTACTGACAAGATCTTGATATTTTCGTTGCGTTTCTTCATTTATCAGACCTTCACAGGAGAATCGCGTTCCTGTCCTCCTTGACTTGTACGAAAATTTCCATCGTAGCTTTGTAGCAACCATAAAATGGTCACTGCCTACGAATTTGGTTGACGACCGATACGATCTCACGTCTTGGACAACCCGAGCCCGGTCTTTTGAAATCAACACATGGTCAATTTGGCTTCGGGATGTTTTACGTGGATGTGTCCAGGTTTCCAAATGGATGTTTTTGTGGGGAAAGAATGTACTTGCCAGTTTGAGATCATGAGCGATCGCAAAGTACATCATTCTTTCCCCATTTTCGGTCGCAGTTTCGTGTCGGGAGTACGGACCTATGTTATCACATAAGTCGGTCTGATTTCTGCCAGCTCTAGCATTAAAGTCACCAATTACCAATCTGATATCGTGCTCAGGTATAGAGCCCATCAGATTATCCAAATTATTTTAAAATGAGTCTTTATCTTGGGGTTGGCTTACATCAGTGGGCGCATGTACACAAACAATTGACAGGTTGGCTAATCTCATGTGCAAGCGAAGCTTACACATTCGATTATCGACTGCTTGGAAATCCAACACAGCCTGTTTTACCTGCGGCCCAATGAGAAAGCCAACTCCAAGATTTCCGAGGCCATCTCCACTGTGTAGCAACGTATAGCCTTGGGACACATGGACTCCACTTTTAGGCCATCGAGTTTCTTGGAGCGCTACGAGTTCCAGCCGATACTCCTTCATACATGTGATAAGGCCGTCCAACGCACCAGGTTATTTAGGCGGTATCCGATTTTTTTGTTTTTGTTGACATTTTTAACTGTAATTGTTTTTTACGGATGCGGGTCGTCAGCCCAGCGATCCAACCAGATTTAGTCGCCTCCTACGACAAGCTCTGGATACTGTGGTGGTATTCTATGGATCTCATGTTTCGTTCGAAATATTAACGAAACATGGTTGCCCCCACCCACTAGGGCCTGGTTATTTGTGATTGTCTTGTTATTGATAGATTTCGTTGGCAAGTGTAATGTTTCTTCTGAATAGCCCTCAGACATAATCATTGCCCAAAGATTTTAAAACTACGGCCTATATAGTGGACATTGATGAATCGGTCATCGCGGTATTAATTTTGTCCTAATGTTCATAAACATATAGTCAGGAACTGGTCTAGTCTTCACAATTTATGATAAAATAGTCTCAAAGGATTTGAGTAACTTCGTTGCTTAAGCTATGGTTTTCCAACGTGTGATACGCTGATATAAAAGAAGTGGTCAGTCAATATATTGACTTTATGTTTCGTTCTGATGTTGTTGAGTCTAGCTAAATGCTTTTAGGACAAGGGAATGTGGTCGATTTGATCAATTGCTGTCCTGTCGTTTGACTTACATGTTTCTAAATGAATGCGCGTATATGTGGGAGAATGTATTAGCAACTACCAATTTATAAAGTAATGCTAGCTCAGTGATTTTTTTGTTGGGTGACTGTTACGCATATGCGCATTGCATAGCTTCATACCAGCCTATAGTGCTGACATGGTGTTCATTCACACCACCGATCGCACCGCCCAAACGATCGATGGTGAAAAATCCCTTTTTGCATCTTGCCCCTATCGGGATTCGAACCGGTACCTCTCCCACTCCAACTGCCGCAGCTTTAACCAACCAATTGTTTTTCAAACGTCGTTAAGGGTGTAAGTGACAAGTGAATAAAATGTTAGATGGACGAAAATGTTAAACTTTTAATGAGTGGCATGATACATAATAAAAGGGGTTGCTCGACTGTTATGGAAATGACAGGGATCCAGTGACAGGGATCACTATTTTATTTACAGTTGCAAGTTTGGTTACATAACGGGTAGTGATTGATATGAAATCGTATATGTGGTATTTCCTGAAAATGAAAAGCATTTGGAGAGTTTCTAAAAAGTCTTAAAAGCTTTTAAACTTAAAATTGAATTAAAAGACTTTCAACTTCATAACTTCTAAATGTCACCTTACACAGCTGAAGCGAATAAATAAACTGGTAAAATGAAGATAACCAGCCAATCTCTTTTACTGTTATTATTCCGAAAAATATTTTTGGGGGTAATCTAGATGATAAACAGTGTTTTTCCTCCCAGTTTGTTGATTTAATTCGCACTGCTTTCATGATAAATCTGAAAAGTCTTTCTTCACCAAAAACGTCGTTACGAGAGGCTTTTCTTAGGTCGACTTATTTTGCAATGATAATAAAACACTCAACGAATTGAGTGAGATTTAGTGTGATAACTCCCGCAATTCCTTATAAAAACAAACAAAGCTTTCAATTATTATCAGTATCCTGGCAGACTTTTTCTTCTAGTGGATATAAATTAAACAAATTCCAGGTGATGGAAATATATAGGATCAACAAATCTTACCAGTTCGTTAATAAGAGTCTAGAAACGTATGTATAGCCGGATTATATACCTTGGATTAATTAACATAATTAATCTGATCCAATTGTGAGGCAAAAACTTTTCATACTGCACAAACCATTTGAATTATTTCACCCAACATCTTTTGTCTCGTCTTGTTTATCGTCTACAATTCGGTTCATTTATAGAATTGTGATTGTGGTTTGTTATTGTTCAAAAAATGAGATAAAAACGAAACACAACAATGATTTCGAAATCAAATAAATTTTAATGCCTCCCCTGGTTGATAAATGATGGAAGTTGAAAAAAGCTTAGATTTGTTTGAATTTTTTATTCGCTATTGTCAACCCTTACAATTTTAGATCTTAGATATTATCCATCCATATGTGATTATCCTTAATGGTTATGTTGTCGATTATGGAACGGGTTACGGAATAATAATCTCATTCGATTTGTGTGTATGTTATGATG
Source organism: Tipula lateralis (assembly GCA_963932295.1). Taxonomy (NCBI): domain Eukaryota; kingdom Metazoa; phylum Arthropoda; class Insecta; order Diptera; family Tipulidae; genus Tipula; species Tipula lateralis. The sequence continues at coordinate 55,222,993 of OZ010738.1, forward strand.
ACTAGTAAAAGTTTATACTAAGCTTCATCATTCTGGCTGTTTCATATAGTTTTGACAATACATATCTCCGGCACAATTTCTTCGATGTAGTCATTAAGACATTGACACTTACAAGTTCTTCAGTCATAATGGATGCTGATCGATAGTAAAAATCTGCATAGGTAGTATTTCCTTGTCTCTATCATACTGGTGTTAGGTTATTCTCAATTCTTCGTTATAGGTCTTACGTCCACGAAACTATTAATCTAGCGTTTTAGTTCAGTTTGTAGACTAAAGTTGGGCATAAACGATTAGTTGATTTTCCTAATGGTACAGTAGGTTTATTAAACAAATATCAACCATCTTAGATGCACAATTGGACCGGATATAAGTAAAACAGTCATTCTTGGGAATATTTGATAAAAAATATGTTGAAATAGTGACTAGATGGCTGATGTTCTCTTGCCATAGACCTGGACAATTGTCTACGGTAGATTTGTAGATGCGTCTCTTAAAGATATGAGACACTAACTAATATGTATTAGAAAAGATTTGTCTTTTAGTTGCTGTGTCATCATTTTCATACAGTGGTCTGATTTAGTAGTATACAGACGAACTATACATATTGTCTACCGACTTTACTAGACATCCAAAGAGGCTTATATTTATTCCGTTGTTTGAGTCCTTCCAATAACGTTGACTACGACTTGATCATATATGTGAAATTTGCAGTATACGTTCCAATAGCTGATGAACATTGTAGCTTGGTATCTGTTTCTATACCTTATTTAGGAGCTTTTGATTAATCTACAAAGACCTGGATACAATTTGTTAGGGTCTAAATGACTCTTAACTTTTCTTGGATCTCTAGTGACCTATTTTGCTCAAGATACTCGCCAAATTAGAATTGAATATACAATTTGTTCGAACAAAAAAAAGTTTAAGCCTTTCTTATATTATACCAACAGAAGGTGCTCCCAGACAATACATGTTATACTTATCCAATGGAGCCTTCAACAATGAACCGTTTTAACTGGCCATTGTTGGCTTTATTCAAGTTCAAAACACGCCAATTATTCAACAATCAAGTTGCAAACTGTTTACTGTTAAACAACTAAAACTGTCAAATCGTTCTATATGTCGTAAACCCGGCAGCAGATACTTGAATATTATCATTTTTTCGATGTATGATTCCAATACTGCATCTAATTCCATCTTGGTATTTAACCAGAGATCAATCATTTAGATTAGGGCACGTTAGTTTAAAACCCATCACACAGATATCATATAAATGTGAAAGAATTTGATTGAACTATACCAATATCTGCCACCTCCATGCCAATCTCACTATACCAATGATGGATCTCATTTCACCAAAGATTCCGCCGACGAATATAATGGGTTTAAGTGTTTGTTATTTGTTTATTTGAGCTGAGAGAACTAGTATCGGACCCCAATAGTCAAGGTAAAGTAAATAGTATTTTCAACTATCACTTCCTGTTGAAGTGCAGTATTCATGGATCGATCGATTCTCCATGTTCGTTTTAAAGTTAGACGTTAAGCAATACAGTCTTCAGATGGGCTACGCAAAGAAAACGACACACCTGTACTCTTTATGAAGATTTACTAAACTTAAATTGTGCTTCTGCTTTAACTTCATTAACCTTGTCCTACAAATCCTTATAAAATAAGTTCGATCCTGTTATAAACTTGTTGTGAAAGCAGATTTATCGCTATAGCTTTGGCTGTCAGTTGTACCTCATGTTAGAACTACATATAAATTATCTTAAAGCTGGGTGTCATAAAGTTATCAATCGATAAATAGACGATATAACGTTATCCAGTTTCAGGAACCATAAGGCCAGGCTCATCATCAAATGAGTATTACTTTCAGCCGATCTTGTACAGTGTGACCCAAGTTAGAGTTTATCGGTAGAGTTAGTCACAAACAAAGTAGTTGGCCGTGATTTAAAAATCTTTAACCTCCAAAACCATTTGCGACTCGTATTCTGCGACCTTCAATACACTGTTGCCAGCTAAATCTTGAATATATACGTAATGCGTTCGAAGTCAACATTTCATTCGTTTGGGTGTTTCAGTTTCGGATTACTTGGTATGCAACACAATGTGTGATTTGTATATAATGATACTGATCGCGATATGCAACTTATGAGTTCTTCTCGAAGGTTGTTAATACACATTTAGCCTTATTGTTTGGACCATATCGTCGACTATACATTATGTCATAAGATTTGACATATAATCCTCAAATTATGCAACCCGAAAATGTCAGTAGTTCAACGTATCAAACCATTTAGTATACAAATCAGCATTTTGATATGTGAAATTGAGAATCAACCTTACGAAAAATAGAGAGAATACGTAGTGGAGAAAGCTGAGAATGGCAGTCAACAAATGAATATGTCGTAGAAAATTGAACAAATCTGCTAACAGTGACATCTTTCATTAAATAGTGAAACTTCAAAACTAAGATAAATAAATTAACGATTAATGCAGTTGTAGTGAACTGCAGAGACTGTCCCAATTCACTTGGTGCAAATGGTTTAATTGATCGGTAGTATCTCTTTCAATTTCAATTCCTCTGTGGTCGGGGGGAACGCTTAGAATTCCACCACAGTATCCACTGCTTGTCGTAAGAGGCGACTAAAATGGTTGTTTTGTTGGGCTTCACCCACAGCCGTAAAACTTGTTATTTTATTTGATTTCCTTTTTTCTTTATATTTTTGATTTACGTTCAAGTTATTATTTCGCCCGCGTTCATTTATTTTAATTTTGTAGTTTTGCTTAAATCATTTCAATTTTTATTTTTTGTTGGCATAATCCTCGTAAAGAAAATATTGATAGCCTTACCATCCATTTTGCCAATGTCCGTGGACTCGTGAATAATAAAAACTGCGCACATCAACATCTCGAATCACGCAGGCCCAACATATTAGTGCTAACGGAAACAAAAGTATCTCATAACATCTACGAGAACGAATTCTACTTCAAGCGCTACCAGTTCGAACAAGCATTCGAGTTGCAACGTGGAGTGTGCATATTCATTAAAGACCACATACCGTACTCTCGATATCAGAAGTACGAAATTTTCTCAAAGACCGCTCAAACTATTGTACTTAAAATATCCCTCCCTAATAAAATCCTTTTTGTAATTAGTTTATATAGATCTCCTAATCAAACGGATTCAGAAACTATGAATTTCTTCGAGATTTTATCAGACAAATGTGATGACATTCGCAATCAACATCCCTACTGCGAATTAATTATAGTTGGTGACTTTAATGCCCACCATAAAACATTGTTGAATCACTAAAATACGAACTGTGCTGGGCGTCAGACGGAGTGGCTCGCTGTTTCGCATGACCTTACGCAGATTCTTAGTGATTCCACATTTGAATGTCAAAATTCTACAAGCAGTCATATTCTGGATCTTTGTCTAACAACAATTCCGCATTCCATGGAAGCGCGTGTCGAGGCTCGAATTGGAAATTCTGACCACAACCTGATAACAGTCAACATTACTGTCGCAACACCACCAGAATTTAGACAGCAGCCAAGGCGTCTATGGCATTTTAACGAGGCTGACAATGATGGGTTACGGTCATTTTTTCAACTTTTCCCGTGGGAGAGTCATTGTTTTTATAACAATCAAATAGACGACGCCGTTTCCAATTTCACCGAAACCGTTCTACATGGAATGAGTAAATATATCCCATCATCCTTTTCCAATCCCAATCCTAATTTTAAATTTTTTTCAAAAGAAGCCGCCAGACAAAATAAATCTGCTCACAAGAAATATAAGCGCAACGAAATTTCGTTTGACGAATATAAGGCCACACGTAACATCTGTAAAAAAATCTGTGCGAAGGAAGCGAAAAGAGCTGACAACAAGAAAGCCGCTAAAGCTTCCGAGTTGAAAATCTCCGATCGCAACTTTTCCCAGATGGTCGCATCGGTTGCCAATATTTCTAAAACATCTATTTCAGCATTGAAATGTGTAGACGGTGCTTTGGTGGTGGATCAATATTTACAGGCCAACTTACTGGCAAACGTCTTCACTTAGAACTCGACCTTAGTTGTCCCCGATGTAGTTACGCCTCCGTCAAATCCGTATTGTGGTTCCAAAATGGATCCTGTCAACATCTCGGAGGATATTGTCTTCAGGAACCTGAAGGCAATGGACATAAATAAGGCCACCGGACCTGACGGAATTCCTGTTCGAATATTGAAGGAGTTTGCCAGTGACTTGGCTCCAATATTAACTAAAAATTTTCTCCTTTCTTATAGCAAGGTAAATACCCAAACGCCTGAAAGAGTACGATGGTGCAACCGGTCCTTAAACGTGGTTGTGATAAAACCGACCCTTCAAACTACCGACCAATATCAATTGTGTCAGCCGTGGCTAATGTTTTTGAGAAATGCATTAACCAACAACTGGTGAATTATCTTGAGATTAATAAAATAATTTCAGATAAACAATATGGCTTCCGTGAAAGCCGCTCCACAACCGATCTTTTGACGTATGTTACAAACAAATGGAATCTCGCCCTTGAGTACCATGGAGAAGCCTTTGCAATCGCTTTTGATATATCCAAGGCTTTTGACAAGGTTTGGCATGAGAATCTCATTTGTAAACTTGTGGCATACGGCTTGGATTCGATGACCATCAAGTGGATATAAAGCTTTCTCAAAGACCGAAAGATCAACGTTGTGCTAAATGGGAGATCATCAACGACACACTCCCCAAATGCCGGAGTCCCTCAGGGATCAGTTATGTCACCAACTTTGTTTTTGTTATACATTAATGGCTTGTTGGATAGCACTGTAAACCCTATCCACAGTTTTGCCGATGATGCAACATTGCACTCTTCTATTTCATTCGAGGTCGAGCCTACTCCTTCAGAGTTAAACGGTAAACGGCTGGAAGCGGTAACTTCGCTTAATTCCGATTTGAGTACAATATTTGACTGGGGAGTCGAAAAAAACACAAATATGCACGTTCTCGCGTAAAAGAAGTCGCAACGAATACCCTTTTGTGGTAAAAGGCCACGTTCTCGTGGGTTGTGACTCAATTCGTCTGCTTGGTGTTCAAATAAGTAACAATTAAAATGGAATGAACACATTTTCGCATTGGCCAAATCAGCTTCACGTAAACTCTAGTTCCTCAATAGATGCAGACGGTTTTTTAAATCGCATCAAGTTCTCCAGATATATAAAACCTTTATTAGACCGTGTATAGAATATTGCTGTCAAGTTTGGGGTGGAGCATATGGCACTGCTCTCTAGTTGCTGGATAGAGTTCAGCGGCGTGCCATACGAATAATACGAAACTCCAGACTTACGAAAGATCTAGACAGTCTACAACACCGCAGAGATGTTTCAGAGCTCTGCGTGTTCTATAGATTGATTAATGGTAAATGTTCTGCAGAATTAAAGGAGAAAATACCACCATTAGTTACACCAGGACGGGTAACACGAGGAACGGTCAATGCGCATAGGTTTACGGTGAAGCTGCCGAAACCTCCAACTGAAGGTACAAAGCGCGAATTCATTCATCGAACATCCAGGAAAGTGGAATTTCGTTATCCGGTTTTCAGTTTCCGTTTGAGTATAGAATGCACAGGTTTAAGGCAGCTATCAACCTTTACTTGAAGGTTCGCGCGTTGGGTGCAGGAGCTCTGACAGTTACAAGGAGCTAGGACTATCTAAAAGTTCACCCTGCACCCAATTAAAGCTATAAAAAAAAAATCTTAGGACAAACCGATGGTTGTCTGAAGTCTTATAAAAAAATTGAAAGTTGCACCCTTTTGAAGTAAGTTTCCTTTGATAACCATTTGACTAGGTAAGGTTTTGCTATTATTTGTTACATATACGCTTTTCATGTTTTTCGTGATGAACAGTAACGTGACTTTCATCTACAATTCGGAAATATATCCCAAAGCCAAATCGTCGTTCTCGTGGCAGAGTAAGTAGCGTGCTTGCTCTGTTACTTGGGATGTCTCGGGTTCGATTCCCTGTTTTGTGACCAAACATCAATCACGCCTAGGTGTTTTTAATCAGTAAGTGTATGTGGGTTGTGTGTAATTGAGTTCTAGAATAATTTCCGCCTTCTTTAATTAAAAAAATCTCAGAGCCAAACTGGTTCTGTTCAAAAAGAGTTTCAGTCCCTCCTGTATTGGAGGTCAGGAAGTATCACATCTTTAGACTGGAGTATATTTGTGTCGTTTCGATGTCATACAACCCTGATAATAGATAAAACCACAGGTGTCAAGTACTTCCATCATAAAAACTATTTTCGCGCACCATCATCTTTCATTGGACATTGCATAGTTCCATGCCAACCTATATATAGTAATAAGTATAGCAGGGTTCTATACTATAAAAAAGACTCACAGATGAGGTTGTTCAATTTTGGAAATCATACCAGAGTCATGCCTCTCGAACTATGTATAATAGCTTTAATCACTACACCATTTCGTCGGTAATCCGAATCACTCTTGAGCGATTACAGTATAAGTTATATCACTCAATTACAAACCATTAATATAAATATTAATCAACAAATTGTTTTCAATTAAAAGCAGACATGTTAATTCTTTTAATTACTGTTTGGATACAACGCACGCGTCATTTTTTAATTGAATTCAATCACAAATAACGACGCAAATATATTTGGTGAAGTATATATAAGAGTCTCAACCAACCGCACTTCAATCCATTTTGTCACAGTATCACTCAAGATGAAGTTCGTTGTGTTGTCAATAGCTCTGCTATCCGTATTCGGATTAATCGACGGCGGTAGTTACATGGATATAGATGGATATGTCTATTATTTAAGCTATCCACTTAAGGTAAGTGTACTTGAAAATAATTAAATCGGATATTTATATTTCATTCTCTACATATAGCTTAATTGGCATCGTGCTCTTCGCTTTTGTGCCTACTACGGCATGTACTTGGAAGATATACCAAACGAAGTGGAAGATATTCGTATACATCAAGTGATCGATTTTTTTCATCGCAACATCACAATTAACGATACAATGGATTTGTGGTTGAGTGGTAGTGAACTGGGTAGTGAGGGACAATACTATTGGGAATATACAGGTCATCCCGTACAGTATTCAAATTTTGGTTCGGATGAACCGAACAACGCCGATGGAGAGCAGGATTGTCTTGCGTTGTGGAAAGAGGAAAATTATACATGGTGTGACCAGAATTGCCTAGTGCAGCACTATTTTATATGTCGCGATAAATTAATTGTTCCCGACTATATCAAAAATCGACAAAGCATTAATTCTACAAACTTTTTAGTAATCGATTCAAATTAATTTTTTTCTAATTAATAAATAGACTAACGGGCTATATATAGCGGTGACCGATTTGCGGTGATAATCGTTCGTTTTATTTATTATTTCGGATAACTATACAACAAAACAACAATGGCCACGCTTAAGTACCCGGAAAGAAAAAGGAACATGTATGAAAATGTATCGGTTTGAACTCGTGACTCTCCAAGAAATTCTAAAAATGCAGACCATGTGTCCCAGGCTATACATTGCTACACAGTAGAGATGACCTCAGAAATCTTGGAGTTGAATTTCTCATTGAGTCACAGGTAAAACCGGCTGTGTTGGACTTCCAAGCAGTCGATAATCGATTGTGTAAGCTTCCCTTAAAACACGTAAATATTCTGAAGCCAAATTGACCATTTGTTGATTTGTAAAGGGCGGGCGTGGGTTGTCAAAGCCGCGAGATTTTATCGGTCGTCAACAAAATTCGTAGGTAGTGACCATTATGTGGTCACTGCAAAGCTACGATATCAACGAAAATATCAAGATCTTGTCAGTAACAGCATTTTCCGATCAAATTACCAATTTGAAGAAGCGAACAGTATTTGGGAAGTATTGAAAACCTCGGTTATCGGTGTTGCCCAGCACATTCTCGGATTGTGAAAACTACGCCCAAACTGATTGGTTTCATGTATAGTGTCGTCTTGCCGTTAAGTAACGAAAGATAGCCCACAATTAAGCGCAGACTCGGTTTGCAATTGCAAGAAGAAATAAAGCAGAGGACAGCGGTTGATATTTGACTGATATCTTGAGTGAATTAGTGAATAAGAAGAAGCGGGAATGGTGGAAGGCTAAGGCTTAAGAGTAAAACAATTCTGAGCAATGAGCGCAATTCGCATGGTTTCCTAAAGGAATCACCGAACTGCACCATACCTTAAGATTTCGGTCGACTGCCATACGGGACCAAGATGCCATACTTAATGTTCCCCATGTATCAAAAGCTGTGTTTCCTCAAATACAAACCGCAGAGATGTTCATTGAGTCTCAATCGAAAGATGTCAGTTGAGACGTAACCGCGATTTCCGCGTATCTCGAACTGATGAAACCTCTACATACATCTCAACATACATCTTTCGAACCATTAATGCGATATTGATGTACATATAGTGATTGTCAGCCCGACGAATTCTTTTACTCACAATCAGATAATCCGTGCAACTCAATTGTTGTTCAATTGACTTTCCACAAAGCTTTCCTATTGCCGGTGATTAATTATACTCATCACAAAATATCAAGATCTTGTCAAGAAATGCGCACCTAACATAAAGACCTCCACTTACTTCCATTCGAAACCTGGATATAACCATAGTACCGTCGTATTACCATGGATGGAAATGTTTAGGACATGAAACATTTAGGCCATTATACCCAAAGAATATAGATTGGCCAAGCTAAATTCAATAGCTTGTAAGAACTACTATACGTTATAACTCTGCTTTGCACTACATATAAATTACTACCTCATGTTCGTTTTGAAAAATCACTCTTCTAGCGGAGGAAATCATCCATTCTGTCTAAATCGATCTTTCAATGATCAAGTTTTATTATTTTAGAAATCAATGATTCTAACTCAATTAGATTTCTGATTACACCTGACAATAGTGTGGGTATAGGACAACAAGTGTAGAGTGTATTGATTAGATCCAGTGCCTTGTATGTATTTGAAAAATTTACTTTGATTTATAAAGCTTTTGTGAGTATGACAGATGACACTTACATCGTGTGTTTGACATATGACTCAAAATCCAACTTTACCGGCACATTCAGAGTTCTATTCATTCACAAGATCTGGAATTTAATTGTATAAGAGTACATGTAAATGAGACCATTGATTTATTGACATAATACCTTGATTTGTTCTGTTATTTTGAATAACCAAGATGGAGCAAAGCTCATGATAAAAATTCGACTGCCCTCAAAGAAATCTATACATTGGTATTCCATTTATTTTCAGATTAGAGATAGAAACCATGTTAACCTCATCAAATGCTAAGTCGAGCTATAAAAGTACTTTTGGACCAGTCTATATAATGTCAAATGCTTTGAAGTTTAGTGGTTCATCCTAGTTTTCAGGATTTTTACAATTGGCAGCTCTTAATCCCATCTATTCCTATACACATTTGTCGCGCAATAGCGAGTCGATGATCGTCATGATAGTAGACAATACGTGGAATTATACCAATATAGATACACTAACAATATGGACGGTAGACACAATCTAGTATTATAATAATTGAAAGCATTCGATGATTTGGCCCTTGCTGATTAGCACGACAATGATCGATTAGAATAATTTGAAATGTCTCGTTATACAGCTACGGTTAATGACCATTTACGGACTATAAATAACTTCTTCTATTCTCAAATTCACTCCTCAGCGACGCCTCTGTAAAAGCAAATGCAACAGTAGTGTATATGCGTGCTCAACCTTGATAGATGGGTCTGTTAAGGTCACCATTGTGGCATCTAAAACAAAAGTCGCACCATTGAAGACAATCAGCCTACGACGTCTCGAGCTACGAGCGCACTTCTCGCCAAGCTCATGCAAACCGTCGTTCACTCGCTCAATATACCACAACTGCAAACATTCGCATGGACCAATTCGTAGGTAGTCCTGGGTTGGCTACGCAGCTCTCTTAATCGATGGAAGACGTTCGTTGTCAATCGAGTTTCGCAAATTCTTGATTATTTTCAACCTGCAACTTGGAACTATATTGACACTAGGCACAACCTCGCAAACTGCGCGTCTCGTAGTGTTGAACCCTCACTACTACAAAGTCATGCGTTGTGGTGGACAGGTCCCGTTTGGCTAAGAAAACATCTCAGTCAATCGCCATAGATCAGAAGATAAGTAAAGCCTACGCCAACTTTGAAGAACGAAACGGTCAATGGTCATAATGCATGCAGAACGCGCACCTTGTCATAACGGCATGTACAACTCTCTGCAGACGCTTCCTTTAACTTCGGCAACATAGCACATCGATTCGGTTACGAGTTTTCATCACTGTCCAGGAACTTAATTGGTCAATAGAGTTCTGGATCAAACTAGTTCAAGTTGTATTCTTCGCTGATGATATGTCACGATGTCAATCTGGGGACCATCTACTAAACAGAACCCCACTAAAGTCACTTAATCCTTTCATCAGTCATGATGGTATACTACAAGTTAGAGGCCGACTTCACAAATCGAATCTCCCATACACAGAGAAGCATCCGATAATTCTTCCGAAAGTCAACCACTTTACTCACTTAATCATTTCACAGGCTCATCGCACAACACGGTGGCCCATTGTTGATGCTAGCTCACCTACGGAAGTGCATAAATGCATCGTGTGTTTTCGACATCGTGCAGCCACAAGTCAACAGTTTATGGGAAATTTTCCAGCGCCTCGTGTAACATTATCGAGACCATTCCAACACAGAGGTATGGACTTTGCAGAAACAATATCAATCTAATTCCGTAGTGGTCGCGGTGGTTCTTCGGCGAGTTACATCTGCCTTTTCGTCTGCTTATCCACCAAAGCAATTCATTTGGTGCTGGTGTCCAATCTTTTTAGCAACGCATCAGGATAGCACTTGAACCGTGAAGCCTGAAATCGCTGCATTGTTAGCTCAGGACGGCACCACCTGGAGCTTCATTCCTGCTGCTTCGCCGCATTTCGGCGGTTTGTGCGAAACAGGAGTGAAATCATTTAAGAACCACATACGTCGCATAATGGACAAAACGCTACTCACGTTTGAGAAATTGAAAACTTTTCTGTGCCAGATTGAGTCGTGCTTCTAACGACTACTCACGATCATTGTGTCCCATATCCAATGACCCATATGACTATTACATCACCCCAGGTCATTTTCTTATCACAGAATCGCCAATCACGACACCTGAGCAGACACTGCTTGATCTGAAAACGAACTACCTCAATCGATACCAGCAAGTACAGAAAATGTATCACCACTTCTGGAAAATTTGGTCAAACTGAATACCTTTCTCGCCTCCAGCAACGGCCAAAGTGGTTGCAAACCGATAAAAACGTTGAAATCGGCCAACTGGCGCTCATTACAGGAGGCATGCCACCCTCGAAATGGTTGCTCGGCAGTATTATCGATACGCATCCAGGATCTGACGGACGAGATCGAGTCGCAACAATCAAATGTCGGAATGCCGTGTATAAGCGACCGGTGACGAAACTGTGCCTGCTGCCTATTCTAGACAACGAAATCCGTAACTAAAGAGTTCAAATACAATGGAGTGAAAACAGAACGCACTCACCAACCATAAGTGGGAGGGTGGCATTAATACAAGGAAATCGAACTGTATAACTCACATGCAATGTATATATACACGTTCTAATTATAAGAACTAAGTGTAATTATAAATAATATTATTATTAGACGAGCGGAGCAATGTCAGTTGATGCTATTGTACGACATCGAAAACGCAGAAGAAGTTAAAAAGCTTAAAGTTTATTTTGTACGATAAAAGCTTCACTGTTAGAAGCAACATAGACATATATATGTATATAACAACATAATCATATTGTGTATACGACATAATGTGATCAACATTGTATTTAACAAAGAACCAGGAAATGGGGAAAAAATGCGATAATGAGCTAATTTGTTGATGAAGTTGGTTTAACTCATATAATGATATTATGTTCAACTGCGCATTAAAATTTGGACTAACCAGACTTTTGGGATTTTGCGCTGACATATTTCCAAATATACTTCTTCGCAGGCAGCAAACTTTTCGGCTACCGAAAGCGAGGATTTTTAAATAAATTGAGCCCTTAGGTGCTACGGATTAGAACGACGAAGATGACCAAGCCATCTTAATATTCACATCCACTAATCATAAGTTATGAGGAACATAATTGAAACACATTAAAAATTGGACTCATTGCTTTGAACGGAATCCTGCATTGGCTTCCGATAATTTCCTTCACTATAGAGAACTGAATCTTACCTGGATAAAGTATGATAGTAATTGTATGCAATCATCTTTTTAGAGATAGGACATATCTGTCTGTTTCTATCTTTGCAATCTGTTTTGGGGCTCAAGGCACTCCCAACTCTTTCGCGGTTCGATTATTTACATCCTACTTTACGCCATTACATAGAGAAATCGATCGGACGTACGGCTATAGGTCCGATTTACGTAGAACCATCTGCACATTGCATAGCTCCATGCTAGCCTATATATGTACTCACACAGAAGATTGGTTGGCCCATGAATTCTGCACTACAACAGGGGGTCATTCACACCACTCGTAACCAGATGGTGAATAATCCCTTTTGCATCCTGCTCTTTTCTGGATTCGAACCCGGTACTTCGCACTCCAGATTGGACATATGACTTCGAGTATGTTCATTGGGGGCTCTTGATGTAAGATGTCTTGATCAAATTACCCCACTGAAAATCAAAAGGTCTGAATCAATCTAATCATAAGATGAATCATAAATTAAATTCTCTGAGGTCTGTACGGTACGTATGGTGTGGAACATTTAGTTGATCGAAAAACTGTTCATGCCATAGGCCGAGTACTACATCAATGCACAAAGGTTTTCATACAAGTTTCGCAAGGTATGGTGTACTTAGATTACTTTTTTGTAGAAACCATTGGAAACGCTGATCCCTGAGTTGTATTCAAAAAACCTCAACTTGCCACCATTAAATTTATTTTACGTTTAGACATTCGTTTAACCTCCTATCTACACAATGCTATTGCTGAGATAATATCTTGATATGTTCGTTGCGTTTCTTCATTTATCAGACAATCATGATTTTGTACAAAAGACTCTTATTGTATATTTCCACTGCAATTCCTGAATTTTATGAAAATTTCCATCGAAATTTTAAAATTTTGCATTGATAATAGAAATACTGTTGCTAGAATCACCAATCAGTCTTTGCCGATTCTTATTTCATTTCCAGGTATTTAAGCGAGAATTAAGCGTTAGATTGGCTATATCAGATAACTGTTGAGATTTTTTACAGATGCAGTTTGTCAGTCCACTAATCCAACTATATATTTAGGCCTACTCTACCAAGCCTACTCTACCATCTGGTTACTGTTGTGGAATTCCATGAACTCCATATACAATTTTCAACTAAGGAGCGAATATGCACATGAAAATATCCGATTCTTGTGGTACTATTGAAAATCGTCCAAAGCCCCTGGAAATTATTAATTATATCAAGAAGAAAAAAGCGTGCTTCTATATATAGTCTAAGCCCTAATCTAAGCAATAAGAACTTGTACATCCAAGCAATGTTATAAGTGTTTTTATTAAAGGTTATCGCTTCCACATCCAATCAATATATGAAAAATTCATAGAACCTTACAAAAACATTGGTTAAAGGAAAATTTGACAACACCAGGATATTACCACATCAGAAGGATCATCAGAACTAAGAATTTATTTGTAATTAGCATGCTGAGTACGATCGATTGAAACAAGCACATGGGGCTTGAGGTAACGTTTACTTAATTCGTCTCATTATACCTCAAAAACAGTGAGGGAAACGATATCAGTTAGTCTCATATACAATCACATCTTTCTATTGGTAATGTATTGGAGGTAAGATCGATGGTATATTCACATCAAATGATTCTAATTGTTTGCTTTGAGACATACACTAATCGATTATAATGGTATGTGATCCATTTTTCTTTGGGAGAGCCAAAAGCGAACAAAAACCATAAAAATATCTTTTTATTTAATTTTATTACTTAATAAACTTAATGTGAATTTTATGATAATTTTAATACAAAATTTTTGATTTTATTTCATCAATCAGTTGTATAAAATTTTCAAATTATGCTCCTAAATGTTTTAATATCTTAAAACTAATAAAAAAATATTAATGACGTCACAGTAAATATAATTATTATAGAAGCTTAACCTGTTTATCAATAAGTCTATTTATTGAATCGTTAATAAATATAATTGAGGTCTTAAAATTGTACTCTCCTGATGCAAAGGATTATATTAATCGCCATCATCCGAATCCTTGGCAATAGCCTTATGTTGTGCAAGAATAATCATTTTGTTGCAACATAAAATTATTCTGCGTAAGGCATTTCTGTTCACTCCATGTATAATTATACGTTTGTCGTAATGCTAAACAATCAGCGTTATAGTATTCGCCCGAGATGCTGTATATTGTACCGGATGGCCTGTATGTTATCAATAATACTGTCCCGCGCTACCGAGTTCACTACCACTCAACCACAAATCCATTGCATCGTTAATTGTGATGTTGCGATGAAAAAATCGATCACTTAATGTATACGAATATTCTCCTCTTCGTTTGGTATATCTTCCAAGTAAATGCTGTAGTAGGCACAATCTATCCGATTTAATTATTTTCAAGTACACTTACCTTAAGTGGATAGCTTAAATAATACACGTAGCCATCTTTTTTCATAAAAGCACCACTTTCGATTAAGCGAAATGCTGATAATAAAATTACTAACAAAATACCAATCTTCATGTTCGCTATATTGATATGAATGACTAAAATATAATTCAATCTCGCTACTTATATAATCAGATTGAGTAGCATAATATCATATCACTTCACACTCCATCTTACAGTAAAATTGTATGCGCTAATAAAAATTGTATCCGCAATAAAAATATCCCGTGTCATGTATTTTAAACCATTAAAATCTCATAATTGATACCGATCTGTATAAGTATATGATCCTACCGATGTGTAAATAATCCGCTGCATATACGATTATATTTTCTAAGCATCTGTTTTATTATGTTAAAATCAACAATCCAACAAACATGAGTAGAGCGATTAGTGCGTCTGACATTCCAATGGATCGGTTATTCAATGTCGATTCAAAATAGAAATTGAATGCTCCAATACATTATCACCCATAGTAAACTTTTATCCTACCAAAAGATATACTATATTTAAGAGAACGCAGGACCATTCACTCCGAATCAGTACTCAGAACAAATATAACTACCTGATCCCGTGATTGAAAATAACTCGACGTGTGCCTGATACTCCTCGTTTTAATCCAATAAAGTCCAATAAGGTTTTGATCCATTTAGGGCCAAAAACTCATAGTTTTTCGGTGGTTTCCCTTTGGTAGTTTCTACCTTATGCCGAAACAAATTAAGATTCACATTTACGTAAACGTCACATTACACAGCTCCATTCCAACCTGGAATACTGACGAGTTTAAATGGATTACAGCATCTTAAAACCTTACTGGGACCCACCGTACTGATATGATACGAGCTAAATTTAACAGCTAAAATTCAAAAATTTTTGTTTTCTCGTTAACAGCATCTATTGGTCGAAATAAAAACTAAATGTTTGAGACTCTTTTATGAAATTGACTATATTATGTCGATAATACAGATTTGACCAAGAAATGTCATAAACATAACCTAATATAAATTAAATTTTTCTTGTTGTGGTTGAGATTGCATTTCGTATAGAAAAATGAACAATTTAATAAATAAAGTTTATATTAAAAATAGTGCAAAAGTGTTATTATCTCTAAATAATCGATTATCAACTACAGCAATATGCGTTACGGCAACAAAGATAGAAATTCCAAAGCGGATAGAACGTGAGCCCACTGACATTCTGCGGGCATTAGCCAGTACAGTGAAACGTGATCCAACTAGTGCACATTACAAATATCACGATGATCCATTTTTAATACCATCGTCGAATATTGCAAAGCGAACGTATGCCATGGCCCAGGAAGCCGGACGAAAAGCCGCCAAATGGGTAGTAGATGAAAATTCCAAATTATTCCAACACAAAGTAGCTGATCCAATGATTAATAATTATGTACCCAAAATGATTTACACAGAAGACAGTGACGTTGATCTTAATTCGTTGAGTGACGTCTTAGAGCGGGTACAGGTGTCTGAAGCTGTATTAGTTTATAAATTATTGAAAGGAAAAAATGTGGAAGTACCTGGATCGTTGAAGATGAAGCTATTGGAAACAATGTGCTTCTACAACCAGGAAGATATTCTTAACCAAGAATTTATTGAAGAGCGGTGGTTTAAGCAAAGTTCAACGGGGAAAGAACGTCTCCGCAAAACCTGGAAAGATGGTTGTTTGGCTGAAGAATTGTTTCACGAAATAGAACCGAAAGATGAGCGACTATACAGTGTCATGATTCGTGGCATGGCAAAATATTTCCAAGTTGAAAAAGCTTGGGCGCTATTCCAAGAAGCTCTCGATAAAGGATTCAAATTAGATGTGGCTACTTACAACTCTATTTTACAGGTAGTCTCGTTTATCAAAGAAAACAGTGAACTAAGGTGGGAATTAGTGCAAGAAATACTTACACTTTTAGAAAAAAATAATTTAAAACCTAATTTGGATACTTTAAACTCATCACTACATACAATCAGTTCTGTTGGAACTCATCGAATTGCTAAAACGTCAGCTTTAAAAATTTTAAGTGAATTTAAGCTTCTCGGAGTTGAACCATCATTGGCAACCTGGTATTACATGTTGATAATATTTTGCAGAGAACGAGGTCCAGTAAGTCACATCCTACTCGATATAATGAACGAAATCGATGGCAAATCATTTGAGATACGAGACATTAAGGACACATTCTTCTTTGTTACCGCTATGGACATTTGCCGAAATTCACTTCACGATAAAGAGCTAGCCAAGCGTATCAATAATCTTCTGCACACTGGAAGCAATTACAATCTAATTGGAGATTCATACAAAGAATCAATTTATTATCGAAATTACCTCACTCTTCTGTCACAGACCGAAACACTTGAAACCTTCTTTAACGAAACTTACAATATTCTAGTACCAAATATTTATAATCCTGAACCTGGTGTCATGGACGAAATCCTAAAACAAATCGAAGTGAATGGTGCTCTTGAATATATTCCTCGTATTTGGAGCGATATGGTAATATTTGAACACACGAATCGTGAAAATCTTCTCAATCGCATCGTTAAGATTATGATCGATAATCCACCAAATGTTCAAATTGAATCACAGACCAATCTAATCGAGACGTTTAGTAAAATTGCATTAGATATTTGGAATTTTATTGAAACGCAACCCGAGACACGAACCCAAAAATTATCGTGGACATGCGAAATGCTGGGATCAATACTGGAACTAATCTCACGCAATGGTGATTTACAAAAGGCTCAGATTGTGTTTGAGAAAATAGATAAAAACCAACATATTATTGTTGGCCATATAAATCCTAAATACATGGAAACATATATTAAATTGTGTATCGAAGAGAAACAGCCAACAAAAGCTATTGCATGCTTACAGTATTGTGTGGAAAATGCATTTCCAAATAGCGAAATGCTAGCGAAACAGATCAACGACACAATGACATTGAACGAGCAGCATATAACAAAATTAAAGGGTTTGTTGGGGAAAGATATTTTTAATTAGATGATTTCATGAAATGTAGTTTGTAAATAGAGAATACGAATAAATAAAATATAAAATTAGTTATGTTTAGTTTTATAAAATTTAAAATATTTCAAGTACAAATTTAACCTCGTTCATCTAAATAATTTATTTAGTAAAATAAAAATATAAACTTAACAACATTCATTTATAATATAAAATTGCACCGTATCTACCAATTCTTAAATCTTCCAATCGCGAATAAATTTAATTTTACTATTCAATTCGTACATCCATTTAGTAAGGTCAGTCTGATTATCGGCCGATAAATAATAACTTTTCTTAGTATCATTCTTTCGATAGCCAAACACTTCAATAACAAATGTACGCGACCGAGCGCATAAACTACGATCGACTAAATTTATTTCATCATATATCGTCCGAGTTAAATCTATTTTGAATTTAAGATCTTCGTTTAATTGGTTTGGATAGTTCCAGAAATATATGTACAATCCATCTAATCGACACCAACGTCGATTCCATGAAATACTATCAATTTCATTATGGCATTCACCAACATTCAAAAATCCTTCGACAATTTCATTTTTCAAAAGTATTTCGGTTTTAAGTGCCAAAATCACATCACCACTTAAATTCGAATTGTAAACCATCGAGGACAGTTTAAATTCTTTTCGATTTTCTAAACAAAATTGATACGAATTTCCAATTTTTTTTATAATTTTCGTCAAATTAAGATCGTCGTCATCCAAATTTCGCGAGGCAATCGTAAATGATGTTAGTTCAATGAGTCCTTGGCTTTTGAAGCGAGAAAATTCAGCGTCAAAATTTAATTTTTTCGGCAACGATGTTGGTTGAAATAATTTACCGGGACTTAATTTCGGTGGACTTGGGCACGCCGATAAAAATCCTTTTTTCTCCTAAAAAATAAACATATCGGTTAAGCGACAGATCAAAACTATCGAACTAATTACATACCTTATTCAAATGAAATTTACTCTCATGACTGAAGCTTCGGATAGTTTTTCGCAAACGAAGCGCAAAAAATTCCAATTTAATCTCGTAATCAGGTTCCAAATCTTTAAAATGAATATTACACTGCGGAAAAATAATTCGATCGCCTTTTCTTTCCACGGAAAGTGTACACAGAACTCGTTCTTTGTATGAACACATGGCAATATAAAAATAATTCGATACATTATCACGAATTATACTCTCCTTGAGTGGACATTCGATATGATCAATCGAAAGTGTACCTAAATTAAAACTGGGATTTTTTATTTTACCATTTCGTTGATAATCAATTCGAACTAATTCGTCTTTGGCTGCCAGCTCTTTAAAATTCGAAACCAATAACAAACGTTCAGCTTCAACCAATTCGGTTGAGCATTCAAATTCTTTGGTCGTGCGACATATTGAAACTGCATTCGACAGTTGCATTTTAATTGATTTCTGATATGAGATTTGGTTTATCAATTGTAGAAGATATTGATCTGTTATTTCTATATTACTCTCGTTCAATTTTGATCTAAGTGTTTGGTACAATTTTTCACCATCGCTTTGTATATTAAATTGATTGCGTTCGAATGGTTCTTGTTTGTTGGGCGATCGTGTTAATTTTCGACGCTCAATCGATAAATAACGCTTTGATCGTTTTATTGAATTTCGAAGTTTTTCTTTGACACCACGATAAAATTCCACCGAATTATTAAAGCGGCTCGTATTGCTAGGGGACTGTTGTGGTGGTGTGACCATACTTTCATTTGGCGACTGATACGAAATCAAATCCGATACATTATCTAAACTGACCGTTAATTCTTGATTGTCAGGCGTTCGTTTATTTCTAGCCTCCTGTCGACTCTCAATTGTGTCATAATGATTACTATCAAGCGTTTCACTACCCAGAGCAACTCGCAAAAATTTCGATGCATCATAACTTGAGACGTCATCGAAAGATCTTTCTGGTGTATCGTAGGAATGTTGTTTCTGGTACTTTTCATTCGAAAATTTACGTTCGATCGGACAATCATCATAGGAAGCCTAAATTAAAAATAGAACAAGAGATTTATATACCGGAAGATTATCGTATCTATACACGTAACATTACTAAGTACATACATATATACACATCTAGGTCACTACATAAAACATAAACTTAAATACTAGCCTGTTGGACAGATTTTTGTGTTTTATCAACCACCGTATAAACGGCAGTTGGATCATTGTTTACTGTATACCGAAGTTCAGTTACTTTAACATCTCGAACAGGAGAATTTTTATTCATTTTTATTTCCGCATAAATCGGATCATCCATATTATTATCAATATCGGTACGATTTCGATTAAAATTATTGATATTATCTTCTTCTAAGTTACCGCGAATATTCGATAAAAATTCTCCCATTTGAACCATAATACTTTGATTATCGTCCGCAAACGATTTATAAGTTTCAATATTATGTTTGTCTGCGAGTTTAGTTTGTGCTTGTTGTTGTGGTTGCTGCTGCTGTGGGCCGGGCTTATTTTCATTTTTATTATTGGGATTCGAAAATAAACGTTTTGGCGATAAACGAAATGATTTGGCTTTGGGCGATCCGACAACACGATTAAAATCAAAATTGCGAGCTGGCGATGCATTATTTGATGTCGTTTTTGATGTATGGCAAGAATCACATTGAAACTGGGAGGGTTGCTGAGATTGGAACAATCTTTTTGGCGTTATTAATCCTAAGTTTTTAACAAGATTAAACTTTTTCTTATTACTGCTCAGATCCATATTGGTTGCTGTTACATTTGTCCTTTTAATCGGTGTAACATACAGCTCTGGATCACTTGTATTGTTTTTGTGTTTTAGTATAGGAATGCGTGAGTTAAAGAACGATTTTGTCCGTTTCAAAGCGTCATTCACTCGAGAACGTTTTTTATCCGATTTTTTTAAGGCACACTTTTTACAGTAATTGGCTGGTTTATCCTCTACTTCCTCTCCGGGAAATACTTGTATTTCCTTGTAATCCATATCGGCACCCCGCTCTAATTCTATAAAACGTGCCGATTCTGTTTTTTCTGGTGTACTCTTTAATGTTGTATTTTCAACAAAATTTTCAAATTCATTAAACTTCTTTTTCTTTGGTGAGTTTCCCTGGCCAAGCCGAAAAACCGAATCAACCGTATCGATAGATTCTTTCGGTGGAATTTTAAATCCAGCTTCATTTTTGTTCGACTGTGGCGAAGGTTTGGAATTTGAAGTGGATAGCATTGTGTATACATTTTCATTTGGTTCATAAGTTAACATATTAAGAATATTTTGTGGTGGATCCATTTGTTTACCAGTTTCATCAACGAATATCCATCCGGTATTACGTTTTTTATTTTCTTCTGGTTGAAACCAACCGATATGGCATCCCAACTCATCATACGTCGGGCAAGATGGTTTTATGATATCGTTTGGCATTGACCATCCAATTTTTTTACCTAGCTCTGATTTCGGGATAACATCCTCATTTAATAAGTTTTTTAAACGGGTTTGTAACCATTCATCATCACACTCTACCGTTGAATTCGACGAAACAAAGGTTCTTGGTGGCTTTTTAGGCGCTTTACTTTTTTGATTATCGCTTCCACTTTCTATCGAACCAGATGTACCCACATCACTTGCCTGATTTTCAAAACTGCTACCCATTAAACTACTTCGACTTTTTTGTTTCTTCTGCTCCATTTTAATCAAACGTCGCGCGAATAATTCACCTATAACGCGACCCGAATATTTTGGATTGGCTTCCAATCTTCCTGATGCCAATTCATTTGAATTTAAATCGATTATTGATGATCGCCTATCATCATTTAATGCATCATCAATACTTCTGTTCAAATTATCGATAATTTCGTTGCAAAAATTATCTGTTATTATTTTCCTAGTCGGTTTAGGCGATTTTTTAGTCTTTTTCTTTTTGTTTTGAAAATCTCGTATTTTCTTTTTATTTAATATAACTTTTGAAGACACCTCAAATGAATCCGGACTAATTTCTTGAATTATATGAATGGCTGGACTGTCATCATCATTAACAATCTCCCGTTGTACTCTCGGTTCACGATACTCGCGATATGAAGTGTTTTCTGTTGACGATTCAAATGTAAATGAGTCGTGAGTATTTTCGGTTGAATCAATCGTTTGGCTGGTCTCATTCGATGTATTGCTAATATCTACAATAAAACAATACAAATAAATAATTGCAAATAAAATAAATCTTACTTTGAAACTCACCATGTTCATTTTGTTTATCGCTCTTTGCTGAAATTCGAATTTTGATTCGTTTTCGTCTGCCATTCTGTTGTCCCATTTGAACAGGAATTGCCGGTATTGTTACTTTTTCAGGAGATGGTAAATTATTCGAACTACGGACTTTTTTAACTTTAGGATTCGGTATAACAGTTTCTTGACTTTCGGCAGCTATTTGATTTCCGAGTTGATGGAAATCTTCCGTGCTAGGATTTTTTTGTATTCCGTTAGAACCTTTATGCCCACCACTTTCCATAAACAAGTCAAATAATCGTACATCATCATCAATAGGCGATTTTTCCGGTGGTTTTGGAATGGGTTTATCAATATTTTCTGTGGTAGTCGTATTTGATTTCAAACCATCGTTCATAAATAAGTTCATTAGCCTTAAATCTTCACTCTCCTGGTTCTTTGGTGCTGTAGGTGATTTACTCGGTCGTTCAATATTCACATTATTTCTACTTCTAAACGCTACATATCTCGGTTCGACAATTGGTTCAAGTTTTTGTGGCGATATTGGAGCACTCGGAAGTAATTGATTATATCGATATACTTCATCAAAATCTCTAGACAAACGGTTCGTAGAAGTTGATTGCACATCGTCATCTTTTTTATTAGTCGGAATAATCTGGCTTTCTATATCTAGCAATTGAGTTTCATCAACTTTTGTGAGATTCGAACTTCGGTTCTCTTTTTTTCTTCGTAACGAATTTTTGCGATTTACAAATTTAATATTTTTTAAACTATCGCAATCGTAGTCATGACTAGTGAAATATTCATCATCATCTGTAGTCGTACAATTGATTGATGACAAATAATCAGATAGATTATTAATTGTATCAAGTAAATTTAATGTGCCAGCATTATTGTAAGTACTATTATTGAATAAATTAATTGGAGATTCTTTCGGTTTACGCTCAAAATCGTCACTATCACTATTAAAACAATAACATACACCATGAGCACAGTTTTTATTTAGTTTTTCACAAACAGAATTTTTAACATTTTCTAAATCGGTACTATTAAACTCAATTATATTGTTATGAGTTTTGTACTGAGATTTAGTCTTATCGAATTTTGATTTTACCTCATCGGATAAATTATCCTGTCGGTGGGTCACATTACTGTTTGTATTATCATCGTTGCGCTTCGGATTGGCGTTGGATGATAAAAAACTGCCTGAAAAAATAATTAAAAAAATCAAAAATTAATGTAAGTTCTAAACGAGCGTAAACTACTCAATTTTTATTGTTGTATTTAAGTCATGTGCTTTTTGGTGTGAATATTAGATTTAAACGGGGTCAACCACCAAACTATTTTGTATTTTACATATTAGAGTGTGTGGTTTGGTTACGAAATAACACGCATGGGAAGAAAATAAACAAACAAAAAATTGAAATACATTTCTAAAACACTTAAAGCAGAAGTATGTATGTACTTTTATGTAAAGTGTGTTTTAACATGATGGCGATCTGGATGTTTTACAGAAACATAAGTTTTTAACAAACGGCACGTACTATAATCATAAAACTACGATAAACACATTTTCCGGTTTCAATTTAAAAGTATATGGTCTTTGGTTATGTTTTAATTTGTAACTAACTAAATTAATGAAGCAAACCTATTCTTTAATTAATTCACATGTGTTTCGAGAAGTCACATTAAACTAACAAAGCACTGTTTGTTAAATAAATAAAAACATGATTTTATGTTAATTCGTTGACATGTGCGGTAAATTTTGAAACTCTGCAAAGCTCAAAGTTATTCACAGATTCGTTCAAAATAGATATGGTTATGTTATGTTGGGATGTACCAGTACACTGATTAGAAAATACGATAACATATCAGCTACATCTTTGGTATCAGATTTTTAGTGAAGAAGTGAATTGAAACGCTTCTGATTCGATTATTTACTATGTTCTTGAACTATGTCTGTTTGGAACCAACTATAGCTAGATTTGAACCAACCTATTTTATAGGATTTTAATCTCACAAATATGTAAGTTTAAAACCACCAAAAACAGAAACAGAATCTGTTAATTTAGATGAATGGCATTCACTAGATTAAGCATAAAATTTATAACTTGATTGTAGTGGTATAATGACTATAATATTTTTTTGTTGTAGGTAATCACACATACTAGTACAACATTAAATTGTGTTAAATTTCATTTTGTATTGAAAACATTGATTACATAGCAAGCGATTACCCTTTTCTCGAATTATTCTTTAGTGGTGATCCTCGGATTAAATGAGCTCTTGAAAATTTCATAAATTAAGTAGTTTGTAGAAAAAAGCTGTAAAATTAGAATGCTTGTGATGTCATCTTATAATAACACTCTTAAACATCTCTCTAATTGATGAAACTGTTTATGTTTAACATGTAACATAAACTTTATACTTATCGTTGAATAACTGAATATTGTTTTATGAAATAGACTTGGAATTTCAAGTCAGAGTATTTCTTTGTAAATCATAACTTTAACAAAGAAAAACTGTAATCGAGGCAAATATTGATAAAATAATTGTCAATAAAATGGAAACTGCCAATAAAAATCAACTCAGACTTGCAAAATAAAATTCAACTTGTAATTATTTATGTATACATACGTCAATAAACAGCTTTTCATTAACTTTTTTTATACAGAATGTCTTAAGACAGAAACACACACAAATATATTTGTATTGAGATTGTTAAAAAAGTACATCAAAGTAAATGTAATAATTACAGAGATAATATTGATGATTATCACCTTAAGATGATCTAATTTAAATCGTGTGTAGTAAATTTGAATGTTTATTATACTTAAAATGTTTATCACGGCGAATGTAAAATAAGTGTGAATCGGGGGTTAAGTTAGTCGATTATCGTTATCAGCGATTGTGCATTAAGTCGGGTTACATGAGACCTAATACTACTTACTATTTAGTGTGAAATAAACATGTATGTGAGATGTATCTGAGGTTAACTAAAGTGCATTTGTCCTGATATTTTACGTTCTTATCTTTGAACTGTCTCTCTCCTTCGTAAACTTTGCGTAATAGTCATCCCCAAACGTATTCCACATTTTGATTATTCTGGCAGTATTAATAAGGACATTTTCCTATTGGAAAATAATTAAAGAGTTCGGAAAAGCTCATTCCATACTGGTTTGTATAGGAATTTACTGTCATTTTTATTGACTGAAAACCTAAGTTAATTATTCCAAAATAAGACATTGCTGCTCACACCATTACATTTCTCTAAGAATAGCACGTCGATCTGGGACTGTTGTAGTTGTACTCACACGACCTTACAGTATTGCCATTGCTTTCTATGTTACTGAGATAATTCTAGACAACGGTTGAACTTCTTCCAATTTGGCGTATGCTATGACCTTTCCCATTGAAAGCACGAATTTGGGTTTTTTTTTATATTCAAAAACTTCCCTTTAGTCATCCTTTAGACACGCCAAGAATTAATCAAAAACTGGTAATATCTCAGCTCTTTTATTTTAATTTTTTAACGTTAGGAATAAGATGTTTCAGTTGTTCTTAAACAAGTAAAACGGAGTGTACATCCGTAATTAATACTTAATATTGTCAACCGCAAGCTCATACGAATATATAGTAAATCGAACTGATCCAACCGTTGAACCATCAACTAAGAATTATTTCGTTAATAAGACAGTTAATAGCTTGTTCAAAATAATTTCTGGTGCTTCTGTGGTGATACACCATGAATGATTATAGTGTTTTCTCCGCCATCTGTTGTGTCGTGGCAAAAAATACAAAAAAGATTTTGCTTCGGTTTTCGTGTACCTTATAAATCAAATAACACAAGCCAATGCATTGTAATACGTATTCGTGATGGTATACCATCATTTCAATCCACATCATATAACGTATCTTGCGAATTTGATAAGAATATTATTAACTTGGCATTTCTTCATAGACTATAATCATAAAGAGCACAACCGAAAGTGTTATTTCGACTTCATTTAATCAAATCGTATAGTTTTGGCTTTTACTCCTTCTTCAATACCACTTGAAGAATTAATCAAGTGAAAATGTTATGAAAGACCAAAACCAGTTTTAATACTTTTATTCTAATGATCTATGTATGTGCAAGCATTAGAAGAAAATCAAAATATTGATAATTTAAGTCATACCTCACAAGCCAATTAGAAACAAAGTGTTAAAGAGAAAGTATACAACTATTCTAGACTCAGTTCTTCACAGCTTATTTAAGAAAAATATAAAAACAATTTACAAATATCATTTATATTATTTAATAAGAACAATTATTCGTTGTGGTGGTTTCGGATATACTGGGTGAATGTGGGTCTGTATGAAAACAAAAATATTTATCTGTTACCAAAAAGAATTCATTGTGATCTCTGATTACAAAATAACAGTTGAGACACGATTATCTTGCATTCAATTTATTTTTACAATGGTTTGCATACAACTATAGCAACTATATACTAATGAAAGGATCTAGCAGATTGAGGAACTAATTAACAAGGATAACGAGATCGATATTTACTAGAAAATATTGCCGCACTTGCTGAAGCGATGAATGCGCTCTATAAAAAGGCATGGAAAAAATACTTCCGAAACAGACAAGTACAATATTCTAACTATTGTAAAAAGTCCTCATTACGGGCTTATACAATAATTAACCAGGAGAATAAGAACTTCGTTTTTAAGGAATTATTCGTACTCTGTTCGTAACCAATTCCACACTAATAAAATTGATTCCTCTAAAGTAGCCATGAATCTTTCAATTTACTGTAGTCAATAAATTTGTATCCAGTTGTAAATTAATCAACAATCAAAAAGAGAAAAATGATACAATAATGACAAATTTTTATGGTTCTAAGAAGGTCTAAATTAAAAATTTTTCGTTAAAATTCTCTATTAGCGTATTCATCTGCAGTCTATTTTATCATGCCAGCCTTTAGTGCAATTAAAGAGAATCGCCGATTATAATAAGATGATGAAGACCATTTTTATCTTCTGACCTTGATAAACTATTGGGTACAATTTTTGAAGTATTTTCGAATAAACTTTTTGTACATAAAGTGCCGCATGTCAGAATGTAAAATATCGGACAAGCGATTTGCAGTCCTATCTGGTTAATGCTTAAAGAACTATTAACGCTGGGGGCCCTGAGCCGCCAGCGACAATGAAGAACTGAATTGCATAATGGACACTAGTACCTGCAATCACTAGTACCTGCAATCGGTCTTTCAACTTAGTTAAGCCCAGTCGTAGGCAAAACCGGACTAAAAAACTGGGCACCTACCATGTATGAAAAAAGAATTGAGGAAGGTACAAAGGTCATAGAGACTATTCTGCGATAAAATGGAAGAAGTCTCCGAGACCTCTCGTCTTAGGAAGATACTGTCTACTAATCCTTCCAGTCCCAGTTATTTAATTAAACCGGATGGGTCAGGGACTGCTTCTAGTGAGGAATCTAGAAACTTCTCATCGAAACCCACTATCCTGGAAGCTTCGACGACTCAACAGCGACTAATACTCATCGAGAGGCACACTCACTACGAATAGAGAATATCGTAGCCAAAAAACGGATCGTATGGGCACTCAAAGGTTTCAAGCCTTAAAAATCGGCTGTTCTTGACTGAATTATTCCAGCGGAGATTCAGAACAACTCGGAAGATTATCCTCTCCTGGCTGAAAGTTATCTTCAAAGGGTGTTTAAAACTAGTCTGTATTCTGCTGGGGTGGGCGGAGGTCAGAGTGATCTTTATTCCGAAAGCTCACATGGCTACCCAAAGGACTTAATACCCATAACTCTATCATTGTTTCTACTGAAAAACATGGAAAGGCTGATGGATATCTATATACGTTCAAAAATAAAGTCTAGTAACTGAGCCTAGTCTCAGCATGTTAGTAAGTACAATTGAGAAATCAATATTCTTGCAAGAGTTTTGTGTGGTAGGGTTCCTTGAGGACGTCTTTAACAATGTAAAGACGGAGACAATTTTGGAGGGATTATCGTTCCTAGGGGTGGTTTACCCTGTAAGTGGGTTAATCAATAACATGTTTGGATGCAGGATGGTTAACTTGGAGCTGTGGGAATCGACCATCAGGAGGCGGGTGGCTAAGAGAACCCCTCAGAGTTGTCTCCATAGAGGTGCCCTGTCTCCCCTTTTCTGGAACATAGCAATCAATTAGTTGCTGTTAGCGCTGGAGAGAGGGATCGGAGTGATTGGTTATGCAGATGACATAGCGATAGCTATGTCATCTGCATAACCAATCAGCGAATGAAAGGTGGACGAACACCCTCTCATGCAGGGTAGCAAGGCGAGTCTGGCCAAAACTGAACTTGAAACACTCAAAGACACTGAAGTCCCTACGAAGACGTGTAGTAAAAAACGATCGTGAAGATACTCACAGGACACTGTCTTCTTGGAGACCATGCGAGGAGACTAGGACTACAAGCAAATGACTTTGGCAGAAGCTGTATGGGCGAGGATGAAGAAGAGGCGATAATTTACTTCCTATGCTCATGGCCGGCTTTGGCACACAAAAGACATGAATATTTGGGTAGGTTCTTAATGGACTGCTCTGATCTCAAAAACTGTAAGGCGCAAGACTTATCACGCTACATATGTAAGAAGCCAAACTGGTTTTCATAAGGGTAATAGGGAAGTAAGATCCTGTGGTATCACAAGTCATAACGGACCGACGCCGGTCTAAGTGTACTGTAAGCAGCCACTCAACCTTACCTAATCTAACCTATCTGGTTTTATCAAGGATACTGAAACTTCAAGTGATTGAATCACAGCACCAACGTGCGTCTGTTAAACGAAGTAATCTGCGATTATTGATTTGGACCCAGACTTACTACTATTTTCATGCCCATGATTTATTAAAACTCTATGTTTATAATTCTGCCTATAGGTCAGAAAAACGAAACTACCGTAATTTGATGATGACATCGATTATTTCTCACAAATCGGCTTGAAAATCAAAACTTAACATTTGGTTACTTGGATGGATGTTGCCTGCAAACACTTGAAAGAGGAATGCAACACAATATGTAAATGCTGGATTTACAAAAGTCTTAAAACAAGTAACACTAATTGGACAATGTTATACGAACAATTGTTAGCTCCTTGGGTGGTCACTTTACAGAACTTTCACTGTACATATGTTTATAAAACATTAAATCAAAAAACAAAGTTTCTAACAAATTTTGGGGCAACATAATGTTTTAAATTGTGAAGTTTTAGCAGAAAATTGATATGAGAGCAAATATGAACACCAGATAAGAATCAAAATCATCAAATTCTTATATTAAAAATAATTATTTATACAAATACTAACTATACATACATATCTAATACATTATTGTCCACTGGGAGAACTAGTGTTAATTAACTGTTTAGTTATCAAAACATACATGTTCTAAATAAAATACATACGAGATTATTTAAAACAACCGTTATCATGAACTTAGCAGACATTTCAATACTTTATCAGTACGTAATCCCAAACCAACCACAAAACCTCTAATTGAAAGTGCAACAGAACAAATTAACCGTTTAACTCAGGCAAGATATAAATATATAACCATAACTGTAACTACTTTATGGATTATAGTTTTTATTACAATATATATGATTACCGTAATTTTATTTACACAATTTGCTGTCTCTTGAAATTTGACCTTATCATTTCCGACATACAAAAGCAATAACAAATAATAACACAATGCGGCATTCGAGAATAAAAATTGACCAAAGGAGAAGTCACAACTAGAAATGGTAAGTGGTATATGGTAGGTAACAGGTTTATAAAAACATGACAAAACACGTGAAATTGTGCATAATCGTGAATTATTAACGCTATAAAGCTGTTATAATAAAGTGATATCATCGTTAGTTATAAAAACTTACCTCCACTATTATTAAATTCTAAATTCTTAAATAATAGAGAACGATGAACTGTATCCAACGCCTTTAAAATTGCTGGACTACGTTTTCCATCATCAGTCTTATCTTCAGAAGACATTATTTTTCCTATGTAGACGATAATTACGAATAATATCTGTACATACACTTAAAACTAATAACACAACACAAAACTACAATACATAAAAATGCAACACCAATGCAATATCTTGCGTTTGTTTTGTCACTTGTTGCTGTCCTTGCATCCACATAGGTATTTCTGTACTTGAGATTCTTTACTGTGAAACTAACTTAAATCCTTATCCTATCTTTGCACGAAAAACAAGTTTTATTTAAAAACCGGTATTTATATAAATTTGAGTTATAATGAAATTCGAAAGAAAGTCATTAATCAACAACATAACCTCACAAATTAATAAATAAATAAATTTATTTAACAAACACTACTATTTTACACGAATTTATATAATAAATATTATTACAATTTTTAGTTAAATAATTCGAACTAGTTTATTAAATAAATAAAATATATTAGTTTAAATTCTTATTTTAAAACTTCAATACACTTTTATTCGTATCAACGTACGAAAGTTTGAAACAAGAATGACGATTGACGTGAAAGAAGAAAGACGACATTCTTTATTTTGTTTTTACTTTTTTCTTGGTATAGCGTGAGGTTTGGTTCAATTCAAATTGCACACAATCTATAAAAAGGTACTGATTTGCTCAACTGTTTTATTGACAGATACGCAAATCAAAACAAACAAGTAATTGTTATTGAAGATTGTGATGGATTTTTTATTTGAATGTAACTTTTGCAATAAACTATACGATAAAATCGTAGATCTACAACATGATGTAAACAGTCACTTTGACAAAATTTCAAAATTTTCAACGAGTTCAGAACCCGATCAATTCGATTGTATTCAATGTGAAAGCTCATTCGAATCAGCATTTGCTTTAAAAACGCATACTGTGAAAATACATCCCAATAATCCTAAACCATATAAGTGTGATAAATGTGATCGACAATACAGCAGAACGGAGGATTTGCATATTCATTTAAGACATCATAATGGTCTGAACACATTTGAATGCGATCTCTGTAGTCGTGTGTTTGCCCAACAAAAGAGTTTGGAGTATCATAAAAATAAATTCCACCCAGAGTCAAATGATAATCTAATTACATGTGCTCAGTCAGGAACAAACAACATCTGGCACGAGAAATATATTCGAAAATACAAATGTCATTTGTGTGAGCTTAGTTTTGTAAAAATGAATACTCTTAAAATTCATTGCAAACGTAATCATGAAGGAAAATATGAGACGTCTCAACTGGAAGAAATTGAAAAGAATAGTTTAAACGTTGAAGGAGAAGAAGCATTTATCATATCATTTCCACAAACTTGTTTTGTTTGTAAACTCACAGTAAAAAATAAGAAAGAACTATGGGATCATTTAAATACTGAACATACCGGGACGAAGCCTTATAAATGTGCTAAATGTGGCTTACATTTTGCTCGCCCTGTAATTTTGGAAAACCACGTCAAAACTCATCTGGTAAATGTATCCATTTGTAAATATTGCGGTGCGAAATATCAAAAAATGTGTTCATTATCTAAGCATATACAACACCATGAAGGACCACACATCGTAAAGTGTAGTATTTGTGATATCCCATATTCGAACCAAAAATATTTAGACAAACACATGCGTATTCATTCAGCTGGAAAGCCACACAAATGCTCTTACTGTGACATGAGATTTGCTCAAAGTTGCGATAGAGCAAAACACATGCGAATTCATACTGGCGAACGACCATACGAATGCAAAGAGTGCGGTAAAGCATTTGCCCATTTGACCAGTATAAAAAAACATGAAATAATACACACGGGTGAACGTTTATTTCAATGTACAATCTGCGGTAAATCATTTCAACACAAGAGTAATTTAGTTGTTCACCATCGCAGTCATACGGGTGAACGACCATTCCAGTGTACAATTTGTGCCAAATCGTTTACCACATCAGGTCATTATACTCACCATATGAAGATGCACAATGGCGAAAAGGATTTCGAGTGTCTTGTGTGTGGCAAACTATTTTTACATCATTCCAGTTTTCAGAAACACAAATATGTTCATAGTGGTGAAAAACCGTATAATTGTTTACTATGCGAACGATCGTTTTCGCAGCCTGGCCATTTGAGAGAACACACACGTGTACATACAGGAGAAAAACCATATTCTTGCAATATTTGTTCGAAATATTTTCGACGACGCGATACATTGAACATACATATATCACGCCACAATGCAGCCAAATCGACTAAATTGAAAATGTATAACATCGAATAATTGAAATTTGTAACTGGAACTAAAAATATTAAGCAATAAAAATCTATAATCAAGCAACCGGTTGAAAAAAAAATTCTCGGTTTATTTCCTTCAGTCACTCAAAATCCTATAAATAATTTTGACAACTCATTTTTTATTTTATTATTTTTGTTAATTCGTAAATTTTTATTATTTTTATTTGTTTTTGTGTGAAAATTAAATAAAATTATAAAAAATCGTTCTAATAAAATATATAGTACAATCTTTTAAATATAAATATATTGTACTTTAAGTCTACTTTGGCAATCTCATTTAATCAGTAATGGATGAAGCTTACGAAGTAATGCAACCAAGTTTAAAGAATGTGATTGATCAATCATCATTAAAATGGATATTCGTTGGTGGGAAAGGTGGAGTTGGGAAAACAACGTGCAGGTAATTAGTTTGCCAATATTTAGGGTTATTCTAAAATAATAAATCCAAAATCTTGAACTTTGGAGTCTTAAGCATACGCGTCGCTGAACGATTTTTTAAAATTATTACCGGTTCAAGGTTGTATAAGTGGCATGTTTTATACTTACAGTTGCAGTCTAGCTGTTCAATTGGCTAAAGTACGCGAAACGGTATTAATAATATCAACCGACCCAGCACATAATATTTCCGATGCATTCGACCAAAAATTTACGAAAGTGCCTACGAAAGTGAAAGGTTTTGATAATTTATATGCAATGGAAATTGATCCGAATGTTGGTATAAATGAGCTTCCAGAAGAGTATTTCGAGGGTGAAAATGAAGCATTTCGTTTATCAAAAGGAGTAATTCAAGAAATTGTCGGAGCTTTGCCCGGTATTGATGAAGCAATGAGTTACGCCGAAGTCATGAAACTAGTAAAAGCAATGAATTTTTCTGTTGTTGTATTTGATACGGCACCAACTGGCCACACACTTCGCCTTCTATCATTTCCTCAAGTTGTCGAAAAAGGTTTGGGAAAATTGTTACGATTAAAAATGAAAATAACACCGTTCATGAGCCAAATGGGTGTACTATTTGGTCGACAGGATTTCAACGCAGACACATTGACATCAAAATTAGAAGAAATGCTATCAATTATACGACAAGTAAACGAACAATTTCGCGATCCAAATCAAGCCACGTTCGTTTGCGTGTGTATTGCCGAATTTTTGTCGTTGTACGAAACCGAACGTTTAGTCCAAGAACTGACGAAATGTGGCATCGATACTCATAATATTATTGTAAATCAATTACTCTTCCGGAAGGTAAATCAAGAACCTTGTAGCATGTGCAGTGCACGATATAAGGTACAAGAAAAATATTTAGATCAAATAGCAGATTTATATGAAGACTTTCATGTAACGAAATTGCCGCTGCTCGAAAAAGAGGTACGTGGTGCCGATCAGGTAAAAGAATTCTCAAACAACTTAGTTGTACCGTATGTTCCATAATAATATTTATTCAATTTTAATAATTATTGCTTCAATTTATACAATAAAATACATACTTATATAATAATATAAACATAATTCAATTTTAGAGTAATTAAATTGTTTTTTGGAAATACATTTTCTTCGGTATAAGTTTTAAACAAATCTTTTCTATTAAAAAGCCGTTGGGTTCAATATTAATTGCATTTATTCAGAAATAGCAGAATAAAATATTTAATTTCAATTGTGTTTTATTATTGTTAAAATGTGATAATCCTCTACTCCCTGTTTTTGGGTGCAACTCTTTCGCAGTAACCTTATAACTATCTACCGTACGCCATAGCTAGATCGATGTGCTTTTCATTCCAAAATGGGCTTGAAATCTATATTAAGGGTTAAGGCGTCTTAAAAGTCGTACAAAATTCTGGCAAAATGGAATCTCTTCACGAATGACAGCTCGCCATTACCTTGATTAGATCGATATCAACAGCTTATAATATATAGTTTAAAAACAACAAATTGATGTATAAAATAAAATAAATGTTTTATTTAGAAAATAAATGCAAAAATTGTGCGCTATTATTATGCCGAAATAACACCCAATTTTCGTCCAACTTCAATAAATGCGCTCGTACAACGGTCAATATCTTCAGCTGTATGCGCCGCCGATATCTGTACTCGAATTCGAGCTTTACCTTTCGGCACAACCGGAAAACTAAATCCAATAACATAGATACCACGTTCTAACATCTCGTCAGCCATTGTCGATGCTAATTTAGCATCACCCAACATAACCGGACAAATCGGATGATCCATACCAGCAATTGTAAAACCAGCCTTTTTCATTGTCTTCCTGAAGCGATCCGTATTTATTTGAACCTTTTCGCATAAATCACTTGACTTCATTATAATTTCCAAAACTTTTAAACCAGTTGCAACCACTGGCGGCGCTAATGTATTTGAAAATAGATATGGTCGAGATTTTTGTCGTAGCATATCGATTAATTCTTTCGAACCGGTTGTATATCCACCTGATGCACCTCCCAAAGCTTTACCCAATGTTGAATTTATAATATCGATCGAACCATTTAAATTATAGAATTCTTCAGTACCTCGTCCGGTAGGCCCAAAAAATCCTGTGGCATGGCACTCATCGATAAAAGTTAAGGCATTATATTTTTTAGCCAATTGCACAATTTCTGGAAGTGGTGCAATATTACCGTCCATTGAAAATACACCATCAGTAACAATTAACTTAACTCGAGCTTGAGATGATTTTAATTGTTCTTCTAGATTGGCCATATCGCGATGTTTGTATCGCAATTTTTGTGCTTTACATAATCGAATGCCATCAATGATCGAAGCATGATTCAATTCATCCGAAAATACAGCATCGTCTGGTGATAGGATCGCTTCAAATAAACCAGCATTTGCATCGAAACACGATGGATATAAAATTGTATCCTCTCGTCCATGAAAATCGGAAATTTTTTTTTCCAAATCTTTATGAATATCTTGAGTGCCACAAATAAATCGAACTGAACTTAAACCATTTCCATATTTATCTAAAATTTCTTTACTGTACGCGATAACATCGTCGTTGGTCTGCATCACAAAAGAAAATTGTTACGATACATGTTTTAAAATCGTGGGTGGATTATGTACATACCGATAATCCTAAGTAGTTATTGGCACAAAAATTTAATATATTCCCTGTACTTCCACGAACGCTAATACCAGTTCGTTGTGGTGACGTAATCACCCTTTCATTTTTGTATGTTCCAGCCGATTTTATTTCACTTAATTGAGTTTGCAAGATGGCACGAAATGCATTTGCTGCCACTGTATTGGGAGCTGCACCAAAGAGTAATTTGCCGGTTGATAGATATCGTACGGTACCACTATTTAATAAAACTTTAATGTAAGTTCAAGATAAAAGAAAAATTAATAAAATTATTTGTTCAATTATTCGAAAATGTAATAAAAACCTTTTGCTCTATGCATTATGTTATACTTTCGCTTACAACTCGATACTGATGTTGGTTGTTTTTCTTTCTAAATTGTTAGTATTGAACTCGTACTCTTAAGACGTAAACATAAGATAAATATGTATAACAAAACTTATTATATGTATATGTAGGTTTGCGTAAGCAAAAAAAAATAAGAAAATGTATAAATAAATCGCCAAGCCTTCGATGAATTACAGACCCGAATCACTCAATATGCACGAGACAGACTGATAGTAAAAATATCGAAAAACATATTTAACCTTGAATCGGATCGGAAAAGTGGAAAATATGCGTTCTATATACTCGTATTCATCGCGGGTTCACCAGATTTATTGAAAGACAATTAATCGAAAACAGAGAATTATACGAGCTTTAGAATGGAAGATTTAAGTATTTTGTTTTCTTATAAACTGTCTTTTCTTCTTTATCTTCAAAATATTTATAGTGATTCTTTAATTAACACAACTATATTAACTATCTTTAATTTTAGACAGCGTTTGGTTGACGTATTCGCATTACAACCTGAAAGATTATTGTCGATACCTGAGGTTTTATATTATTATCACCAACATTCATTAATAATACTCGAGATAACTATTGCATGTGCATTAACGATCGATACTGCTTATATAATGAGTCGGATTGGAACCCGAATTTTAGAATTCAAGAAATTATGATAAACCATTAATCGATTGGCTACCATTGAAGTATCGAGCTGGCAAGGGTAGAATAAGATGTTGGGTATGTGACAAATTAGGTCATATATGTGACAAATAAGGTTCGGGAGATTGCTGGCAAATCAAACGTAAGTGAGCAAAGATACCATCACCATTGTATTGGAGGAAAAAGGAAGATGACGAGGGATCAGAAGAAGGGAGTCATGTACGATTGCAAATAGTAAACAAGAAAATCAGTTAAGAAAGAAAGCTAACTTCTACAACCAAATCCGGCATATCCCTGTTCCACGATTGACTCGAGGTAATGATGGCTTAACGTTAACTGGAGAAATCGACGGTAGAGCCTGTATAATAACACTAGATACAGGAGCAATGCGAACGATTGTTAGAAGTGATTTAGTAAATAACGAACTTCATCTTATTGGAGGATTCAAACAGCAGAAATCAAGGGAAAAAAGGGATTGACAATACGAATTGTTAATAAGAACTTCTGTCACGAAGTTTTGGTGGCAGATGAAATTCTTGAAAGTGCCAGATTATTGTTTAGTGAAACGAGAATTAGCGGTGCAGGCCTCTAATTCTCGTTTCACTAAACAATGCATATTATACAGAACACTCTAACCCAAGACTTCTATTTTTAATACAATAAATGTCCAATCATCAATTAAGTATTAGTAAAGGTAAAGGTTGGTTGCTTTATAAACAACAGAATGTGTTTGTAGTCATTCCATCTATCTTAGTGTAACTTGAAGAATTAATTTGGAGATATAATAGAAACTATGCGACACTTGATCTCAATGGAAAATGTACTAGGAAAATTAAAGAATTCGCAATAAAATTCTCGATTTTCAACATGCATGAAATATTATATCTAAACGGATGTAGGCTAAATTTTACATGAAAAACTATGCTTAAAAATATGGTCAATCACTATGGTTTCTTGGATTACTATATAGATAAATTTTAAAGTGCTTTAAAATGTTGATACCAAAACAACATTAACGATATATGATATAAACTTTTCAAGGATGATTTCCAACCACGTTTTCCATATTTTAGATGCTTTGTCAGATCTAATCTCGCATTTGAAGAGAAGAAATATTGTTCTGCCATATTCTTAAATGTATCACAGGCGTTTGATACAGTGTTGAAAGAGGGTCTTATTTAAAAGATAACTAAAATAGTGCCACCAAATTACTGTCAATTACTTGAGTCGTATCGCTGCAAACGAAAATTTAGAGTATCTCATGAAGAAGCATACTCCAACTTTTACTCAGCCATAGCAGAGTCCATCTTATATCTACTTTACACTTCCGATATACCAACAACGGAAACAACCTTCATCGGAACTTTTGCTGATGATACAGCAGTATTGGCATTAAGTGAATCAAGTAGTTGAATACTTACAGCAAGCACTCGATAAAATCAGCCAATGGACCAAGGATTGAAAAATAACGCTTAACGAGCTAAAATCAGTACATGTAACATACACGTTACGGCCACCTCCATACTTTTTTCAACGGGTTACAAATTCCCCAAGTTGAATCTGCTAAATATCGCGGATTGCATCTTGATTCAAAATTGAATTGGAAATATCACGATAGACAAAAAGCAGAGCAAATTAAAATAAAACAACACGAGGTGTACTGGCAATAGGAAAATATTATAGCCTGTGCTGTAAACGCCTGATCTATACGAATTGATAATTAAACCAATTTGGACGTATGGCATTCAATACTAGAGCTGCCGTAACAAACAAATCGTTTACTGAATCGTTTAGATAATTATCCAACGCTGCCAGAACAAATTTCTACGTGCAATAAACCGCTACGTAACCAATGAAAAATTACACAACACTTATTAAATGGATTGATGAAGTGGTCCAGGAATTTGCCATTCAACATGAAAAAGATTATTGCAACAAACCAACAGTGACACCATACAACTTCTTGACAACGCAAGAACTGAGACGCCTTAAAAGAATTAAACCACATGAGCTAGTAATCAAATAAATAGTTTTCATTATTGGGAGTAGAATATTGATTTTTTGTAAGCCCACACTCGCTCACTTATTTGTTTAAAATAAGTGCGTTATTATCATAAGTAATAAATTATAATATGATAAGATTGTATTGTTAAATAATAATAATAATAATAATATCTCACTTCATAAATGCTTTACGCTATTCTAAGTCACAAAGGCTTTGTGCTTCGCACAAGATTTTTTCCAGATAAGGATA
Source organism: Tipula lateralis (assembly GCA_963932295.1). NCBI lineage: Eukaryota > Metazoa > Arthropoda > Insecta > Diptera > Tipulidae > Tipula > Tipula lateralis. The sequence continues at coordinate 55,261,659 of OZ010738.1, forward strand.
TTGGTTCAAAAAATAGAAGCTACATTGTAATTCGGAGAGTTGGTTGGTTTAAGGTGTATAAGCTTTAAATATACTTTATCTTGTATAAAATTATAGACTTGAAGTGTCTCAATGATAGCACTGTAAGTTTTTAAGATTTTTTAAAGAAAGAAATTTCAATGATGCTAGTGGACGGTATCGATTTTAATTTATTTATAAGCACTATCCTGGGTATGTAATAACATATTAACACATTTGTGTCGTTTAGAAGCAAACCGATGTCTATTCCTTCTTAGTTGATTTCTTGTAAATCTTAAATTTGTTACTACTTTTGCATTTTAAAGGCTATAATTTGTTTTTGTTCTTTAAATTGTAGAAAATTTATTTAAGAATAATATCTGAAAAGCTGAAAATTGAAAAACTATTGGTTTTAGGTAAATTATTGAAATAAAAATGGAATAGGCTCGTTGTGCAATGAAGGTACAGGAATAGACTGATTTTGCAAATAAATTATGCGTAATAGGCTGGTTTTGCTTCTTCATACTTGGGATAGTTTTTCAAAAACAACACACTACTTTAATTTCTTTTTGAGGAACTATATTTTAAAACCGTAAATTTAAATACAAAATAAAACATAATTTTTTGTAATTCTTATCTCTTAAAGTAATTTATTCACAGATAAAATTCACAGCATAAATTTAATAAAAATAAATAAAAGTAATTTCAATATAAAATAAATAAACAAAAATTATATTCGAAGACCATCAACCTCCAGATTCTCCTCACAAATTGAATCTTCATTTCGATCGGTGATAATTGGCTCTTCAGCTGCACTTTGCAATACGTCTTTGTAAAAAACTAACGCTGGATTTTCTTTCCATTCAACCCCAAAATGCTTTTGTAAAAGCCTGTTGACATCTGCCAGCTTCTCTTTTTTTACGGTCACACCGGGTTGAATCGTGGCTGGTCGCATTGCTCTGATGGTTTTACCTCTTTTCTGAACCGATCTAGCTACACCAATGTCAGATTTTTAAAAGATTTCTCCTCTTATAACACATTCTCCATTCTGTTTCCTTGTTAGTATCACCCTTTTTGACTCCATAAATTTAAAGTGCCATATTCCGGGTGGTCTTAGGTGATTACCTACCTCAGTCTTAAAATCAAAAATTGGGCAATCCTTGCCAACACTAAAAGTTGTACCATGTTCTCGATAAATTTTTATATAATCGGCAACGTCGATGATGTTTGTTTAGCTTTTATTTTTTTTTCAAGCTGTGCAAACACGCGGTCCGGTGGAATGAAAGAGGGACCGGCAACCGGAAATATAAGTTCCACTTGCTTTATATTTCTGGGTGCTTGTGAACTCAGCCAGTAAAACAGCATGTCAATCATTGTGCTGTTCTTAATCTGACCAGCACATCCATCAGACACTAATCTGATGGTATTTATATTTTCAAAGTCCATATTACATAAGCGGTGATAGACACAAGATGAAATTTCGTTGGATCCTTTATGGTGTACGTTTTCCATCCAATGGTACAAGAAAACATTATTTTGTGTTAGTTTTGAGTGCCCTGTGCGTACTACCATTGCAAACAGATATAAATATAGTTGGCGACTATAATATGCTGCCTGATCGGCAACTTTAGGTAGCACCATATTTTTTTGACAGTCGAACGAAATCGTTAATAGACCATCATTTTCGAAATCTAGCATCTGGAAGAATACTTTACCACGTAATTTGTGTATTCGCAGCTTCGTCATAAGCTTTTTTGCTGTATCTCGTTCTATTTTTAAATTTTCTTTCAATTGTAACCAAGTTGAGCACATATCGGTTGAGGGTTGTTTAAAACTTATATTAAATTTCGTCCTAAATACCATCCGGAAATAGGACGCTTTGACAGAAAGGCCCGGATTAGCTTCCATGAACATTTTATACAATTTCGCGATCGAAAGGTCGCCACTGAGATACTGTCGTCTCGCAATGGTACCTCGGCAATAATGCAGGTCCAAGGTCTTAGTTGATTTAATAAAATTAATAATTTTTTTGTTCCGATCTTCATATTTAATGCTCAGTCTTACCCTTAGGACAAATTTTTGGCAAACGGTTTTGAGACTACCATTAGATTTAGTAATTACATACGAAATTGATATAGATTTACGGCTCCCACTTCTTGGTGAACGATCCGTTCGTGCTGGAGGCTGCATCACACAATACTTTAAAATAAAGGTATCTTGGGTTAATTTGGTTTTATTGGTATAAAACAAACGAGCAAAGTAAAGCGAATCGGTCCCTGTTATTTCGTCGCATTTAAATACACTGCCTTTGTGGTTGCATTTAACCATTCGAGGTAGCTTTGTGGCAGAATATCTGAAACAAACACAGCAATAAACCTTGAAAAACTATTGACCAGAATGAAAGCTACCTTTTTTGCCTCGCAATTTCACGTTTTCGCAGTTTCACATTTACGTTTGTTGATTGCTGTTTTCCTAGCTTTAATTGGGTTTTCGATTGGATATTCTAAGGATTCCATGTTTTTCTTTTCAGACACATACAAGAATTAACAAGAATTTTGGTGAAACAATGTTAATGAAATTACTATTTTGTATTAAATAAGACTTACCGATTATTACACCAGGTGTTTATCCTTTTCAAATAAGAGTATCTTTACTATCTTATAGGTACTCCCTATATTAAAATAGCTTCAGTACTTTTTTACGGTTAGTTCTAAAATTGATGGGAGAGACTGGTGTGGTTTTCTGTGAAATATTGGAAGAAAACATCTCTCGTCTCTCGAATACTGCAGCACTGACCAAACCGAATGATTGCGATAATGGAGATATTATTATGAGGGGTTATTATGAAAACTTTGAAGTTGGATCCCAAAGCGGAATTTGCTATTATGAAACTAAAAAGACAAAACGAAATCGGATTTTCCGAAAATCGAATGTCAAAATCCGACTGCTATGTAGTAGTCAAATTTCATTTTATGTGTTTTGAATATTCCACAGTTTAAGGAGCAGGATTTCATTAATAGATTTCATCTGTCAAGTCATTTGTCAATTAAACCACAATAACAAAATAAAATTTAGCAAGTTTTAGTGAACTACAAAACATATTATTGCTTAATTCATTGACAAATTCGATCTTTCGTTAATAATAGCCCCCAGGGTATAAAAGGCCGTCTTAATTTATATGATATTTGACTCATGAGGCCTTATTTCAGGAGGATTTTAGCCGGTCTATGATAGATAATCCAAACGCAACGTATGTGTCATAACTAGGCTGGATTGCCGATATTGCTTCGATGACATCGATAAGTGAGGTCGGGGCAGTTATTACTCCGCATGATTACTGTCGTACCTGCTTAGATGTAAAGGGTAAAAACCAGCACTCCACATTATTTGCATCATTGGAATTCTTGGCGTATATCTCCTAAATAGTATGACAGACCTCGGTTAGAGTGATGTCAGAGATATTCGCTGCTTTATCAAAGTGCTCACGATGGTTCGAATAGAATAAGAAAAGAAGAAATACTTATGGCTACGGACCAAAATCTATCTATGCCCTTCGTTTAGGACAGACATCCTAACCTCTAAGTATTGAATCTATTGCATTCATAATTTTCTACTTGTTTATTATTAATTATCGTACCTCCCAAGTGAAAAAAACTCAGTTAATTTTTTTTGTATATTATAATATATTTCTTGGTTTTTTGTTTTAATTTAATTAAACTACAATTAAAATTAAATGTGACTCAAACATTATTAATTTTTATTTAATTATTATTTTTTAAATAATAGGACGTTTTTTTTATTATTATTTTTTCTGTAATTTTATTAGTTAAATTATAAATTATTTTGAATTTTATTTTTTTTATAATCACAGTGGTTTTTAATTATTATTATTATTTTTTTTTTTTAAATTTAATTTAGTTGTTTTTTTTATTAACAGAAATAGAATATAATTAATAATACATAGTATAGATAAATAATTAAGTAAATCGAAAATGATAATAGTAAAAATGTTAGTAATTATAAAAATTAGCTGTGACTGTTTGAAGACAACAAAAATGTACATATTTTTATTATTATTTTATGTACTGTGTATGGGTGTAATTTTGTGTGGGTGTATGAATTGTAAGAGTTTTCTTTGGTTCACGCGCAAAACTGTTTTGGGATGGAAAATAGTAAATTTTACATGTATGAATGAAATGAATACAGAAACTTTAATATTATTTTATTAATAATAATTATTTACATTGTTACAAAAAGTTGATGAAACATTATTTATTTACATAATTTTTTTTTTTTTTCAAAGTTTTAATTAATATTTGTTTTGAGCAAAAACAGATAATGCAAATAAAAATTTAACAATATTTATTCACGTTAAGTGAAAACGGTTGAATGTCACGGCTAATTAGTTTATTTTTGTCTCTAATAACAACAAAATACCAAAAATATTATATTTTTTTTTATGATTATTTTTGGCACAAAATAAGAACAAGAATTAATGATTTGTAAGCATATTATATTTTATGTATACATATTTGTGTATTTAGTAAAATTTTTGGGTTAGTATTCCTAAATCTCGACTGTGTTTCAACTTGCTCGATAAAATTTATTTATATTGAATATTCAACTAGTAACTATTTTTTTGCTATTATACAAATGTCACAGTATAGGAACCAGATATGTGTAAATATTTAACGAGGCTGTTCATAATCACGATATATTGGTACCAAAAATATTATCGCAACCCGTAAGGGTTTTATGATATAAATAACCTCACTATATCAAAGTTAATTTTATTAATTAATTATACAAAATGATCGATCGAACGCTAATATTGGCGCCCAACGTGGGGCACACTTATAATTATTTTATTGGATTTACTTATTGGGTGAAAATATGAAAAACGCGATAGCAGTGTTACTTAACAATTTTGGAGATCGAAATAAAAGATTAAAAAATATTTTAGTAATTATTTAAAAAATCAAACGAGAGTTTAGTTTACTAGTGCTTATCTCGAGCTTATATTAGACTAAATCGATCATTTACGATATAAATTCAATATATATTATACAAAATCTGGATCCATTTAACTTGTTTTAGAAACAGAAAATTGAAAGAAAAACATAAAAATCGGTGGATAAATTTTGCAAACAAAAAGACCGAGAAAACTGAAATAAAACTAGAAGATCCCTACACTAAAATGGTTTATATGATTATCAATCCTTTTTTGTTTAATATCCATTTCCTTTTTAATTTGACTTAATATTTATATTTATAAATGTATCTGTTCAATATTCAACTAGAACAATAAAAAGAGTACATATGTTTTTTTTTAAATAATAATAATTTAAATGAAAAACGGAAAATCCAAACGAAAAACACATATTTCGATGTAAATGTATGTATATAAGTAAAAATTTTGCAAAAATGTTCAGTAGATTTGTTTTTAATTTGTAACACTTAATAATTTTGGTTTACCTTCAACAATTGGTGATGGAGGTTGAATTTCCGTTGTTTTTAGTATATTGACTAATATAGTTTTTAATACAATAAGTTTTAGTTAAAAAAAAAGGTAAAATTAAGAATTTTTGTACGTGGGTGTGTATGTATTTATTTATAAGGCAGCATTAAAAATATAAAAAAAGAAAGACACAGAAAAAAAAATTATATTTTTATCTCATCAATATATCTGGAATATCGACAATCTTACTTGAAGGTGGTGTTACAGGTGTTGATGTTAGTGTTGGGACGGTACTTGGTCCTTCGCTAGGCGCAACCCCGGTTGGTGATAGATTATTAATTTCGTTTTTAGTTGGAATAAGCGGCAGCGATGTTGGTACCGATGCCGGAATCACCACACTCTTATCATTCGGTAGATTGCGTGTTCGATCCAAACTTTCTTTAATCAATTGTATTTCACTTGTTATATTATCATTGTGTTGATGATAAGTTTTTAATTCATTTTGTACCAAATTTATTTCGGCATTTAAATTATTTGTTTTTGCGCGTATATCTTGCAAATCTTGTAAGTCTTGCGTTATATTTTTCGTAAATTGTTCAAACGATAGAATTGTTTGTTTATGCTGTGTCCAATCATTTTGAATTGAAATGATTTCCGTTGACATATTCAAAAATTCATCAGGATATTTTGCAAGCATGCTACGCTGTTTAAGTTCACTTGCCGATATTTGATTTAAATTTTCATTTAATTCGGTTATATTTGCCGTTAATGTGCTGTTTAGATTGGCAATTTGTTTTAATAGACTGACCTTTAGCTCATCGATCAAATGAGTTGAATCACTTGTGGTTGTGATTGATGTTAAATTTGTTGTATTTAATTGTGTTGCTATTAAATTTGTTAAATTTGTTAAACTTTCTTTGTTTAGTTGAATATCATTTTGTAATTTTGGTAGCTTCTCGTTTGAGATTTTATCAAAATTACTTTTGAATTCTTTTATTGTTGCACCAAATTCAGCAATATCATTTTGTAGTATGGAAATTTGGCTTCCTTTTGATGTTTCTGTTTCTTTATTTATATTATCTTTTAAATGATTTAACTGCAATTAGAACAAAACATAATATTAATAAAAAACACAACATACATTTGTTATGTTTATGTTGAACAGACATATCAACCATAGATTTTAACTTATACACTCCTTAATTATTCTTTTTTTATATATCCATAAATTTATTATGGCAACGCCTAAATATTTCTACAGATGCATAGAACAGTGTTTGGGAGTGTTATCGACATAATTTTTATATTTCCAGTAATAATACTTAATTGCTTAAATAAAAATATTAGAGTATCTACCGATTTATATGAATTTAAGCATTACAAGGCAATCTACCTACTGGAAGGCTCAGATAGCTAAATATTACCACAGAGAAACTAAACTGCAACCTAAACATAAAACTGTAAAAAATCCTGTATAAAAATGTCACGCAGTCATATCAAAGTTGAGAACAGGGTATTCGACAGTCCCCGATACTTTTTAATATCATTTTGGAATACATTCTTCGTAAAGGTGGAACATCTCAAGATAATATTTTATTTCAACATCTGTGTGATTGAATTAAATGGCAAAATATCTTGCCAATGCGGATAAGTTGAAGATAAAGATAAGGGCCCGTTGTAATGTATGGATGTGAAGATGAGTACGGAAGATGGTTTCTAACATTCGATGTGATATATGGCTCAAAACGCGACGTTGATGGCACATACCTAGTTTTGTTCAATCACGAGATCAGGAATTTAACGATTCCTGATATCGTGCGAGTACGCTGGCTCGATCACGTTTTGCTTGCTGATCCGAATCGAGTGATACAGCAATCAGGGAGAGCCAACTTTCGGTATTACGAGAGGACGCTGATGGCGAAGATGGCTCCACGAAGTAGAAACAGTATGTACATAACAGTATGTATGTAACAGTATTTACAACAGTATGAAGAGCTATATATACTCTAAAGGAGACTTCATTCAGTATCAACAAATCGACAAGTGTAAATCATTATCATTTCATCCTAACAAAAGTAGTACTCTACCTAGTACTTCACTAATCTTATCGGAACATGAATCAGTAGAAATAACACCATGCTAGGTTTTATTAAACGGTAGACTGGTGAAACTTTCGACTTTGAAACCAATAATATTGCAATGGTGTAATGTAAAAGATGGTGATAATAAACCAGTGAACATAATGTGTTTGCACAGTTGTAACAGAGAAGATGAATTGTTTAATTTTAACATACAGGGTGACAACACGAAGTGTTACCAAGTTCAGATTGCAAAACGCTATGATGGTGGACCGAAACGCACTGCAACATCGCCGGATACCATTCGGAGCCAAATTGGATCAGAATCCGCGACGTAGTGGCAGAAAAATGGATCGTGACGTGAACATTTAGCTTAAACGGATGAAGCACTTATTGAAAGATCATCTTAGACTACAGGCTTTGAAATTCTATAAAACGCATCGATTTACCGATGCTCAAAAAAAAAATTAGAGTGGAAAGAGCAAAGAAGTTGTTACGCTTGCAACGATGAGTCACCATTCGTTATTGAGTAATATGCGAACAAGAAAAACGATCGGATTTACTTGCCCGGCCGTTCTACTGTAAATTTAAACCAACGGATTTCCATTGAAAGCCGTTCACCGCTCGGGTTTTTGAACCGTGGCATCAAGATAAATGCTCAATTTTATCCGGATCATGTTGGAGGGAGTGTTGAAGCCTTGGGCACAAAAATATTTCGGTCGCAGAGCCCAGACATTTCAACAGGACTCGGCGCTGAGTCATAAAGCGCGCGTCAATCAAGATTGGCTTAGAAACAATACTCCATGGTTCATTTCTACTGCCTAATGGTCACCAAATTGCAAGATGCAAATCCGATTTCTCAGTTTGGGGTGTTTTGTACAGCAAGGTTGGCCAAAAAAATACCACCGAGCCCCTTTCGTACTGCATGCGTTGTAGGCCGTTTAAGGCCATAATTGCGGATAAAGGTGGTCAAATCGAAAACTGCTAATGCCATTCGATAATCTAAATATTAGTGAACGTCTTTTACTCTGGTTCAATAAAATTTAAAAAAAAAATATAAATTTTGTGCGGTTTTGTTTTGGTAACACTTCGTGCCACTCTGTAGATAATTTTAAAAGTTGATGTTCTATTATTTGGAAAATTAGACTTAATTATTTTAATTTTGATGTTAGCTATTTTTAACAAGTCTTCGCTGACAAATTGTATTTAAATTTTAAATTGATTAACAATTATAAAAAATCTAACAGTTCGTCAAAGCTGTCAGTAAAAAGGATAGTCTAATAAAATTGTTATAATATAAATACTTACATCTAAGCTAAAATTTTTTAACAACTCTCTTATCTCAATAATACCATTCTGTAGTATTGTCTGATTTTGTTCCAAATTTTTTGATGTTTCGTGCCATTTTTGAAAGGCTTCAGGAATATTTTGACTCGACGCTGACACTAAATAACCCACCAAAAAAAAAAGTAAACATTAAAATTAATAATAATATTAATAATTTAACATAAATTGTATGTAATATATAATGTGTAATAATGATAACACCTTGTTCAATTCTCATTCGATATTCATTGATTTGCTGCCGTAGATCGAAGTACAGCCAATACATGAAACCGAACGACATAAAGACACATGTAATCAAAACAAATGGGCCACATGTTTTCAAACATGATAAACGTTTTGTACGACAACGTGATGAATTTCTCACTTTTGGCTAAAATCAAAACAAATACAAAACTTTAAATCGATCTATTTTGTTCCAAAATGTGATTAATATATGTAATTTACCCATGTATAATCTTCTTGATCGTCTGTTGATTGCGATAATAATTGATCTTGTGAATTTATACCGTTTCCAGCAATATTACGTTTACCAGAGTTACAAGCTCTGTACAATATAGAAAATAATAGTGTAAGTTAACTAACGAACGTTCTCAAACAATAGAAATAATAATATAGTAATTTAAAATCACGTGCACTTATAAATAAAAACAATCAAATCTAATCAAACATAAATTTTATATATCGATGTTACCTCTTTGCTAATGAATGTGCAACGAGTGCGTCTAGTTCACGTCGTTTTCTCATTTTTTTACCACCACCTCTTAATGGCACTGTAACATGACCAGCCGATTCCATATTATTACTATATAAGCGTAAACACAACAAAACAGTTCCTTTAGTTCGTTTTCATTAACATATATAATTAAATTAATAATATTCTTACATTTAACTAAATGCGAATGTAATACTAATAATTAATAATTCATTCAAAATTATTTTTAATTAAAAGTACAAAATATAATTTCGATGTACAATGTTGCTCTGTGTGTGATGAAAACCCCAATGACCTTGTTCCTTAATCGAAACAAAACAGAGTTTATTTCCAGTATGCTTTTTAAACTTTGAACTTTAAGATATATCAACACAATTTTATGATTCTGTTAATTTTTCACAATAAATAATTAATTATATAGTTCTGAGCTTTTCAAAATAATAATAAAAAAATGTTACTTGAAGGACAAATGGCTATTATAAAACCAAAATTGAAAGTGGATTCTCTCGACGAAAAAAAAATAACCTTCCCTCTATTTTTCGGTTAATTCGAGGGGGTGTTGAAAAAATTAAGGATAATAATAATAACAGCTTACATTTGGCTTTTTTTTATTTTTAGGTGACTATATTTCGTACCTTTATATATTTTCTAAAAGGATTACGGTGCGTCTAGATAAAGTTTAATTTTTCTGACCCAAATTAATAAATTATATTTAAAACTATGATATATCCTTATATGTTTTAGTAGAACATTAGCACAGCACACGAAACATAAAATCCATAATCCCCACAAAAAAAAAGTATAATATATAAGTATGTAGGGTCTTCTATTATCACACAACTTTAACTATATTGTACACCTATATAAACAACAACAAAAACACTTGTATTATCATACTATAACAATGTTGCTAAACAATTTCCTATTTATTAATAATATGAGCTTTTAAATAAACAAGACAAATTGTAATTGAAAATAAATAGATAATTTTATTATTATTATTATTTTTTTTTAAAACTTCAACAAATAATAGTTCTGTGTACTGATATTAAAATACAGAATGAACAAATATAATGGTTTCCCTTTTGTTTGTTGCGATTGCGCTAAGATTTTCACATATGTACATGCGATATAATGAAAAACGATGAGAGAGAAGAAAATTTGAACAAAACAAAATGAAAATGATTAGAAAATGTTTAGGTTTAGATTTTTATTAGTACATGGATACACAGGCAAACGAAGTTTGTACATGGTTACAGGATTTTGCTTTCTAAATATAACCGAGAAAAGATCAAAGGGTAATCCAATTGACGAAAAGATCAAACGATTTATTATTATTTTGTTAAGGACAAATTGGTGTGGATTCTATAGTTGTGTTATAATGATTTGTGAAATTAAACTCAATTTGGAGGCATATAAGTATTGTATT